>VZTF01005181.1:654-139401 GCA_013397755.1 Cnemophilus loriae
CCTCCCACTGCTCCCCGAGGGCTTCCAGCCACCCAGGGCAGGGGCTGGGGGGGCACCAGGGGCTGTGCGGGGCAGGGCCCTGGCTCTGTGCCCTGCCTGTGGGGGAAGGAGGCGACTGCCCCGGCACAGCCGCCAGCCCGGCCCTGGCCTCCAGGCAGCTGCCTCCGGCCCCATCCCAGCTCCCTCTGTCCCCTCTCCCTCCAGGGCTGCCCGTCACCTGGGGCCTCATGCACAGGCCCGGCTGCTCCACATCACGGATGCAGTTGGGGTTCACCTCGTCCGTGAGCATCTCCATCGTGCTGTGCCACAGAGGCTCTCAGGGGAGCTGCTTCCTCCTGACAGAGCGGCTCTCCTGGGACTGGGCCCCCCAGGGCTCTGCGCCCCTTAGATACCCTCAGCCAGGGCGGGGCTCTGCCATGTCACAAGGGCCTCTCAGCACCACCATGTCCTGCGTCACCACGGGCTCTGACACCACACACCTGTGTCACAAAGGGCCACACCAGCACCCCTTCAACAGCCGACCCCACTGGAAGTGGCACGGAGCAGCCCCCAGACTTGAGCACTTTTAGCTCCTGATGTGCCCAGGCCCCTGTGAGGCTCTGGACATGGTCCCACACGACAGCCCGAGCCCCACCCTGCAGAGCCCTGGCTTTGGAGGCTGGGTTATTCGGGGCATGAGCCACTGGCCAGATGGACGCAGCCAGGGAGTTGTGGGCACTGGCTCCATGTCCAGCTGCAGGCCGGGGACGAGGGGGGTCCCTCAGGGGCTCTGCCTTGGCCCCGGGGCTCTTGAACGGCTTCCCCAGTGACACAGACTTGGCCAGGCATAGCAGCTGTTTCAGTTTCAGAATTTCAGATCTCTGCTGCTTTCCCTGGCCCTCTCTGGCTCCCGAGATGCACCAGGCACAGGTGAGCACAGCTGCAAAAGCAGAATCTTTTATTGTGTTCATACTCAAGCCACCCTGTGTTGCTCCCTCGGGATGCTGCACAGGCTCTGGGCCAGCCTGTTTTATACAACTTTTCTCTGAAGGAAATCTGTTCCTGTTTTACCTGAGGATTCGTAGTATAACTTTACTAGTGACACTGGTAGAGATAGATCGTTTTCTTTGCCTGAATAATAACTTTTGCATTCCTGAAAATTCTGTGCCTGTCAAGACACCTTGATTAATTTTAATTGATCCTAAGCAGGTGCAGGATCTGGCACTACCTGAGGTGGGGATGCAGCACCCCATGCAGGATTTCTCTGTATACAGAACTCTTTTAGATGTGCTGCTGGTAAGAAGGAGGCCAACAGTGTCCATCTTTCAAAGTGTCCATCTCTCACCTACCTTGGCACTCGGCCGTGCACATCTTGCCACGTTATCACTTCAGTTATCAATTTTCATCACCAAGCAGTGACAGTGTGTAATCTATTAGTTTCTCTTGAGCAGTCTTTTAGGTGCTGCTATCTCTGACCCATTTACAAAGGTAAGAAGCTCAAAGTGTATGAACAGCTATGTCCTGTCCCAGGCCTACTCCGAAGATGTCTGAGCCTTCATCAGTTTGGGCTCTTTATACTATCAAATAAAGGAAAAAGACAGACAGGAGGTGCATGCCGGCAAGAACAACTTCCTTTGTGCATTCAAGTGGCCCCCCAGGTGTTACCCTCTCCAAATCTCCCAAATTCACAGATTTACCCAAAATACAATGTCCACAAAAAATATGGTTTATTGGACTACATTAAATGATGTAATGCTTAGATACTGTATTTGTATTAACAATGCTCTTGCAGAGGAACATAAAAGGATAGTTTTTTCCTGCCTCTAATGAAATCTCAGTGCAGGTAATTCATGACAAAGGGCACTGGATACTTTCCAAGTTACACAGCTTTGACAGACTATAAGAGATCTTGCATATCCAATAATTGAAACAGAATTTCAACTTTTTGCCTTGCTGAATTAATTTTGTGCTTTTAAGTTCTCTTGAAGCTATGAAGAATTATAAACTATTAGAGCTTGACAAATGCAAAGTTGATCAGATTTGTAACAAAAATGCAGAGACAATCATTAACAAATACTGTCCTTTATAACTTAGGCCACATTACTTTTGACTCAGAGCATGGCTGGCAGCTGGGGAGCTGGAATAACACTGAAAGAAACCTATGAAGTGACATCAAACAGGTCACATGAGTTTTCCTTTCTCTTTTCTTACCAATACATCTCTCCTCACAGTACCATTGTGTCTGTGCAGTGGATATTGCATGTTACATTTCTTTCTCTGTTTTTTTTTTTTTGTCTTCAATGTTTACTGGCATTGTCACTATCCAAATAATTTGGGTAATGTATTCAAATGTAACCCAACAATGCTGAATGAACTGCATTGACAGTGGTCGGGTTTTGTTTGCAAAGTTGTCCTGGATGAAATTCCAGACACCACTGAAGACAATATCCACCTCACAGGGATATTTACAAAACATTGCACCAGTTCCATGGCACAGATGGATTATGGATGCATCACAACGAGCAATCACATCAGTAAAATCTTAGATAAAAACCTCACTGCCATTTCTGCCCCGTCCATTTAACACTGTGGGCAACAAAATATCTGGACAAGTAACAGGTTCAGTGGATCTACAATAAACGGAAACAGATCCAGAAAACCAATACATTTCCATAATAAGTTATAGGTATTAAAACCAAACCCAACCCCAATGTGTCTTGATCCTGAATTTTTCTGTGCACACCAGATCCACCCAGTGATTGTTTGCATCTCTATCCTTGGAAGAATGTGGCATCTCCAACCTGAGGCATTCACAACCATGCACATACAAATGGTTTTATGCATATTCCACAGGAGACTTTTCACCCACAGGACAAAGTAACAGTACAACATATTGAACAGGCTGTTACACCCTACTTACCATCATCTTGTCAACAAAATCCATTATGCTAATATACAATGAACTTTTTAAAACATAAATGAAGAATACTTGCATAAATGAGTATCATTAATTTATCAGTGTATTCTCCAGAGTTCTTTATTGATCACAGAAACAGATACAGCCTTGACCAATACCAAAACCAAATGAAATTCAGTCCTTCGCTGTAAATGAGAAAAGACAAGAGCAAAATTAATTTCTGGCAGTATCACAAACCATGGACTGTCACAAACTTAGTGCGAGAACTGGGACGGATTAGAATTGAGCAGCTGAGACCAACCAGCCATCTGGAAGTACCTCAGTATTTTGAAGCAATTGCAGATGAGCTACAAAAGAACAATTTCAATACAGTTGCTTATGAGGAGTAATCTGGCAGAGGACAGTCAACATCAAGGACTGGTAAAAAACAGCATTGAAGTATGCAAATACGTCACAAAATATAATTCTGCTGGCTGAAGTAGCTAAATAAACATCAGTTTATTTAACTGATAATCCAGTTATCCTAAGACGAAGTAATGAAGCAGGTTCACCCTCTCCCTTACAGGATCACAGAAATAACTGGTGTGAAGCTTCATGAACAGCTTTGCTCTGGCACCAGGCTGTGCTTCCAAGCTGAGCTCTAATGTAGAGATCTGCTGCAAAGCCTTTGCCTCATTCACATAAGGAAAATTTCCAAAGAAAGATTTCATATCTTCCAAATGTATCAAAAAAGTCTTTATTTTAATTTGCTCTCCCCACCTCACTGTTCCCCTTCAGAATACATGAATGATCTTTTGCAGAAATGCACCTCAATCTTTACCAAAAAGCAAATTAAAAACAAAACACGCAGAGTAGTAATAAAATATCCAAATAAAAGCTGAACTCCAAGAAATGCCAAGTGGACATCTGATTCTACATCAAAACCAAAACCAAGCTGTGTGGGCTGTAAAGTTTCACCCTGTACTGAGAGGCACCAAAGTTTTCAGAGAGATGTGTCCTACCCAAAGATGCACTACACCCATCTAGCTCACTTCAGTCCAGGCAGAGGTTCATGCACTGAATGAGGGCTGAGTTCTGGCACAATGTGGTGACACCAGCTGCTGGAGCAGAAAACTAGGAGTCTTGTCAGACCTTCAGGAAAGGCAGCAGTGGGGGCTGGGGGAAGACCTGGAAATATCAAAGATTTCTCCTGCACAAGAGCATGAATTTCAGTTCAGTGAAGAGAAGGAGCCAGCTCATAATGTGACGGGCTCAAGCCAGCTTTGGCACTTGTGTTACTGAAAATAATGTGGTGACTTGTCCCCAACTCAGCAGGCAACCAGCTGTGAAGGTTTATTTGCACGAGTGACCACTTGAGCAGCAGCTAGGGGTTTCTTATCCCAAGGAAAGCTCACTTGCTAGCTGCAAAGCTACCCAAGTCCAGCTGTTATTAAACACAGACACGAGGTAATCATTATTTCCAGAAGAATTAACAGCATGCCAGGGCTGACACACAAAAAATGACACAGTAGAATTTTAAAATACATGAACAAGTAGGCTTAAAATCTGCATTGCCTTTTTCCAATTTAAACTCTGTCCAACGAAAGACAGTTTAACAGCATGAAGTGCAAGTTGTCTTACACTGGCTCAAAAAAAAAAAATCACTGGAACAATCAAACCCTGAACATTCCTTAATTAAATGGACAAATCTCTTGGGAATGACATGGGAAGAGACCATACTTTTCATAGACCAAACCTGAGCAGAGATGGGATTCTGTTTCTTTTCTGTAAATAGACAAAACAAGTATTTCAAGGTAGAGCTGAAGTGGTTTCAAAATAGCAATGACCCAGGTCATAATCAGAATTTTGTATATACAATTTGTATTAACTTAAAAAAATAAAGAAGTTCAAAATACCTCCAGAGAACATTCTAGGTTAGCAAAATGTCCTGTACAAAAAGTAGGCCACATTTGTTGGTTTAAAAGAAGTCCACAGCAGTTGGTCTCTTCTTAGCTGACATAGTAAATGGTCTCTTCATTTGGGGCTCTTTTGCTGGGGTCACTGTGGATGACTTCAGCACCCCATGACGAGGTTTCTGTTCAGGATTGAAAGCCACACGGGAGGGTCCTTCTGGGCTCACTAATATACTTTTGTCAGTCTTTTTAAATTCTGTTGAAAAACAAGCCAACAAGTTAAAAAGAAATGCAACCCCTGGAGTAACTGGGCCTGTCAATCAACTGTGGAATTTCCCAGCCCTGGAAGCCTGAATTAGATCCTCAAGCCCAGCAAGGATCAGAAGCCTAAGGCTTGGCAGAGAAAACATGGTGGTGAAGCACATCTCTCAGCAGAGCCCCTTGGGGAACAGGGTGTGCTGCAATCCACTGTGAACCCTCCCCGTGGTTCCACAGACCACCAGAGGCTCTGGGCCTTTTCCTCAGACACAAGTGGTCCAGCTAGCCTGAAGAACACCACACTGGAGTTTAAAAGATGACAAAGGGTAAGCAGTGTCTCTACTCGGACTGCTGAACAGCTCTAGAGACTCAGCCATCCCTTCAGCCAGCAGGGAGGCATTTATTTTTCATTTTGTTCAGCTGTGTTATATTAACATGAAGACCTTTATTTACCTAAATACACTGTTCTCAATTTGAACTTGACCTATTGCACACCTCGGAGAGTTAAAAAGTAGCTAAATGAATACATGGAATATAATTAAATGCTACGGAGCAAGACATTTATTTAACAGGGAAAACACTGTCTGCTCGCAGAAGGGAAGTGACCTTTATCTACTCATGACCATTAATAAACTACAGGCAGCCAAAAGAAAAAGCAAACTTTGCTTCTACAAAGTCTGATTTTATCAGCATGTCAGGACCTTTGTCTTGGGAAACAGAAGTGAGCAATGAAGACTGTGAAGTGCACGTGTTTCCCTCAGAGGTGCCCTGCAAACAGGCAGCTCAGGAAGGCGAGTCCATCGCCCTGCTGCAGTTTTCCATCTATGAAGCTCCTTCTGCAGGTCACTAATGCAGCACCCTGGAATTGCTCAAGTCTAGCTGCAGGGCCGAACGTCCTAAACTTTACCATGTGCTCTGGAAAGGAACTTGGGGAGGGTTTGTAAACTAATTTTGAATATTGAGACAAAAAAGGATCAGAATCATCCTGTTTTAAAGGTGTTCCACAGGTGTGCAAGTGTGTACAGCTTCCCCCTCCCTCAGCCACCAGAGAGACTGTGGACACACACACACACACGCACACGTACCAGACTCACCTGCAGTCATGTTTTTATTCAAGCCAAATGTGACTTTTTTGGAGCTGGGTGACTGCAGCTTGTTCAGCTATAAAACAAAATAAAGATATTAAATAAAATAAGATTTCTGAGGCAATGCTGTGAGTTCTTTCACCTGCATCCCACTGATGTAAAGCAGCCTACTTCCTTCATTTGGTTTAGAACTGCCCAAATCCTCTGGCACTGACCCCTGCTAAGACAGCACTGTTTTTCTAGCCAAAAGCAAACATATTCCATTTGTGCAGAAATCACATACTCTCCCTAATGCCATTATGTAATTCAACAACAAACAAGCAGTTATTTGTGTGTTAAATAGATTGGCCCCACTGCACTCAGGCCTCAAACTGCTAAGAGGACTTGAAAAACTTTATATGTTAAAAAGGTCTAGAGAAGAGGGCACCCTTTTGCAGCCCTGAACTCTCACCACTTGCCACAAATGAGAAGAAATGGAGGCTCAAAGTCGTTTTGCAAGACTGAAAGTCAGTTTATGCTTTTGCTTTCTTGTGAAATGAGCAGATTCAGAATGGCGTGTGTTCAACAAGAAGGCTGAAAGCAGAGGGGAAGGACGAAGAGATTTCAGAGACATCTACAACTCATTTTCTAAAACTCTGGAGCCACGTGTGACTGTCTACAGGGAAATGCATCAGCATTTCCAGTTTTATCTGCTCATTTTAGGAGACTAACAGGGAGTGGAAAAGACAGCATGAGTGAGGTCATTCCCTTTGCTGGGGAGCTTGCCTGGGAAGACATTTGTGCCCAGACTCAGCTGCCCTTGGTGAGATCACCTCACCTGCATGGATGTCCTGGTGGAAGAGATGGTGCTTCTGGCTTTCCTGAAGAACACTGCCTTTGGTACAGTTGATTTTTCAAATTTTACAAAATCACTTCCTGATTTTGCTTTCTTTTTCTTTAATGGTGACAGAGCAGCACTGCTTTCCTGAGAAGGAGGGAAAGGGAAAAATGCTTCAGTACAAAGTACTGTAGTTAACACTAATAGCTGGTGCTGTGATCAGTGCTGACCACATACTCAGATCAGTTAATCATCATGTTTAACTCCCAGCAGGTAATTTTGCAGTTAGCATAACTAAAAGCAGAAGTTTAAGGCAAGCTCTGCACAGAAATAGGGAAGTCACTGCAAAGCACAAAAGAAAGAATTTGTAACGGATTTGCCAAGCCCATCAGACTGCAAACAAACACATTTTCTCCATGTTCATGAAGATATTTTGCAACTGATCCAGCTCTTCTGAGCACAGATGATCATTTATTTTCCTTCACCATAAGCAAAAACTCTTCTGTGGTACTTCTGGATGAATAATGAACAAACACAGCTTTGGGCTAAGATGGAGACTATGAAGAAAAAAATGGAGTATGAAATCTGACTACACTTTCAGAAATCCAGCTATTGTGTAGTGCTACTGGTTTGCTGCCTAAAATTCATACTTTTATGGCATTTAAAGCAATTCTTGTCTCCAGCATAAGGCAATTCTTAGGACCTGCACTGGCAGAGCTTTCTAACCTGCTGTCTGTGGACTGTGGACTAGTCGGATACCTGTGGACTGTGGTGAGGGGAAGTTCAGTTATGCTTCTCATCAACCTACAGACATAAAATTCCGAAGGCATTCACTGACAAGCTGTGGAAAATGTACAGCAGATATGGCCTCTTTTGATTTGCCAATCACTTGTGCTTCAAATAAAGAGAAAAACCACAAGACTTTTAGCTTTCTGAATTGTAGAGACAACTGTGAAATAACGCTGATCTTGTCTGTTATTTTTCCCTTCTTCTCCTCCTCTTTCCTCTGAATATTTGAAGTTAATTCTCTGGAGGTGTGTGTTGTCCTTGAAATCAAGAATCAAAACATGCCCCTCATTTCTGGACACAAGGCCAGGCTTACATAACTAAAATCAGGAAATAAAACAACATGTTATTTCTCAAGCAATGAAAACAAAACTAGCAAAGCTTAATTTCCTCTGCATTTGTGCATTTTAGCTTTACCCTGCCCTCTTCTTTCTTTCATCAGTATTCTCCCTCTCTTCCTGACTCAACTTCCAAGTGTCTTTTCTTGTCTCCATCCCTCTCCTTCCTTTTAACACACATACTCACATAACTATGTGGACTGGGCAAGAAAAAGCAAATGCCATAATTTCTTTGGAATTCCACATGAAGAGTGACCCAGTAGCCCATGCCCTGACAGCCAACAGGCCAGTGCTGGGGCTGTGCTGCTGCCTTTCCCTCAGTGCCTACACGAAGCTGTGCCAACAACTCATTTCCATGAAGCTTGCAGGAACTTATTATCTTGAATCTATCATAGGGGTTGGAACCTGTTGGTCACCTGCAGGAACGTCTTACAGAAAGCGATGGGGGTGTCACAATCATATTTTCTTAAAAATTAAACTTTTATAGCCAAAGAAAAAGCAGGTATGAAACATGGAATATTGAGGCAATAGGACACAAAGCCAGTGGTTCCTACTAGGAAAGCCCCGCAGTGAGAGAATGCAGTTTGAATAGTGGGGAGAGAGAAACCTTTTGGCTCTTCCGTCTCAGGACTTCATCATCAAAAAATAGAAAATGTCAGTTATTTTATTACTATTTAAGCAATGTTTCAATATGAATTTTTTGTTCTGTGAAGAACTGAGTAGTTATATCTTCATATACAAGGCTGCACTACTTAACTAATCCTACAGTTTTATAATTAAGTCAAACTGAGGTGAGCTCATAGGCTCGTAACATGCAGTTTTAACTCCTTTTTGTACTCATACTCTCATTTGTGCTTTATGAATTTTTTTCCACCCAAGTGAGATTGTCAGCAAGACTTCCAAGAATGTAACTAAACCCCTGAACGTGTTAGGGTGAATATGCACATGGGAAATGAGCAGTTAAAAAGAATTTCAGAAGCAGGAGAGGGAAGAACACCTGCACTCTCTTTCTTAGCCACACTATCAAAACTATACTGTGCAAAATGCTTTTTGACTCTCAAATCACTGAGAAAAATCAACTCTGTTCTACTTATTGCCAAGAGGAAAATGGGGGTGGGAGGTGGTAGGGAATAAATAGGTTGTTCCCAATCTGCAAGGCATACATTTTGTAAGAAGAAGACTACAATCAGACCTTCCTATCGAAAAAACACAGTATTGTCTTTACCAAAAACTGGACCATTCATAAATGTGGTCACACAGCCACTGATGACATTAAAGGTCACAATATCATATTCTCTATTCCAATGTCTATTCTCTTTCCCCAAATACTTTCCCCAGACAGTCCTATCAGTTTGTTTAAGATGGAGCAGTGAGCGAGCAAAAGAAGCCACTCCTGGAATTGCTGTGGACAGTTTCACAAGGAGCTTATCCTAATCTAAGTGTGTGCTGCTGCTGCTGCAGAAGGGATGTTCCATCTTCCCATTTCTCATTGTTTTGCCAAAATATGATGCCCTTTGTGAGCATGCTGTAAAGCTCAACACCAGAGACCCAGTGCAAAAGAATAATTAAGCTAGGCACCAAAGAAAAAGAAAAGACAAAAAAAGACAACCCCACCTTGCCCCTAACATCCCATTTTTCAGCTAGATGGGTTCTTCCAGCTTAGAGGCTGGCACAGGATTTAGTGTCATTGTACAGGAGGGTGTGACAGTGTAGCAGGGTGTGGATTTCTGGGGAATTGAGTTTTGGTGACAATGCATGATGACATCAGCATGCAGCCCATGCAGCCCCATGCTCAGCCAAATTTGAAAATGAGCCTGGCAGTTCCTGAAGCAGGCAGAGCAAAGAATGAGGTGTACATACCACCTTCCTGCTTTTCTTGCATACAGTCTCCAGAACTCCGTTGGCTTCGACAGAGTTTAGCACCTCTTTCACTTTTCTCTTCTTTTTCAGAGTTGCTGCATTCTGACTGGAGACTTTCATCCCTTCCAAACCAACTAACTTCGTCTGCAGTATGACCTTTCTGGAGGGCGCAGATTCAGCGCCTCCTTTTCTTGGCAGGGTTCCCAGCAAGCCTTCCTTGCTGGGTTTCAGGTCAGTTTGCTGCACAGGGGGATCCCCATTCACCAGGACAGCCCCTGCTTTCTGCTTCTTTTTCACAGCCTTAGGAGGTAACGGCGTGACAGATGGGCTGACATCCTCTGCTGCACTGGCAGTGGCTGGTCCATTCTGACACGCTGGTTTTGCAGGAACATTCTGCACTTTTGGATTCATTTTCTTCAACTGACTCTTTTTACTCTGTTCTGTGTCAGTCAGACTGTTCTGCACAGAGATACTGTGATTTTCTCTGGTGTCAGTTGCTACATTTGTTGTCTCACTGGCCTCATTTACTAGCAATTTCTTTTTCTTCCTCTCCTTGTTATTTTCTGGCACCTTTTCCTGACTAGAAGCATTAGATCCAGATGTTTCAGCTTTTCCCTCCTCACAATTTCCATCAGCTGTTCCAGAATCAGCACTTGGGCTGTCCCTCTTCTTCCTTTTTTTCCTCTTCCTCTGGGGAACTGATGGCACCTTCACACTTGACAGCTCTTCTTTATCCTCTAAATCCATCCCAAAAAGAATGGCATAACACACATGTGAAATACAAAGTTACTTACAACAACTGAATTCTATTCTATTTTTGTTCTTTTCTTTTAAAATAGGTGTACCATTTTCCTGTTATCAGCCTGCACAACAGTTTCACTGTTACAGCTGCTCAGGCCACTGCAGTCTGCTGATGTCTGGCCTAATTAATACTTTGCTAATTCTGCCTTGTCACAGCTAAGATCTAAACCATTCCCTGTGGCAACCTTATTTTTCATAGCAACATACTCGAAAGAGTTGTTATCACCCACCTGTTAAGCCCACCAGAAGGGCAACTCAGGGGTTCAGTATTCCAACGTCCCCGAATTCTTGCATTCTAACATTCATCATGTTTTAAGACTGACATGTTTCTGCTTTCCCACAGTAAATGCACCTGCTCAAAGAACCAATGCAAACAGCTGCTTCCAGTTCTGCTTTTGACTGAAATTTCTGAGGTGATGTTTGCCTCAGAATGGGTAAGCGAAGTCCCCTCACTTTCAAAGAGAGCCTAATCTCACATTTCACCTTCATCACAACAGGATACAAATCAGCACATCCCGAACAATAGTGTTGCCTTCCTCAGAACAGCTTGCATCTGACACTTTGCCAAACTGCACAAGTCACTGCAGATTATCTCTCTCCCAAATATTGATCTTGCCTTACCTTTTACTTTTTCCAGCTCATTTTGCTGCCAAGGCTTGACAGCTTTTTTCTTTCGCTTTCGCCTGCCGAATTCATCGTCGTCTTCATCTGTAGAAACATCTTCGGGAATATCTTGGGGGAAGATTCCTGTTGAGGAAGGATAAGGTATCAGAAAATTAAGAGTCTTACTTCTATGAACAGTTATGCTGTTCATATACAGCATAACTCCCACAGAAAGAAAAAAACACTCCTTTTTCCCCACCCAACCTTAAAGAAAAGCATACCACCGATTCTGTTTGTTTAAGCAAAAATAATAATCTCTCATTTAAGGACAAAGTACAGGGTTGCTCACATTGTGAAAAGAATTTGGCCGTCTCACAAAAAATGTGTAATGCGTCTCAATGAGATTTAAAAAAACCCACAAAACCCCCAATATAATATTCTTGACTACACATTAAAAAAAGAGGAAAAAAAATAATTCCAATACACATTGTATGGGAACATTATATATAATTTAATGGAAAATAACTACTGTCTCTGTCTGCTGCTCAGTCCTTACCTTCTGCTAAGTCCTGGAACCTGGAGGTGAGAGGAAGGGAGAAAAGAAAAACCAAAACATTATTACTCATTTAGTGCAATAATAACACTAGCAGAACAGCATCACTGTGCTTACTATGGTTTTGTCAAAACAGGAACAATATATTTTGCATAGGAAGTTACAAAGAGCTCTCTCCAGAAGAGATCTGCCTCAGAAACCCCCAAACTCAAACCAAATCACTGAAAGTATTGAGAAAACAGCAGTTTAACACCTTTCTTGCATCTGTTCCTTGCATCACACACAACCTGATGTCACATCCTGCATACAAACCCACCCTGTGCCAATAAACCCCAGCTGGCTGCAGTTGTCTGGTACCAGCGAGGAACAACATGACGCCATCACCAGGACAAGAGAGGCTGGACAGAAAGCAAAGGAAAGTTGCTTAGGACAAGGTGAACTTCAACAGAACTCACTTTTTGACCAGCTTGTACAGCCGCTTTCTGTTCGGGGAAGGTGTATTTTTCTTGCTTGCAAAGTCAAAGATTTTGTCAGCAACAGCCTTGTAATCAAACTGTTGGGGGGAAGTACAACGCAGCTTTTCTTAGTTTATCCATGCAAGATAACTCAGTGCAACTCGTGTTACGAATGTATCAAGTATTAAGTTCAAGAGGTATTTTAAAGATATACATCTTGAAACAGATACTTCCTTTAAACCCCAAATGTTTTCCTCTGTTGAAATTTACGCCCCCTTCCCACACTGACTTGTACAGATGGCTGCTTCATTAACAGAACAGCTGAACTCGGTATCACTTTCTCAAATATTCTTAACCTTAATTCTCACTCAAGAGAGAAGCCAACCCACTTCAAAACTCCCATAAATATTTAGCTAAATATCAGATTTAAAGTGTGTCATGTCCCAATTCTTTCTTGAAAGCCACAGATGCATGAAGCGTATCCACCTGCATGTATGTTTGATGGGAGGATCTGTCAGAATCACTACACCGCACTGGCCCTGGGTCTAGAAAACCCAAATTGTAACATATTACCCTCTCTCCTCTGTATCCCATCATCCACTTTCAATGAAAGTTAGGCTGATTGCTTCCCCACCTACACTGACTTGGCTTTTAGCACACACATTTTTTAATTCTTGAAACAGGAAGGGAGGAGCAGAAAACAGAAGGTATGGGAGAGAGGAAAGAGGAGTTCAGACATGGATTTATTTTACTACCGCTCACAGAATACACATTACATAAATACTACCTTACATTAAATCAGAAGGAAATTAAAATTTTGTAACATGTTTATCCTTTAACACCCTTTACTTCTGCACCTCTTGAAAGGGATGGGGAAAATGACAAGTATCAATAACAGAGTAAATAAGCCACAAACCTGAAGAACAGTCCCGATCCCATCATCAGCATTTTCATTGATATCCTCTATTTTTTCAGAGCTCTGTGCTGATTTTCTTGACAGACATCTGTCTGCTATTTTAGAAAAAAGACTGAATATTAATGCTTTGTTTGAGATAGTGACTCCAAAAGAACAAGCTTTATTAAGCACATTTGAAGGGAAGACGGGAAAACACAATTCTCCTTACAACACCCTGAACATGTGTTTGATTGGTTCAGAGCAGAAATGTATTTTCAGGAAACAGATTCTTCCATCTTAGCAACTCTTACCAGGGCAATTTAGAGCTTCCTCCTCACCTTTGGTTTTAAGCACCTCTTCATTTTCCTGTCTGCCTTCTTCAGAAACATTCTCCTCATCACTGTGGGTACCCAGCTCTTTCATCAGGTCCTCGATGGCGAAGGGGGACTGATCCACGATCATCTCAAAGATGCCAGTGGCCACAGCATGGAGCACACGCCGACTGTGTCACAGGAGAGCAGGGTGAGCCCAAAGGCAGACCATAAACACTCTCCTCTCTCATGTTACAAAAGTGGGACTTTGAGGGAAAATGGATAAGAAAGAAAGTGGAAGAACACCAAGCTCTTCAGATGATGAAAGTGAACCTGTTACTCCCTAAACAGAAGTCCTTTAATCCAAGCAGTGTCCTGCTAATGTGCACCTCTTAAATTTCACTGTTTACACGCTGACCTATATTACACTGCAAAAAAGCAGCTCAGCTGCTCTATGCATTAAAAAATTAAAATAACTGACAAATTAACCAGCAAAGGTTGATAAAGTTCTTATAAATCCATGGAGACTATCTATAGCTTTGATAAACACAAGTTATCTTCAAATGACTGTGCGCATTGCTGGCAAAATACCCTTCTTTCTTTACATTCTGAAATTATGACTCTTTGATCCATTTATTACCATATTCAGACATATTCTTAAAAAATATTTATCCTTTCATTAAACTTACTCTTTTGATTTGGCAGCAATTTTGCAGAAAGGTTCGATGAACTTGAGATTCTGGTCTGCTGTGAGCTGTTTGATTAGAAAGAAAAAAACCTGTGAGTACAGAAAATGCTGTATGTGTACACTGGAATTCCTTGAATACTGGTGTTTGCACAGGAATTGGTGTTGGGGGACCTTCTTTAACAGTCTTTCAGCATATTATCTAATTCCAACTGGCAGAGGTATCCAGGGCCTTTTTGTTACCACTGCTACAAATAACTTCCAGATATTCCCTGGAAATATTATAAAAACACTGACTGCCTTGCAGACTTTATTCTGCTGAGTACAGAAATACAACAAAGCTTCTTAGTTTAGATATGGAACCATGAGGCAGAGAAAGCTTAAATAATTTTGTGTACTTTCCCAAAGAAGGTCTGTAGCAGACAAGGGTAAGATTTGGGTTTCTCTTAACTGTGCTGCTTGCACCAAAACACTGTCAGCTACAGTAGAGCTAAAGATAAAGATCTGTCCCTTCAAAATCCAATTTATGAGCATCATCTGTGATTTCAAATAGTCTGGGGGACTCACTCCCCTCTCCAGGCTTTCAGTGAGTGGCTTAGCTACAGCTGTGTGACTGTGGAGCTGCAGAAATGACTGGGGCTCCAAGTGCCCACTCTTCTCTGGTGCAGACATCTCTCTCTTGCTCCACAATCCAGAACCTCAAAACCTGCAGGCAGGATTGGTTTGAATACTGACTGCAAGGAATAGGAATGGAAAACTGCTGACAGCTTTGTCAGCAAGGGAAAGTATCAGAGGCCAGAGACAAGGGGAGGTAACCGAGGAGCCTGGGACGAACATGGGGCAGCAGGAAGGGTGGAGAGACAGGAGAGATGCTCTTTGGCTTTGTTGCTGAAAACTCTGCACCACTGGAACAGCAGCCAAAATTAAGGGCCATAATTTAACTGTCACAGCAACACACAGCAGGGCAAGACAGATGTCACCAGTAAAACAAACATCTGGATGTGGAGGGTAAACCACACAACGCACAGACAACAATAAGCAAATATTAGACAACTATGAAAGCTCACTTTCCTCCTCTGTTTAGGTGTTACACAACGAGCCAAGAGCAGGCTTTATGTCAGCCTTTGCAAAAGAAAAGACTGGAAAACATGTTCACACAAGGGAAATGACACTGAGTCCCCTCTGAAACAAACAAATGAGAATGGTCTAAGTTTTCTATCGCTATTTTTCCAACCTCAATTTGGAGCAGCATAGCAGTACTCAGGAACTTGAGAGAACTACCATATTCCCACTGTCAAAGACATCAATAAAAGTAAGAGCATAACTTGTAGTAAGTCACTTTCTTCATGTTTACTCAGTGTTGTTACGTTATGTTTAAAACCATTAAAAATTACATTTCTTCTAAGATGCTTCATGCCACAGTTAACATCAATCAGGAAGAAAATGACAAAATATTTTCTAACCTCCTTTGCACCAACTTTAGCCAATTCATCCAGATAGATATCAACGAAATGGAACTTTATCCCAGTGGGAGAATTGCTGTCTGGGTCCATAATTTCCTTTATTAATAGCTGCAGCAATGGTTCAACTAGACTGAAAAAACAGTAATAAAAGAGGAGAATAAAGAACAAGATATTCATATTCAATTGCTCATGTCTTACTTGCCTTGAAAACAAACTCTTGTCTTGAAATCTCCACTTCTTTACAGTTATGGACAGCTATCCAATTCAAATTGTTTCCTTTTTTTTTTACCCTGAGGCCTATCATTGCTATCTTTCAGGAAAGTGAAGTTTTGTATATTCCAAGCTTTCTCTCCGTACGTTCTTTGGGACTGCCTGCAATTTTGCCCAGAACAAACAATTCCAGTCCCAAAGAGAATTCAAAATATTGAAAACCCATAAACATTCTGTTTTACTTTAATACACCTTTCTTAAAAGCATTTTAAAAGACATGAGGAAAGAAAGTCATGCTAGGCAGTGTCTCGGCTCTGCCTGGGAGGGAAAGGCAGTTCTTGAGCTCCCTCACTCTGCGAGTAAAGGAATCATGACCCTCTCTTCCCACACTGCCTCCTTCCAGTGAAAGATGGAGGCCAAAGCCATAAGAAACTTTGTCAGAGATCAGTTTAGGTGACCATGTGTACGGGAAGAAAGGCTTCAGCTTTATCACAGCTCCCTCCACGCCTTCTGCTCCTGCCAAGCAACATTTTCATCTCTTCAACCTGAGGGCATTTACCCAGTGCAAAATTAAGGTGGAACAGGAGGGATGGGGTGTCCTTTAGCTCTGCATTCCTTTCTGTTTCCACAAAAACATGCATGTGTGCATCCCGCATTTCAGAGGGTAAGAGAGAGAAAGGACAACCTTAACACCGAGTTACTGAGCATTTTCAATTAAAAGATTTAAATCTCTTCATCAATTTAAAGACAACAAGCTTAGAAGTGGCACAAGAGCCCTAGGCAGAGCAAATGACTGCAATTACTTGCCTTTTATCAGAATATGGAAGAAATACAACAAAAACCACTGATGTTTAAAACAAACAGGAGGCTAGTTTACAATTAAGGGGTTCTGTCTTATCGGAAGAGAAGTCACCATGATTAACCACAGTAAAATAAATATTTTAAAAAAAGTCAGAGCCAATCAGAAAGCCAACATAAAGAAACAAAAAAATTCCTTTTCTGTATTTTCTGGGATGCAGGTTCCCTGTCTAGTTTCTCTGCAGGTGATAGTTCATTGATAGCTCTTCTGGCTACATCAGATAATGAAATACATTAAATACTGTATTTAATTTAATAAAGTGTAACACCTGGCTATGTTACTAAACTAAGTAAGTGATATGAAGAACAAATAAGCCTTAATGTTAAGACTTCATGACAGTGGCATCTATGGAAAAAAAGGATCTATTAAATGAAAATATATTTGAATACATGTATATTGGGTGATTTGTTTATGATGCAACACATTCAGAAATCTGCTTACCCCTCATCCCATTCATTTCTTTTCAGCACTTCAAAGGATTGCCTCAAAATCAGACGCATCAGCTGCAAAGCACAAAATCTGTTACACATGTTGTTTATGAAAACAGGTAAAGGAGTCACTGTGACTGTAACAGGAACAGATTTGTTGGTAGACCTCTTTAGCACAAGGTGGAAGCTGCCTCATATGAACATTTTGACAGATTGTCTATCATGTAATGCAACAGAAAGGTGCTGTGAAGCAAAAAAAGACAAACTATTTTCATATGCTAAGCACAGAAAAAAATCCATGCCCATTTCTACTATATAACTTCCTCTTGCTCCATCACTCTGATTTCTTCATTAAGCGCTGCCAAATCTAAAAAAAGCCACAGCTTTAACTGGACACGACAATATGGGACAGATGATAACAATAATAATTTAATTTACTTGAAACTTGCACTAAGAGACAGGCATATGTAAAACAGCCACATTCAACCAGCTCAAAACACTTCACTTACTGAAATAACTTTTAGCTGCTAATATTGGGAAAGAAAAACCACCAGTGAATGTGCCTGCAATTAACTTCTTTCAAAGAAAAAGATAATGGGATTTTGTTCTTTACAAAGGTACGCTTTTTAAGATTTTAGTACTTGTTTTAATATTCTGTTTCCTATAGAAAGAATTCTGACTACAGAATGTACTACAGTGGATACTTCACTGGTAGAAAGTTGGGGTTCTAGTGCAGAGTCATAAAAGAGTCTTTAAACAGTCTCATCTAAATAACTGATGTTGATACAGTGTTCTTTGAGACAGTAGTTATATTCCAATATAGAAATCCATGAGAAAAATCACTATATTAGAAGGAAAGGCAAACAATAAAGCACTTGAGCATGATATAAACTGTACTGGCTTTTAGATTCACGCAGTGGTGAGTGAAAGCCTTTAAAACAAACATCTCTTGCAATAGGTCAAGAAGATGATCCCTTGTCTTCTCTTACAATACACACCAATGCTTGTGCAGACAAAGCTGCCTTCCAGCACACCAGCACCACGTGTTTTCTAGGAGAAAACACCACCCAGAGATGTATAATTACCATGTAGTACTTGTCCAGACGCAGATTGTCAATCCCGTTCCATTCCCGGTTCATCGTTTGCCAAAATGTCTGGATGAACAGGTGTCCTGCAAGGGAGCAAGGAAAAACACCTGCATGTCTGGCACAGAGGGCTCCTTTGCTAACCTGAAAGAATCTCAAGAAAGGGATGCAGTTCCCTAGGATTTTCCAGGTGACAGGGACAGAGCTATGGGACAACAGGCTTGAGACTCGTACAAAAATCAATTAAACTTGAGAACAATAGAAGAAAAGGCACACAGCTACTTTTGAAAACAAGTTTAGTTACAGGGACAGATTTCTATCTATTTTGTGTTACATACACACAAGTTTGAGAAAAATATCCATTCTGCACCCATTTCTACCCATGCATTTTTGCTGTTGACTAAGTACTCCACTTCATGAGCATTTTGAATACCAGGGTCTTAACAGCTCATGAAACACGGTTGGTTTTGAGCAGGAAATACACAGAACAGTCTATGCAGAATGGAGAAGAAAAGGGACAAGTTTGTTTGCTACCTGTCCTGAAAAATCTCACCTGTTTCACACTGAAGACACAACTCTTCCCCTGCAACAGCTAGAAAAAACCTGCAGCTCATGCCTTCCTTAACACAATCTCACAGACCAGTTGGACAAAAGGGAAAGAAAAAACCACCAAAACAGCACCCCACCTGTCTGTCTTTATTCTGGCACTGTGATAGTGGCCTAGAAATCACCAAAGAGGGAAGTACCTTACAAAGCATTTGGTAATTAAATAGTACTTACGAGCCTCTGTATTCTGGAACACATGGATGAGCTGTGAGATATTGGCTGCAAGTTCCTCCTAAAAGTAAATAAATATAGATAGTGTAGCATGTTTTAGAGTTTGGTCTCCTCACTAAACACATGACCAGCAAACAGCAAGAAGTATGAATTTCATGAAACATCTCTCAAAATGAAAAACATTCTCTCAACAGCTGCTTTAGTACTGCAGTTATCCTTCCACTGGGACTAGGTCAGCTGGAAGAGAAGTTTCAAGGCTATCAAAACCTGTTCATTTTACCAGATCTCTACACAAATCATCCTTCTGACAACAGACAAAATTAAATTAGGAGGAGAAGAATCCCATGTATTCGAATTAACAAATGAGGTAAAACTGACAGGGCACTGCTCTCATATAGGTCTCCATGGAGGGGTGTAGGCTGTGTGTGAGATAAACCTTGTTCATGCAGACAAGTGATTTGAAAATTGAGGTTACTGAGAGCTGGTACTCCAAAACCATTATCTTTTGAAAGCAGGGAGACAAACTACTAGAAGTTGACAAAAATATGCAGTAGGGACAAAGTTGGTAGTAGATGAAGTGCTACTGAATTAACGAAGGAAAAAGAAGAGTGAAACTTTCACACTAAAATCTGCACAAATGTTGTAGCTACAGTTAAGGGCAACCTGCTGTTACTGCTTTAGTTCCACCAAATCAATATTTCATGAGGTGTCTATTTCAGCTCTCCTTTTGAAAGGTAAACAGCTACACCTGCCCCTCAGAAGGTGACTCCAAACACGATCTGTTCATGTTCAGATCACCGAGTTACAGCCACCTCTTCTCCTGCACGTGCCACAGATGGGCTGCAGGGGAAGGGAAAAAAAAAAAAGATCATTTTCCCCATTCTAAATTAGTATGTCCCTAGAGTGTATTTTGGAGAGACCCCCTCAAGCAAATACAAACCCAGTTACTATACCTGAAGCAGAGGTTTATCCTGCATCCACATACAATAGAAAAGGCCCTTCCATATTTTCAGCAGTTCTTCCTGGCTGAAGCCACCTACGGTACAGAACAAGTCTGAATGAAAGGAAAAAAAAAAACCACTCATGTCCACCAAAATATTTTCATGCAGTTCCCTCTGCTCCCTCCTTTCTTCTTTGTTTTTGTTATTTTCTCTGGGTTCCTACTATAAGCACATTAATTGGAAGGCAATTTGGCATAGAACAGTGAGTCAGTGACTGTAACCTTCTTCCTTGTACTGAAACAACAAAGATTTCAAAGCAATCCCAGGTAAGATGAATACCAAGATAATTCTGATAATCTCTCTGGCATATTTTTAACACCAAGTCTGAAAGAAATTTTTGATGATGGCATCAGAACTACTTTTACAAGAGAGGTAATCTTTTTGGGTTTGGTTGATTAAGTTGTTTTTTCTTTTTTAAGTAAAATCTCACTTTACCAATAGTTTTCTTCCTTCCCAGGGGTTTGTTTTGATAGAATAAACTTCTAGCAATCAACACACTTATTTCTATATTAAACTTTATAGTCAAAGAGCCTGAGAAACTATAAAGAAAATATTTCCAATACAGTTAGTCTTGAGGTGTAGTAACACCTGAATTTTAACAGCAAAAAATATTTTCACATTCCAGAAGTAAAATACTACAAGGAAAGTCATTAATAGCTGCTCAAGAACTGGATTTTTCATTATACCAACTACATTTCTGTGAAGTAAAGTTATAACAGTACATCGTTACAAGGCAGCTACAGTGACCTACTACAGCTATTTTCCAACTATGGCCTATTAAATACTCCCAAGCAATTTCATGAAAAATCACTTTGAAAAGGTCATCGTCTTCTGTAAGCTCAAATTTGCTCCAAAAAGATCACTGTCTCAGGGGTCTGCCAGTCAAAAAGCCTGAGACCCAGTGCTAGATCTAAACTGTGCACCTTCTTGGACCAAATAGTTTGAAAGCAATTATCACTCATGCAAAATCACCTTCAAACATGTTAGTGGAATCATCTGCAGTCCTACTTGGTTAAAAAGAAAGGAAGTGAGGAAATATGCAAAATGCTATGTAGGAAGCAATGTGTCCAGTAATATTAAGCATTAATTATAAATTTAACTTAGATTTGTCGTAACTGTTACGATAAAATATGAAACAATTTGATTCACTGATTTATTATTCATTGAACTATTAAAATTAATAACATTTCTTAAGGGAATTATAGGTGACATACTGAGTGGTAAGAAGCAGGTTTAACCTCACATGCAGCATTAACCCTACCGAGGCATCAGACAGAAGCATCACCTGCTACATATAAATGTGGCTCAGGAGTTCATGGAATTGAATCACAGAATTATTCAGGTTGGAAAACACCTCTCAGATAATCACTGCCAAGGCCACCACCAAACCATGTCCCCAAGTGCCACATCTTCACAACTTTTAAATCCCTCCAGAGACAGTGACTCCACCACTGCCCTGGACAGCCTGTTCCAGTGCTTGACAGCCTTTGAGGGAAGAACACACAGACTTTCATGGGGTTGCTTTTCATACACACAGGGCTTTTTAAAGTCTTCTAGGCAGTCCTGTGTCCATTTGACATAAGACTCTGACCAAAAGGTTTTAAAGCAATTTTCTTATCCTAGTGGCTCAAAAGAGTAGTTTCAAGATTGTATTTTCTGTTTTTCAACTTTATGTGCCATCCCCAGCCACAGCTGGCAAATAATAACCATTCAAGTAAGGTTATTTTAAAACCTGAATGCATTGTATTAGCAACCACCGTGCACAGAACTGAAGGCCTTCTATACCTTAAACCTATCTTGAGAAAGATTTTGGCTTTAGGGCTTGAATTGTAACTGTCCCTATGCACAGTAACTGTTCCAAAGTATTGTGGGAGCTGGAATTAACATGTTACAACCACTCACAGCTACTTTAATGCAAGCCTTGGCAGCATTTCTGTTTGGGAGTTGGGTTGCTTTGACACTGCTATCACGGAATTTGTTACAATTTTTCCTATTCTAGATAACTGCAATGGACCAGATCCACACAGGCACATTTCAGTGGAAATGATATAAATCCTTTACAGATCCAGGCCCAAGTAAGTGCAGCTCTGTCACACAGGAAACCCCCCATCAATCTTCCCTCTTTTACAAGAAGTAATTTCTGTTTACTATTCTTTCATACTATTCAATCCATTTGGTAGTTCTATGCCTTCCACAGAGTTTAACTTCTTGCTGAAAATTAAGAGCTCTGGCTCTCTGAAGAAGCTCCCCCAGCCTTAGCACAGACCACACTGAGCACTCCTGTCTACCTGTGAAACACCCGACAGCCCTGAACATCAGGTGAACTCCAGCACTTCTTCCAAAAGGCAGCACATTCTCAACTCCTCAGGTTTAGGGTGTCTTACCTAGGCTGCCTGATGTGTGAGCCTCATCCCTCTCAGAACACTGAATGGATATAAGGTTGTTAATTAATAAATAACTTTAAAAAACCCCTCTCTCCCGAACATGCATTCTCTCCAAGCCCGAAGAAGTTAATCTTTGTTTCAATACTACCAATTTGAATAGTACCTAACAGCAGGTAAATCTAAGAGCTCTAGAAACGAATCACCCTTGTTTCCTACTCATTTGCATTCCATGGTGTGCTGATTTTAACATGCAAAAGGTTCACAGCCCAACTGAGCAACTGCCCTGTGATGGTTTCACGATGTCTTAAGGCAGTACCTGAACCTGCAGCCTTTTCCCTCAGTTAGGGGCTCTCCTGTCTCCTGTTGTGGCTACTTCCACAAACTCCAAGGAATCTGCACTTTGCAGTGAGATGCACAGAGCACTACTGAACACAGAATCCCCCTTAGAAAGTCTCCAGAGCTAAAAATAGCTGGAGGCTCAGAAAGTACTTGGGAGGTACATGATGTACACAGTCCTAGTCCCCAGACAACCCCTAGATCTATGTTAACTGTCAGGAATGGGATAATGACTGTTTGGCTCCCTGGCCTGACCCTGTAAGGCTCTTCTAGGTGTCCTTCCCTCTGTCAGACATGGCTAACGGGTCAAATACTACTTGGAAAGGGAAGAAGCAATATCTGTTCTACAGTCTTTTCAAGGAATTGACTCAGGTCCAGCCAGTACTCCAGCTGCAGTTTAGCTCTTGGGGTCAGGTCTAGGCTGGTTCCCCAAAGCCATATATATAACATATATTAATGCATAAAATATAGATATAATATGCAATAACATATAATTTAAATATATGATAATAAAATAATGTGTAAAATCACTTATAAAATATATGTTTTATATAAACAACATACATTATAAATTATATATTGCATCATATATGTTATATATAAGGTATACAAATAACCCACATCCATGTGGAAACTGTGCACATGAGGCACTTTCAGGTGCAGGAAGCTTCAGACTGGCCTTGCCAGACTCAAACTGACTCCAGGGACACCACTGAACTCCTGCTCTGAAGCGCCAATATATAGCTCCACTTTGGACTTACAGAAAAACTTGGAAGAAAAGCTTTTGATACCATGAATGTGGAGATAACCCAGATGGGTAACAGAATCAGCTTCAATTACACAAGTGCTGAAACACTCCTGAACTTTCCTCAATTTTCTGCAATGCTCCTGAATATCAGTCATGGAAACAGACATCGCCTCACAGAAATAACAGAAAATAAAACTTCTTGCTGCACACACAGGGCAGTTTCCAGCCTGCATCAGTTCAGTGTATTTACAGCCTGTTCCTTGGGAACGAGAGCACCCGAGCCATCCTGCTCCCCTCCCGGATCTGTTAATGCTGCCAGCAAGACCCTCCCCCGGTCCAAGCTGATCCTTCCCGACCCCCTCCAGTGCCCGGAGACACTTCCCGGGAGAGGATCCACGAGTCCCTCGGCTCCCGGGTGCTGGGGCTGCGCTTGCGGCAGCACCAGGGCAGTACGTATGTATACATGGTGAAATACATGCTTAAAGGCAAAAATAAAAATTAAAAAAAAAAAGAAAAGAAGAAAAAGGTAAAGGAAAAAGAAAAGAAATAAAATTAAAATAAAAAAAAATTAAAAAGGCCCGGAAAGAGCCCCCGAGGAGGCGTGCCGGGCTCTGGGCGTACACGTGGTGCTTCCTTCCCTCCCCATGCCGTCCGTCCGCCGGAGCCGCCGCTCCCCCCGCCACTGCACCGGCACCGGGACCTGTCCCCGTCCCTGCCTATGTCCCTGACCCCATCCTTACCCCGGTCCCTGTCCACCCCCCTGCCCCCCGGGCCGCCCCGGTCGGTACCGGCGGGGCGCTGGGTCCGCACGCCGATGTAGCCCCGCAGCTTTTTGAGGGCGCGGTCTCGGATGCGCTTCTCGTTGGCGGCCAAGCGCTGCGCGAACTGCACCTCGGGCGGCTGCACGGCCGCGGGAGCCATGGCCCGGCCTGGCACCGTCCCGCTCCTGCCCCACTCCCGGCCCGGCCCGTCCTGCCCGCGCCGCACCGGGCCCCTCCTGATGCCGTCACCGACGCCGGGCTCTGCCGTCACCGCGGGGAAGGCGGGGCGCCGGGATGGGCGCCGGGATGGGCGCCGGGGTGGTTGCGGGAGCACCGCGGAGCTCGGGGCTCGTCGGCACCAGCGGGGGGGGCGCACCCACGGGAGGCACCGGCCGGAGTCCCCCGGGGCTCTCCACCGGCCCGGGCACCGCACAGATCACAGAGTCATTAAAGCTGGAAGAGTCCTCTGAGATCATCGAGTCCAACCTGTGACCGATCACCACCCTGTCCCCCAGCCCATGGCACGGAGCGCCACGTCCTTCCTGAATCGAGGGGCCCAGAACTGGGGGCATACAGATCACACACCTGAGGTGTGGCCTCCCCAGTGCGCAGTACAGGGGCATAATCATTGTCCTGGTCCTGCTGGCCGCACTGTTGCTGACACAAGCCAGGTGCCATTGGCCTTGTTCAGCCCAGCGCTCCAGGTCCTTTTCCTCCGGGCAGCTTTCCAGACACTCCTCCTCCAGCCTGGAGCTGCAGGGGCTTGTTGTGACCCCAGTGCACGACCCAGCAGTTGGCCTTGTCCAACCTCATACCACTGGCCTCGGTCCTTCCATCCAGCCTGTCCAGATCCCCCTGCAGAGCCTTCCTGCCCTCCAGCAGATCAACACTTCCTCCCAACTTGGTGTCACTCGCTGGAGCCGTGAGCCCCAGCGGCACCACAGCAGGGCCGCGCTCCGGCTCCCGGCAACCCTGCTCTGCTCTGGCCGTCCCCAGCAGCCCGGTACTGTCCCGGCATTGTCGCGGTGTTGTCCCAGGGTTGTCCCAGTGTTATCCCGGTGTTGCCCCGGGGTTATCCCGGGTTCTCCCGCTGTTATCCTCGTGTTATCCCGGGGTTCTCCTGGTGTAGTCCCGGTGCTGCTCCGGGCGGGGCTGGGGGCGGAGCCTTACCCTAGACCACACCCATGCCACGCCCCCGAACTCTCCTACCCAATCGGAGAGGGCGTGGCAGCAGCGGGGGCGTGGCCATGGCGCGGCCCTTCCCGCCCTCACGCCCTGCCGCCTCCTCCCGCTGTCGCCGCTGTCGCCGCTGTCGCGATGTGGCGCAGCGCCGGCCTCGCTGGCGACGCGCAGGTATCGCGAGCGGCCCGAGGGGCTCAGGGCTGGGCCGAGCCGAGCTCGGCCCGGGGCTCCATGCGGGCGTGGGTGCCCCGAGGAGGAGAAGGAGCAGGAGCGTTGTGTGGTGGTCCTGGGCGTTGAGGGGCCCTGAGGGGGCGGTGGCGGGGGCCGCAGGTAGAAGGGGGCGTGGTGGGGGCTGCAGAGCGGTGCCAGAGGCACCCTGGGCACCCTGGGCTGGTGGGGAGTGGGTGGGGAGAGTTCTGGCAGTGATTCCATGGTGGGGGTTCATCGCCAGCTAGGAGCTTTGCCCTGTCCCTTCCCCTGTCCCTTCACTGGGCTCACACCAGACAGGCCGTGAACTCAGGTCCATAACTGGGTGACTTGGCCCTTGTGAAAGAACTCGGTGAAGACTGAAGTCAAATTTCCTACATCCAGGCACCTGCTCTTACTGTAAGGACTGGACAGAAAACTCCTGTTCTCTTCTGTCTGTATTTGCCTTTGACATACTCTTGTAGTGCAGAGAGATGTGGAGGAGCTGCTTAAACAGAGAAAATAAAACTTGTCTGCTGTAACTGCAGTGCTGCAAAGACCTCTTCTTGCAATGGGAGCTACAAATGACAATTTTCTCCTTACTGTGTATTTCATATCTCAACACCAGTGATTCACAGCATGTTTTACTTGAATTCAGCTTCTGCTAGTGAACAGAGCTATTTTTATGTACCAAATTTTGCTCCAAAAGTCTGAGCAATACTGAATTCTCTCTGTCATTCATGGTTGCTGACATGCAGATGGCATTCCTCTAAGGACTCCTGCTCCCATGTGTTTATTCCATGCTTTCTTGAGACCTAGATGAGTAGAATTTTTCTTGAGTCACATCGTGTGGTGCTACTTGGCCATACAAACTTTGCCATAAGCACTTCCTAAATGCAACTTAGAGCTTACAGTTCAAATTAAAGCAAAATCTTTCTTCCATACCTTCGTTATAGCTCTGAACCTGCAGAGGTGGAACTGACATGTCCCAAAACTCTCTGGATTTGAAAGACAGCTGGGAAAGAAATAGAGTAGGAAGCAAAACTGAAAGGAAATGTTCCATCTGAGGAAGTGGGGAACCAAAAAGAATTGTAGGGAATGGTTGGAGAGGATGACCTCCATTTGTCTTGTGCGTCTGCTCCTGAGAGGACGGTGGGGATGGCACATTTTGTACCTGTAGGAGATGAGGTTTTGGTCTGTTAGCATTTTCCCCCTGGAATAAGATGTGATACATAAAAGATCTCATTTTTTCAGCACTGTTCTCAAAGCAGTACTAAGATAAAACTTTGCTTTCTGAAAGCATATTAAGTGATTGATATTTTAGTCAAAACACGTTAAAACCTTTTTGTTGGTGTGTGTGTGTACCAGCCTTTTTAACATCCAGCAGAGTTCACATGTGTGTACATCAGAAACTGGAATTTATGGGTTTTTTTGTACAAAAATTGCTCCATAATTTTAAAATCAACACACATTCTACTGGAATATGGAATGAAAATTACTTTATAGCTATAGTTCGGCAGAAGAGGAAGCTAGTAAACATTTCTGTCTTACTTAGGGATTAAACTGTTTACGTGAGATTGTGTTGCAGATGGCTGCAAATAATTTTTGCTCTTCACGAAAGATAAGTTGGTTTGAAAAAAGTACAGTTTCCTCCAAAATAGTTGTTGTAATTTAGGACTGAGGATCTTGCAAATGTTTGAATTAATTAAAAAGCTGAGTAATCGTATCCTTTACGACAGTCATGAAACGACAGCTTGGTGTATGCTGTTCACATTTTAAAATGCGAGTGCTAATTTTTGCAGCATTCTCAGATGCATTGCACACATTTTGGGTGAAGAAACACGTGCAGAGAGGTAATATTATTTCCTTTAGGCCAGAGAGGCAAAAATTAAGATTACAGTCAAAGGGTCAACGTCAGAGACTTTTGGGTTTGATTGCTGGATAGTTCTCTGTTGAAAAGTTACAAATTTCTGAAATGATGTCATAGAGAGGAATATTTTTGTCCAACAAAAGAAATTGAAGCAGAAAAGCACTACAGGGCTGTAACAGTGTCTTTGGTTGGTTGTTGCTTTGTTTGTCTTTGTTTTGCTTTGTTGTTTTATTTCAGAAGGCTGAGACCAAAGAGGAATTTGTGAAAGTCAGAAGGAGGGATTTGGAAAGGTTGACAACTGAAGTTATGCAACTGCGGGATTTCTTACCCAAAATAGTAAATGGAGATATCCTGGGGACATTCCAGAAGCTGGATGCTATTGAATCAAGTGAGTAGCACCATCTTACAAGCTCTTGCAGTTTCTGCCAGAGCTGCTTAGAACAAACTGTTGTGCCCCAGAAATAGTTGTAGAGTTTGTGGAGCTATTCCAGATTCAACTGTGTTGTTCAGTGACTGCTTCAGTAGATTAATGTGTTTATAGTGAAGAAAATTACAGGCTGCCTCAGGAGTAATCAGACATGTCAAATTAATCTTTAAAAATATTTTACTGTGGATAAAACCATATAGTTCAGACAGTAAGGAAAGCTGTATGATGAAAAAAAGTGTTTTCCATTTGAGAAAAGGCAAAAGCATTCTGTTTTTCAAAAGGTTGCTTTGCACAGAAGAAAAACGTCCAACACAATTATAGTAAATAGCAGTGGATAAAAATTTAAAGGAAGAGTGAGTTAAACTTATATTTGGCCTGTCTTGTTTTTTAGGTTGTATGCTGTACTAATAAAAAAACCCCTAAAGACTCTGTAATAAAAGGCTTGTTACTGCTGTCCCCAAACTCCAGTTTTTCAATGCTGGGTTTCTCTGTACATTATTTTTTCAAAAACTACCCCACTCCCAGCATGCCATCACGGCCAAATAGGAGTCAGCTCCATCCCTAGCCTGTAGCTTACCTGCAGCTGTACAGTTTACCTGGATTCGGGTTTGTCTGAAAAGACATGGAATAAGCACTGAGACGGATTACAGACTGTGTGTCTCTTCTAGACTATCAAGTGATAAATGGAAAATTAATTTGCCATAGCCAGCTAAGAAAGAGTAAGATAAGGCCTCAAGGCCTGTCTGTGACAATTAATGTATTGTGGCAGAGCTTCCACCTGCATCAGTGATCCACTCTTTGGGAAGATTGTTCCATGTCACAAGCAGTGGATAGGATCCTGAAATGTTCTCTTTATGCTGTGGCAAGACACCAGGGACTGTTTCCAGTTGCATTAGGTGTTCAAGATCCTCAATTAGTTTTTACCTACTTATATTCATGCCCCTTGTTCCAGGCATCGAGGAGACACTGTCAGGACCATCCAGAGCAGGCTCATGGCATCAATGTGGGGATTTTAAGACTCCTTGAAATGTTCTGCTGGCTGCCCAGCATTCTCTGGGTCCTCTAGGGCAGAACCTGAAGCTGAGTCAGCCTTTGAATTCTCTTTGAGTCTGTCTCCACAGTGTAGATTTCTCTTGCAGGTGACGAAGTCATTTGAATATTTATTCAGGCTCTGGCCATTGTGTGCCCCTAACTCTGGACATGTCAGGTGGTGATTTTTGCTGCTCCAGTCTTCTCCTACCTCTGCAGCATGAAATAAGGCAGACTGAAAGGAGGCTTTGGAGCATACAGATCACTAAAGGTTGGACATCACAGGGACACAAGCAGCCCTCACTCTCAGTATGGTGCTGTTTGCTACGTACAGCTTCTTGGTGTGGCATGTGAAGCTTACAGGAGTCCTGGCAGCTCCTAGAGATGTTTTTTCATGTTGTTCTTGCAGCAGTCTATTGTGTGATTTGTACATCTCCAGACTTCCATCAGCTGTTGCAGTTTTGTGGGTACTGTGAAGTATGCTTGAACAGCAGAGTCTCCTGCTCCTCAAGAAGTGCAGATTATAGTCAGAGACTTCCAACACCTCTGGCCCGTTCAGTTGTGAGACTGATGGAGTCTTGGACAGCTTTGAGAAACCTTGAGATCTTTGCACTTTTCGCTGGTGTATGTAGGTCAATAGGACACCCATTTCCTGTGGCTTCCCAGGGGTGATGTCTGAGATCTGAGCTGGCGATGCTTAGTGCAGCCAACACCTACTTTTCAGGCTGCTGTCAGGGTCTTCATTAAGATTTTTGCCAGGGTAATTGTTAATTTTGAGAAGAGGGGTCTGTTTTGTTCTTAGTACCCTTAGGAAGAGTGCTTGGCTGCAGGAGTCTTAGAAACACAGCTCCAGCAATTTTTCTATATTGTTATGGATGTGTTTAGTGGAACTTGCTCCACTGGGGAAGTGTTAAAAATACCATTTAACATTGATCTAGCATTTGGATCAGTAGAATTGGAATTCCATCACTTGTTGGCATTCATCCCGATTGTACTCAGTTCTCCATCTCCCAGAGGTTTGAGATTAGATCTCTAGTTCAGAAAATCTCCTAATATGACCTATAACTTTCTGTGGATGTGAACAAGTCTACCTCACACCTAAAATGGGGGCCTCTTCTTTCTTGTGTCCAGTGCTTTGTTCTGCTTTTGATTCTCTATCTTGGGAGCAAGTGCCACTTCTTCCCAGAGTCTGATTACCACTGCAGTGGTGAAGTTACATATTTCCTCTTTGTATGAAGGTGCCATTTCTTATTTCTTTTTGCTTACCTGAGTTGGTAGTGAAAGCTGCTTCTTTCTCTTCAGAGCAGAGGCACAGCTGGGAGGGCTGACTGGGCATAGCAGGGGAGTTTCCACAAATGAGGAACAGCTAGAAGTAAGTGCCTTTTCAGCAGCTTTCACTATTGTCCTTTTTTCCCTTCTACATAAAACCTTGTGATGCCTTAGAGGACATTGACACGTCTTTCTTTTATCTGAAGCCCTTTAAAAAGTCCAGGTTGCATTATGTTAACACTCAGTAGTCAATATTATTCCCGTTCTGACTCAGGTTTGGTTCCAGGACCTTTGAAGTCTGATGGTGAAGGATGTGGCATCTTTATGTGTGTGCTGGCTGCATGCAGGTTGGAGCCATCCTCTCAAAGGCTGGAAGTGATTCTTCTCTTTCTGTAGAGCTTGTTTCCTTGCAGGGACAGATATTTTCACTGGATGAACTTACCTGGCAAGGATAAACAGGTTCTTGGCCTGCTGTAGATAAGCAGAGCATGTTCTACTCGTGCTCAAGACATCTTGCCGTCAACTGCTTAGTACTCTCAGAGGTGCATAGGACTGATTTTTCTTCACTTGGCAGAAGGGAAGTTTCTTGCCACTGACCAGAGTTATCCTCAAAAACTCAGTGAATCCATTCCCCTCTTCATTCTTTTTCTTTGGACTGCAGGTTGAAAAGAAGTGAGTTGCTCAGAGAGCATGTCCTGGCACAGAGATGTTTCTCAGCAGTGAACCCTTGCCTTGCCTCTTTGCTTTCTGCCAGAAAGTGTTGCTGGCTTAGAATCACACAAGGGCTGGGTGGATATATGTTCCACCTCTTCAGATAAATCAGCCACAAACAGCTTTTCTCCTTTTATACAGGCTATTCAAAGCAATGTGTGTATATTTAAGATGATAAACTTGTCAGTTAGGATGAAAACAGGAAGGTATTTATTTTCAAATCATGTGGAATTACTAAACAGAATGCCAGAAGCCAAGTCCTTTGGTTAATAAGAACATATTTGGATAGTTTTTAATGATGTTGTCTTTTTATGATAGAATTTGATATGATTTTTGGTAATTACATTAAAAAACACTGCCACATGTTAGAGGAAGTATTTAAAGTGTGTTAAGTCATAGACCAAACTGTCATGTGCAAGGGTATGGTGTTTAAAGTGGGATGTAATTTGGTTTTTTTAAACTAACCAAGGTTACAATAGATGCTGTTTGGATTTTACTTTTTGGAACTACTTAAACATGTTTCCTTTTTTCAGTATAAATACTAAGCATCCAGGACTGTGACTTTTTAGACTAAAATACAATACACAGCTATTGTTAAAACTATCCTTCAAAGGGAATTTTCTAAAACAGTCATCATGCTGGTGAAATGGAATACTTTTAACTTGATTTCTGTTCACTAAAATAAAGTGTCTAAATTAGAATGAATTTCTGATAACATCAGAAATTAATTTTATAAGGGAATCATAAAATTTGCTTGTAACTGACATAATGTTTAAATAGTTTATAATCATAGAATCGCAGAATGGTTTGGGTTGGAAGGGATCTTAAAGATCATCCAGTTCTAACCCCATTGCCATGGGCAGGGACAACTTTCACAAGCCCAGGTTGCTTATACTACTTTTTAAATACTATTTTGGAATAGTTGCTTTTCATTCTTGCTATCCATGTAAGTTGTAAATTGTAGATTGAAACACTCACTTTTGACTAATGTTGGTATTTTTCTTACATTTTAATATAGTCACTGACATGGATGAAATTTCACTTATGAAGTTTTCACGAAAACGAACATGAAAACAAAGTAGAATACTGCGTAAATTTTTTAAAATCTTGTCAACCCTCAGAATTGAACAGCTAGAAGTGATTCTTTTAAATCAGACACTTGTTGGTTTGCTTTCTCAGAGCTGTTGCCACACAACAAATTGTGAGATTCCCGTTTAGCCACGGGGAGGTGATCTCGCACAAGCAAACGGCTGAGGCACCTCAACAAAGTCGCACTTGATGGATTTTCTTTGCTTTAATGCAGCCCCGATGGTCATAATGTATTCCTTCTTTCTTTTACCTGATTTATCCTGTCCCAGACCTGGAGAAAAAGGAGGAGGAAATAGAGCAGCTGAGAATGGATTGTGAACACTTCAGAGCCCGTCTGGAAACGGCCCAGGCGGAATGCATGAGAGAGAAGAAGGTAGATTTGCTGCCAGAATATTGATATCTGTGTATTTAAGTTTTAATAGCAAAAGCAGTAATGATAAAATTTTCATGTTCATGTCACAAAATGAATCCTCAGTCTCAAAAACAATCTGAGATTTCTACCCATACAGTCATGTGGTGAGGAAAATAAAACCTATAAGGGCATAACTGATTTTTTTCCCTCTCTTGGTATTTCTAGAGCAAAAGGATCAATACTGTAAATAGTAATACATAATATTATCTTACCAAATATAGTAAGATGCAGTACCAGAAAGAAGTCAGTGTGTACAAACAGAGGTACCAACTGTCTCCCACTGCAGTACAGGACTCCTGCATAGCTGCAGGGATCTCTCTCAGCTTCCATACCCTGTGGAGTGCAGTTGTATGTAGTTGTGTTATGGGTTCTTGGCAGGGCTTGTCTTGGTATATATGAATTTAAAAATCAAGCATTTTGTTTATATTAAAATGTTGAAGTAAAACACTGGGGGTATTTTTGAAGATTGTGGTATAGCTGGAATCAAAAGGGCCTTCACAGAATCAGTTCTTTTGAATTTAACATTGCTATAACGTATTTGCAGAGAGGACAATAGAAGATAATTTAAGCAGTGCAATGTACAGAATGAAACCAGCCTCTCTTGGTTTGTGGTGAGCTGTGTACCTTTGTTTAGTGTTAATAGTCTTTCTCAAAGCACCTATTGATCCAATTGCCATGTATAGCTGAGAATCAAAGAGCAATTTCAGGGCTCCTTTTGCTCTGTCAATATTGTATTTAGTGATTATGAGAGGGAAGATTCTTAACAATGAAAGAATAGCAAAGACTGTGACTTCTCAGACAGTGAAGCCATTTGGGTTCAAATGAATGTTTGTGAGAATCAGTGGTGATTATTTGCTGCAAAAGTTCATTTCCTTGGAGCCATCTTCAGTAGTCAGCAGAAGCTCACATTGTTGGAGTTGTACAGCTGGCATTTGCCAGCCTTGGGATTGCACAAAGACAGATGAACCACAAAACTTACTCCGTTTTTGAAAAGGAATAATGAAGAGTTCAGAAATGCACTTTTAGGGCATATCTGCATAGAAAAGTCACTCTGGTATGAAGTTTGGTAGGATGGAATAGTTGTCAATCTGGATATTCCTTATTTCAAAATAAATATTTTCTGGGATAGTTGTTGCAGTTCAGCAATAGGTACAGAGTTCATTTTGCTGTGCACTGAGGTCTTCAGTGGTGTAAACACCCAGGATAACATCCCTGTAAGATTGAACGTTGTTGCTTTAGATATTAATGAAATGAGTCCCACCCATTATTCTTTTTAATACAATGAGGAAATAAAGGGCAGGTGGTTTGGGTTTATGATTTCTTTTGGATGAGTTTTCCTTAGAGCATGGACAGTTTAGTAGGAACAGTTGTTTTGGTGTTTCTGCTCAAAGCTCTTCTCTTCATGTCTTTGCTGTTGTGCAGTGAGTGGCAGTTGTCTGACTGGGTTCTGTTAAATGCCAGGAAGGTGTATTGGAGTGGATTGTGCTCGTGATGTTGTGAAGTTCTTTAGCTCTTCAGGATACAGCAAGATGGTGTGTGCATATGAGGGATTTTTGTTCCTGTTAATCACTTTTCTGCTGTTTTTCATTTTGTTGCTGTTCTGCTCTAGGGCTTCCTTGTGTAGAGTTTCTGAATTATTTTCTACATGTTTATCTTCTGAAGGAGAAGAAGATTATTCACTGAAACAAACATGGAATAAATGCATTTCTGGTTGAGCAGTGTCCTTTTCTGAGGCCATCATAAATCAACATTTTGCATTCTAAATTCTCTGCGCAGAGCTATATCACTGATTAGGAAATTGGCTGTGCTTTCTGAACCTGAGAAAAACTTGAAGTGCACATGTTATTCTTGGCTAATGTCTCCTTTGTCTGCCTTTTTGTAGTTCCATACTTGGGCACTGCTGTGTTCTCGTGCCTTGACCTTTTCCTGAAGATGGTGGTGTTGCATAGCACAGGGATTGCTTAGTGATGTGAACTCTTAGGAGTGTTGCTTCCAGCCAGGTTATTTGCTTTTGCAGGCTCCGTTTATTTTCCTGGCTTTTGAATGTACTATTTTGTTTTCCTTGCCTCATGTCTTTGTTCTGATGTTGCTTTTGATCTATTAAAAGTTCTGGCATTTCTTCTGCTGGCTTTGCATGCTTGTTGGGGGATCTAGATTTGGTATTACTGGGTTTTATGTCTTTCTCAGTATTAGCATCCAAATGCAAATAAAATGTATTAAAGATACATTTCCCTAAGACTAGGACAGTGTGGAAAAGACAGGGAGAATATAGGGATTAGGTTGGTAGATGCCTGAGGACATTTTGTGGATGCACATGGTGGCAGAAAAGCTGATAGGCCTGGCAGTGAGTCATGTAAAATATGGAATTTGGCTAATTTGCTTAAAAACGATCAAAGTATTAAGAAATAAGAGACTTTTCCTGGGAGACTCTGCCTACGGGATCAGCAGCAAGTGTCAGTCTTTTGCATATATAGGTGAGAGAGACTCCAGAGAGAAAATACACACAGAAGTCTACTTTAGAAATTAAACTTGAACTTTGCAAATCCTCACCTATGTGTTCCATCAGCAGCAGTGCAAATCAGGCTGGTAGGTGTGATCATGAGGCTCAGCAGGTAGTTAGTGACAGAGCACAGGCAGCTCTGTACTGATTGACACCAGATTATGTAAATTTTCAGATGAGTTTACATTTCTGTTCTTTCCAAACCCTCAGCATGAAGCATTGAGCTGAACCCCAAAACCGATAACATACTTAAAGTCTTGATGGCAATACACGGTTGAAAGTCTTGTCCTGTTTAGTTGTTTTCAAAACTGACATAGGAAAGATTCCCTCTCATTTCCCCATACTTCATCCTGATAGCGAAACCGTGGGAAGGCTGAGCTGAGGAAGGTGTTTTCTGCAGTGAATTTGAAAATATCATGTCTGTAAAATGGGCAGAGATCCTTCAGGTTTTCGGCATTGTGCAGTCTGTGATTCTCTGTCTTTTAATACTTGAATTAGCATCATTTTTCTGGACTGGCCTTGGTCTTTCCCTGCAGCCCTGTCTAATACCACCCTACCTGGAGTTAGTTGGGAGCCCCCCCCCCACCCTGAGACACAGACTGCAGAATCCCTGCTTTGATCTCACTGTCTGTGCTGGCTCTAAACTGAGAAGCGCAGCAGCTTTGATACCCCTGTGGCAGCTGGTAGGAAGCCAGTGAGACCTAGAATCCTACCCAATCTTATAATATTCTTCCAGCCAGCTTCCCATGTGATTGGAAAAATGTACTGCCAAATGGAAATTGTGCTCTGGTTCTGTAGGGTTGATCTGTTCTCTCTTTATGCTTTGTGGCAAGAACCACTGAGCAGCTCACTTTAGTGATCATAGAATCATTGTGTCACAGAATAGTTTGGTTTGGAAAGGATTTTGGGGTTGTGTTACCTCATTCCAACCCCACTGCTGTGAGCAGGGACAACTTTCACTACCTCAGGTTGCTCAGAACCTCATGGATGCACAGTGGTGCCTCAGCTTTCTTGCAATGGAAGGTCCTCCAAACTTCAAACCTTAGGTGTGTTTTTTGGAGACTCTGTCTTGCTTTGCCATTGCTGCTCAGGACTATGCCAACAGAAAAGAGTTGGAAGAGACAACAATATTTATCCTAGATACCAGCAACTGTTCCATGTTGGCTAGAGCAGAAGCCTGTTTTGAAAAACAAAACAACCCTCCCCTCCTGTAAGATGTTTCCTGTATCTTTTGGAAGGTGTCAGGAAAGGGTGGCCCCTGATGCTGAAATCCCCTCTCTGGTGAAGAGACGTGGAGCTGTTTGCTCAGGGGGAGATGTCTCCTATCAGGCTTCTCTAGGTGCCACTCAGTCTCGGTGGGTCACTTGGTTTGACCTTGTGGACAGTTTCTGGTTCCTGTCAGCCTGCACTGCTTAGACATAGCTCAGGAGAGAAGGAAGATGTCTGCAACTGTTCTGGGTTACCCTCCATTTTAGAGACGGCCATGATTCTTGTTCTGTCCTTTAGCCTAGAAACTTGGTGTGGGAGACATGAAGTGCAACCAAAATTTCCTTACGCTGTTCCAGGAGAAACTGGACCTGCGGCAGCAGCTGAACGAGGCCAAGCAGCAGCTCCTGCAGCAGGCGGAGTATTGCACAGAGATGGGAGCAGCAGTGTGCACCTTGCTCTGGGGGGTATCCAGCAATGAGGAGGCTGTGAAATCCATTCTAGGAGGAGTAAGTATGGCAGGTGAATACTGACCCCTGGGAATGCTCTTAGGCCTTTAGAACAAGGACCTTTGAAATAAGGACTTTGCTGTGGAACACACTTTAAGGATGTATTTCAGAAACTGTCTGGACAGCAGAAATGTTTTTAAGTTTGCATGTTCTTTGGGAACCATCTATTCTCATTTAGGAAGGGTTGGAGCTGTGAAGTGTTATGAATAATGCAGTAACTAGTTCTTTTGTTACCAAATGAGAGTTACCTGTTTTCCACCACACACAGCTAAACTGGAAGCATTGTACTGTTAGCACAATGTAAATAACTTCACAAGCTAACAGAAGGAGAGAAGAATTCCTGGGCACATGCAGGGGTTTTCATGCCTTTAGAGAGCTTGGAGGAGCTATTTCTGTGGAGAAAAGACAGATCCATTGATTCTTAACTTCTTTAAATCTTTCTGCTGCCTTAATACGAGAATGACTCTTGGAAATTTAGAGACCCTCACTGCTTGTGGATCTTATTAAATCATCAGTGTTAAACATGGGCAAGTAGACTATTTGGAAAAAAACCCCCAAAAACAAACCACAAAACCAAAACAACAGTTAATGACAATACTAATATTGCAACTATCACAGTTTCACTGCCAAGCACAGCTGATGGAATTAGGAGGGATTAGGGGAACAGGCCTGATAAAAATATTATTTTCATTCTTGACACAGCCAACATGAGAAGGAATTGCTGTATTTAATCTGAGTGAACTGATTCCACAGTTTCTTTTGGCTTGATTTTTCAGCAGCATGATGAACAGCTGAGTGAATAGGATTAGTTCATTATAGTAAGCGGTAAACCAATGTGTTCGTAAGAGTTGTTCTAGTTGGGTGCTCCAAAATACAATTGCAACTTTATATTGGATATTAGAAAGCTGTACTGTGATGCCTTATTAGTGATAATTTCTGCTGATTCCAAATCCAAGCAGCAGCAGTTACTTGGAAAAAAAATCTGTAAAACACTGTATAAAGCTGTTCAAATTTAAAGAACAAGGCTGGTTGTTGAAAGCAGTCTTAAGTATTAAAATTTAGTTGAATTAGTTAAAACAAAACTGTTGCCTGAAGATTTGTATAAAGGTAAAAAACCTAACTGTGAAGATGCAATACTTTGGGGGTTAGGTTGGTTTGAAATGCAAGATGCTTCTGCAATCATTTCCAGCAATCATTAAGGCCTGTTGAACTGCTGTACTTCTGGTGAAGATCATAGCAACATTTGGGGGCATCATTTTCTTGGGATGGTGCACATAACACTGTAAGAAACGTGCCTGGGCTTGCAACAAGACTCCTAGGAAAAGCATAAATGGATTGTATGGCATTGTGTCAACCACAGATTGCAACTGGCAGTGAGTCAGGTCATTAAAAGATGATGGAGATTTGTCATACAACATATTTGGTTTGGGTTATTTTGGGACAAGTTGTACAGCTTGTAGCTTCTTCCCTCCTCCCGTGAGAAGGTGCTGTGAACTACGGAAATGTATGAGAACATCAAGGGTGCTTTGAAACTGTTGCTGATAGTTAAGCACATGGGGAAGGTGGCATCAATTCAGAATCGTGTCATGCCTCAGGGAACAATGCCCAAGCGTTTTTCAGTCTTTGAAGCAATACAGACCAATACACGTTTTGTGTCCGTACGGGTTGGGAAAATCAGAACTTAAGCAGCATATTTGAAATATGACACAAGTAGTTCTCAAGGCAGTGGGGGAGAGATGCCTGCTGGTTTTGCCCATGTGTTCCTAGAGAGAATTTGAAGAAACATCCAGAGAAGTACCATGAGAGAGTTTTCAAGGTTTCCTACCTGCATGTACCAAAAAAAGAAGTAAATTAATTCCCATGAGATTGTTTTGGATGTCTTTCAAAAAGCTTCAGCCAGATATGACAGGCTTCTCACATGGAAATAAAACCTGAAGGTTTGATTTCAGAACAGCATCACGGCTTGCTTCAGCTTGAGAAATTTTGGATCCTACAAGGTGTTTTGCTACTTCAGTTCTCTGATATGGTAACAAACGACTTTATATTTTGTGGCAGCAATTTTTTGTGTTACCTGAAGCTTTCACACAGGAGTTCCACAGACAGCAGAGAGTTCATTGCACCATCTGAGCTCTAGCATCTTAATAGCTGCTTTCAGAACTGTCCTTATCTCAGCATGTGTGGGTGAGACATTCTTCAGTCCCATGAAAATGCCATCAAGTTAATAAGGGACTGTGCAGAGTATGCAATGTTTGCTATTTATAAACCTGATAGGTCTCTGCTGGACCTCAGCATTAGTTAAGTAGTGGCTGGCTGGAAAGGATGATCAGCAGAGAGGACACCAGTGAAACCTCAAGAGGTTGGCAGATAGAAGGTTTCTCTTGTTTTCTGTGCAACATTCCAGCTACTCAGGGTGCTTAGTACCTCACATGTACCCATGTGAATATGTATTTTCATAATGACTTGTAGGGCTCTTCATTTTCCCTCACACCCTCTTGCTTCTTGAGCTATAGTCACTGCTTTTGTTAAAATTGCTGTCTTTGAGGAATGGTGTCCATATAAAAACTGCATCCAGCACATGCAGAATTGCACTTGTTTCCCTCCTCTTTCCCTGTGATCCCTTCATTCCAGTTATTCTGGGGCCACAGCATCATTTGTGAAGATACCGTGTTGACTGGGCCTGCTTTTTGTCCCCTCTTGCTGGAGTCACCCCACAGAAATGGTACCTCTTTAATGTGGTGAGTGTGCAGCAGTGGAGGAATAAATAAATGTTACCGGTAGCTTTGCACATACTGTGAAAGCAGTAATTTTGCAAAAGTATTAACATTTTCAGTCACTTTACAAAATGAATAAAAGTTCAGGCATTTCTTGAACTCTCCCATTGGGTCACTGCTGGGAATGACTAAAAGTTTCAGCTGCTTCATGAAACAACTGGAAAAATTATTAAAGACACTGGGAAACCCAGCATTATGGGCTCTCTGCCACACTGTTTTGGTTATGAAAGCCTTCATCCTCTGTGTGAAATAGCGTTTCAGCAATGTTTTACTAGTCAGAATTACCAATAAACAGAAACAGGTCTCTCCATCCTTCTTTGTGGGCTCTGCACCTCTGGCCAGGCTCTTTAACTTGCCCTGAGCTTTGTACCAGGTGGTGCTCCCTCAGCTGAGATACCTCCAAATGGAGCAGCATTACAGCTGAGGGGAAAAGCCTGTCCCGTAATTACAGCCTGCGCTCCTTTCCGTGTGCTCTGCTGTGATGATTATTCTTTCTCACGTGACATGGCTGACTTAAGTTCAACCTGTGACCCAGGAGAGACCTCCATTTCCTTTTCTAAAGAACTTCTTCGTAGCCTGTTACTCTCCATCTTGTATTGAGCAAGTAATGAGTCCTATTAGGATCCATTTGAATTCTGCTTTTTTTTCTGGGGACTTAATTGTTTTCTTAGGAATTTCATGCTAAATCTCCAATCTTCAGCCGATTTTGACAAAAGCTACTGTTGTAGGCCAGGTAAATGTGAAAGACCTTGTGCAGCTACTGCAAAACAAAGAGATAACATTCTCACTTTTGAAAATAAGCTTTAATTCTGCTGGCTGGCATATGTTATTGTGCGCTTAGGAGGTAGATATGCAGTGGTTCTGTTTTATGAATAAATGTAGCATTGATTAGTTTCCTGTTTTCTTCTGAGGTAATGGGTTCAAATATTAGGGGATCAAACATGTCACTCAGTGAATACCTGCTATTTTCTGTCATTTATTTGAAGTAACTGGATGTTTCAATAAATTGGAAGATTGACCAGTTTTATTGTAGTGTCTAATAATTTAGTTGCTAAAGTGTGTGTAATCTTTCTTCTCCTCCATACTTGCAGAGTAAAGCAGTAAAGTTTTTCACAATCACTGCCCAGACCATGGAGAGCTTTGTGAAGTCATTAAGTGAAGACATGAAACAGCAGGATTTGGATTCTGAGGAAAATCAGTTTGTGTTAGCTTTGGCAGGGATTGTAACAAGTAAGTTAAAGTTGTGTCTCAGGATAGCATTCCACACATACTGGGAATGTATATTGCCTCATAGAAGCTGCAGTAAATACAGCTTTTCAAAGTTAAGTTGTCAGTGTTGATATCTTGGGTGACTTTCTGGTCTTTTAGAGTTCTAGCAAATTTTGTTACTGACACTTCTATTACAGGCACTTCTGTGCTGCCTGTGACATCGTGGAGGATTAGATGGGTAAGAGCCACTGAGTTCTGAAATTCCCTATTGCATCCTTCAGTCTGGAATGAAACAAGGACCCTTGTACCAGTGTTGTATGCTCACATTGGTGTGTATACATTGAGCAATTTACTTTGTGAATCACCAGTGATGCCAACATCTTCAAGATTACAAATTGCAGCTGATTCAAGTAGATCAGCCCCAACTTAAGGCATGGACTAAGGGTTTTGAAACTGATTAAAAATTTGGTTACTGTCAGATACACCACACTTTCTCTGTATAAGAGAAGTAGAAGGTAATAAACCTGACTTCCATACTAAGTATGTTTTTTTAGGGCCAGAAAATAAGTAAAAAGCCACATATCTTTTGTAGAATGACTGCCTTTGATTTGGGAGGCTGTGAGGCATAAGATTGATATATCATCTGCGTTTCTGTGAAACTGTAACTGTCAAAATTACACTAAAGACATAATGCAAGATAGATGAAACAGTGGATATTTGTATAAATAAGTAAATCTTGAATGAACAGCTTTTCTGAATGTGGGATTTTTAGCTGTTGGGGTGTCATTAAAGATTGTAATAAAATTAATTGTGATGCATTATGCCACTGTACGGAGTAGGGGGCAGATGTAAGGGAAGATAATAAAGGAAAGTCTGCTTTGGAGCAGTATTGTTTGGAAATAATTTTGTCTTTTGGTTTAGGCTTGAATAATGCCACACTTGCAGAGAGGTAGGAAAAAAACGTTTGAGTAGATGTTCATAAGAGTTTTGGTTGTGTGATGTGCCAGGTATATTGAATTGAGCAATTGTAAAACTCTGCAATCCTGTGTTTTTTAAAGTGGAACTTATAATGATCAGCTTTGTTTCAGTCACACATTATCTGTGGATGAGTACAGCCTTTTGTTTCACAATTTATTGTGTTGCTGTTGGGACGCTGGGCATTCTGAATAAATGCTTTGATTACCAAAGTAGAATATTGAAGGAACTTGACCAGTGTTTGTTGTTCAGTATTTGCTATATACGTGAATGTAATCTGAAGTTTATATAAATGCCATAGTTCATTCTTCACAGCTGACATATCTTTTTAGTGGTCCTGATAATTAGCATAAACTTTTGTTTGAAACATGATTTTTGTGGTGATGCTTTGTGCTCTCCCACAGACGTGGCTGCACTGGCCTGTGGCCGTGAGTTCCTGGTCAGTTCCAGTCGGGAATTACTGGACACAATGATGCACCTCCTGGGAGACATGAAGCCAGGACTCTGTAACAAATTTAAAGTGTATGTTGACTTTTTTTGCCCCTTTCAAATGAAATGCATTATCTTGCAGTGCAGCTCAAGTGATGACAGTAGATTTCCCACTCTCCCAGTATTCCTTTCCTGGAGAGAAAACATAATTTTTGGAAACTCTTTTCCCAGTAGCATTCCTTGCAGGTATACTAGGGTTGACTACAAGGCTTTATCCAGGTTTTGTGTCTCTTGGGAAGTCTCTTAAGCACCATAATACTGTAAAGGTGAGCAGGGGTGCCCTCTTCTATCTTAGGAGGGGGTCATGAGTTGAGTGAGAAATAAGGGAGGTGGGAAGTCAAGTTTTACAACAGAGAGGATGTGGAAAATGTGGACTCATATTTATTCCCTTCTCATATGAAGTGTAAAATGTCACATGTCCTTAGTGAAGAAGGCGAGTTATGGATCTGCTCAGAGCAAAAATTAAATCATTTTAGGCTGCTTAGCAGCCAGACTCCCCACACACTTCAGTTTGTAAGAGGCAATGCCTGTAAAGTGACCTCACAATACAGCTTTAAAGGCAAGGCCCTGTTGCACAGTTCAGCTACTGCAAAAGTGCTTTTCAGCTGATGGAGACATTAAATAAACTACTGTCTTTGCCTTTTCCTCCAAGACCTTACAAGATGAGGATATATGGCCTTGACTGAGCAAATTACTGTGGCTTAACGAGTGGCTCATCTGCTGAACTGTGGGCACTGGTCCTGCACACCTGGTTCATTTGTTCATGAAGGTGGTTTGAGCCACTGTGGTGGGTTTTTTCATAAACACACACACAGACAATTCACACCCCAGGCAGCTGTCACAGCTCAGCTGACAAACAGCAGCCCTGTCAGCCCTAGTAACTTGACCACATCCAGGCACACATTTAGGCAGGTTGGATGTGATAGTCATGAAATCAGGCTTGGTCTTCACTTTGGAGAGGTTTTATCTTGCCTAACTTCAGCTGTCGGAGAGGGGGATGTCAAGCATTTGCTGACTGACTGGGCTCCTTCCCACAGTCACTGGGAGGGGATGGTGTTGTCAGGTGATTGCTCATGTGAGGGGGAGCAAGTTGCCCTCTGAAGGTGTTTGCCTTTCCCTGTTGGGTGGTGAAGGGAAAGCTGAACAGCCTGTGCTGTAGTGGCTTGATGATTTGAGATCAGTTATTTACTGTTTCCCAAGTGCTGGGCTTGAAGGTCAGTGGTAGGGTTTTTTTAATAACATCCCAACTGAAAGAATTGTATGAGAATCTCAATTTAAGAAAAAAAAGTAATTTGTGCCTTCATGTGTATTAAAAAATCAAACCAACCAACCAAACAAAACCAAAAATCAACCCTGAAAAGAGGATCCATACTGTTTCAGAATCCGTGAATGGGATAAAAATAAAAGAGGACTTTGAGAGGAGGAGGGAAGATGTTCCTACACACACACACTCTGAATTTCAGGTGGATACGTGTCTATGGGTCCAGATAAACGATTTTTGATAATTTCATATTGTATTAATGTAATTGGATTTGAGGACCTTTCTTTTGAATTTATATTTTGAGTTACTTGTAATTCTACTTCAAAGTCTGCCTGCTTTGCAGAAGAATTACCCATGGTGATGTAAACTTGTCTGCCATACAGCACTGCTGGTAAAATATACATAGAACAATCCCATGAGGTGGCAAGGAATTCAACAGGGTTTAATTTCTGGGCTAACAAATGGAGGGAAGCTTGGAAAAGAGGTTACTCAGGTGGTTGATAAGTGAGAAGTATTAAGCATATGTTGCAATAGCTTGAATGCAGTGCAGTGATGATATTTTCTGATATCTCACAGAACCAACTTTTTTTTTTTCCTTACTCTGAACTTGCCATTGGATAAAAAAAATTGCTGTATTCTGACATTAGAGCAAATGCCAGAAAGGACATTTCTTCGTGGCCTTGTCAGAGAACGAGGGAGCCTAATTTTTTCAAATGTTACAGTGCAAAATGTTTCCCTGTGTTTGTCTTTCATGCCCATAATAAAAAAAAAATTTTTTTTTTTTTAATGAGCTCTGCATGTGTCTTGTCACTGTTCAGTTTTATAAACCTGTTACTGATTAGCACTAGATTTTTTTCTTTTCCTTTTGGGGAGTTTTACAGTCTCCCAGCCCAGAAAAGAAGCGTGTGGGGGGTTGGTTGATTTGTTTTTAAATTGTTCTTTGCATGTGAGGTGTTTTAGCTGCTGGTTAACCTTAATCAGCGTTTTCATGAGCAGATGTGTCAGAAGAACTTCCTTTTCTCCTCCCATAGGGAACATAAGCCAGGACAAAATGAAAGACAACTGTGAGACAAGGATATGAAGGTTGCCATAAATTCTAGCGCAATTTCAAAGTTATGTGAAGATCCACTTTGGAGTCATCATAAATAATGTTTACACATACATTTATATACATATTCATACAGCCAGATAAATTTTTAAAACAATACCTCACAGATGAAAATGTCTGTTCATTATTCTGGGAATGCAATGTATTTTTCTTAAAGCATCACCATGGTACTACATGGGACGACATCAACTTGTAGTCCAATCAGTTGAAGAGAAAATCTGGCTTATAATTTTAAATGCTATGGTTGTCTTTTGCTTAGTTTTGAGGTTTTACAATTATTTTCTAGCTTTTATTTTCAAAAATATTTTTCATTGCTGTGTGACAAATCAGAGGAAATTGTGAGTCTAATTCTACACACAGCAGTATCAAAGTAAGCTGATAAAGAGAGGAGTTCTCTTTTCTAGTTCTAGCAATCCTGTGTTTTATTTGGATGAATATATAAATAAAAAAATTACAAGAAGAACCTGTCACTTACTCCAAAACTGCTGTGATATCCACTGTCTGTGAGTGTGGAATAAATATATCCCAGGCATCAACGTGAGTGCTGGGACTGAAATCTCAGGGGTGTCCTTGCCTTTCTGAAATAGCAGGTGTGAAAGACTTTAGGTTTTCTTTTCATTGGTGTAGGGTTTGTTCAATGTTTGTAATTGTTACACAGCCAATAAACATCTACATAATTGTTTGTAGCTATAATTAAATGGTTAAGAATATTTAACTTTGCTTTTGTGGCAGTTGAAAGTAGCCAGTAAAGCCACGTGTTAGTACATAATAGTATATTTTATATACTAATCTCATGTATTAACAAGACAAGAAGGGGCTTTAGCTGTGCATTTAGTTCTAGATTTTAAAGAAAGCATTGACAGATACAGTAGTACAAGATGTTAATTAAATTTGGCTTGTCTAAGTAGGAAGATTAAGAAATGCATAATTAAGACTCACTCCACATTTTAAAAAAAACCCCCTACAAAGTATTGTTTATCCACTAATCATTTGTATCAGGTTTGCTTCAATAAGCACTTTTGCAATTCTTATTGCAAAAAATAGTTACTAAAATATGCAGGTACTGGAGGTGAAGGTGGTTATAAAGGGCCTGGAAATGCTGCTCTGTTGTGCCTAGGTGAGTGTGTTTAATTAAATATGCTGTTACATATTAATATGCCACTGCACTGGCTTGTGGGGTGTTCCAGCACTCCAAAAACCTCAGCACTTCCCTGGATCACCACCACCAGTCCCTTTTGTCTGCACAAAGCAAACAAGTGAAATAAAAATACAAACACAGCAGCGCCTTTTTACGTCACTTTATTTCTAACTGCAAATGTCAAACAGATTAAGGGTGAAAGACATTCTCAAGAAATGTTAACCTTGCCATTATAAGATGATGGTTTATTGATCATTTCCATTCTGTCTGATTATAGGTAGTGCTGTGCTCTTTTGTCAGGGCTTGTTCTGTAAGCATCAGCTGGATGAAAGCGATGTATGGGCTTTACCGGCTGCAGTTTCAGATCCAGAGCACCCCTCCCTGCTTTGCGGTGGCCATTGGTGCATCAGATTCAATAAATCTGCTCTTCCTTCTTTCTCCTCCTTAATAACTGAGGTGATCAAACTCAGAGCACATAAATGACACCTCTTACAACTCAGTCTAGCTTGTAGTGGGTCACTTTTCTGCTTTCTGAAGGTGTCCACAGAGTGTCCAAAAGTCTGCTGGTGGCATAGGAGCTTAAGCCATGCGAGCTTGTTTGAGAATTGGATGTGAGGTGTGAAGTCCATTTGGAATGAAATCATTTCCCTTTTGTTTGGACATGGTGGCAGTGCAGTGACATGCAGGTTTATCTCAGGCATGCGAGACAGCAGTAGCCAAGCTGGCTCCAGAACAGAGAACATTCCAGCCCCTCCCTAACACCTTCTTACTTTTTTCCATGCGTTTGGAATATGTGATTTAACAGTAGGAACAAGGGTTTGCACAACACTGCTTATATATAATTTGAGATTTATCTCTGTTACCAAAATATAAATTCTTAGTACAGGCTTCTGCATTGGTACATGCTTGACACAAATGGTGAAAGGTGCTGAAGCATGCAAAGAAATCAAAGGCCCTCATATCTTTTTTCTTTCAATTCTAGGCTAATGCTAATGTCACTTTACAATGTGAGTATCAACTTGAAAGGCTTGAAGTACATCAGTGAAAGTCCAGGTTTTATTCCCCTGCTTTGGTGGCTGTTGAATGGTAAGTTGCTCTAAGAACCTTGTAAACTGTGACTTTCAGGATTTTGTAGATTTACAGTAGGTGTTGCAAATAACAAACCAGAAATTTATATCTGTAACCTGATGTAGTGGTTTGACACCAAACCGGGCAGAAACACCAATTAAAGTGTAGTGGTTTGAGTTCGCCAATCCAATTTAAGTGCAGTAATTTAAATTTGGGTCTATTATTCAGGGTATTTCCCTCTGTGAGATAAGGATTAGGAGAAGCAAACACCTGATTAGCTTTTGACAGAATAAAAGTAAATAAAAGGGGCAAATAGCTGGAGGGAGAAGATGTGCGTTTCCTAGAAAATTTTTGGCACTGTATGTAGTATTCCATTAATGTAAAATTTAAGGGTGGTAGATTTAAGAACAGGGAATGGAGAAATTTGATGAAGTGGTTTAAAAAAAGCCACCTGTGTCTTCACATACCAACTTTAAAATAAACCTTAAGAGGAAACTTCATATCAGTTCACTACTGTTTAACAAAGGAAAATGTACACATTTGGGGGGAGGAAACCAAGTCTGTAACTTCACTGACCCACTGCAAAAGTGGCCCTTTCTGGAGAGAGGCCTTGTGCTCTAATAGGATTTGGGACTCCAGGGCTCGAGGACTATTCCCAGCTGTGCATTTGGCCAGTGCAGGACTGCAAGGACGTCAAGGACTTGTGTTGTCACTGTCAGGTACATGAGTGACATCAAGGCTCTGCTCTTTGGGAGGCTTCAAATCCCTGTGCAGGAGCCAGCAGGGATTGACGTTGCCAGTGTGCGTTGGACTGGGCTGGCAGCTGCATGCACAGCTCGTGAGGGACAGCAGGGGGACAGAGCTGTGGCACTGCTCTGCCTAGGCTTTCTCAAGATTTATGAGGAGATTTAGGTGTGCAGATAGGGCTAGGGAGGTTTATTATCCCTCTGTGCTGCTAAAACCTTGCTAAAGTATGACTGGTAAATACTTAGAGCAGCTGAAATGAGAGAGATCGTATCTGCTTTTTCCAGAAATTATTTTCATACTGAATTTTTGAAAAAGCTTTGGTTAGGGTTGGTAAACTGAAAGCTATTTGTATAGCTCATGGTTCCCTTAACTATTTTATGGAAAATGTAGCTGCTCATGCTTTTCATCAAATAATTTCCTGCTTTAGAATGCCACAGGCTCTCTCTTCCAAGGTCTCAGGAAATTAAGTAATCCTTGTAAGGGAAAACACCATTTCTATAGGGGTTTTTAATATATTTTGATAAAAATGGGATCCTCAGAGAACATCAAGTACATGGTGCTTTGTTCAGCTGTGCTTTGAAATTTTACATGTCTTTGTCCAGGTTTTCCTTTTACTTTATGTTGGCTAATATATACATAAGCTGTTCTAGCAAAAAATACCAACCCAAAACACCCTCAAAGAATCCTGTCTGACTGTGGGTTCCCAAATGTGCCCTTCCAATTGTTGTGATAAAACAAAAAAGATTATCATTTGATGCAGTCTGTTGTCTGAAAAAGGCTCCTAGGTCGAGCAAGAGGATGAAATAGGAAACATTTTTAATTAATTTGCAGCTACTAATGGAAATAAGAAATGGAAAGACTACTCTGCAGTTTGGAAGTGCTAATTGTTTATGGCTGGGTTGTAGAAAGAACGATGATCGTGGCTAATTCCTTGACTTTTTGATAATAAACTTCTCCAGTTACAGCAAGGGAGGAAGATTCTCAGATAAAGCACTTCTGCAGGTTCAGATTCCTGACTCTGGAGGAAGTCTGCTTAGTGCCAAGAGAGAGAGCTGACTGGTTTGGATATCAGATGAGAGGTTAGATCTGAGACTTGATCTTGTTCCCATCATTTTGTGTGAGATCTCTGTAGTTTTCTCAACATTTAATCTATTTCTAAATGTCTCTACTTGGAAAATTCAGCAGCTTCCTCCCATTCTTGTGCCTCTCCTGTTTCCCTGACCAGCATCTTCAGGTTCTGCTAGCCAAGACTCAGCTCATAAACACCTGCAGCTGCTACATCATAAGGTCCTGCTTTTCCATGCAGGAGAGTAGAGCACTACCCTGTGCTGGCAGAGTATCCTGGACGTGCTGCCTGCCTGCAGGAAGCTTCTTCAAAGCCTGTTTTGATTAAGGCTTATGACATGACTCAGCTTTCCAGTTTTGTACGCTTTTATCACCATTCCCACTAAGAGAGGCCCCAGAAATCATCCTGTGATATTTTTTTCATTTTCAGAGAACCATCCTGTTTGCTTTTCCATTGTCAATCCACAAGCGTTCATGACCTCAGCCTACATGCATCAGACCCGTCTTTCTCCCACTGTAGCTGATAAATTCCTCAAATTCCTTCTCTGAGTTCTCAGTCTCTGCCCATCCTTGTACCCTCAAGAAGAATGTCCTTCCCAGACAGTGGGAAGAAGTGAAGAGAGCAAATAATTGACTCGATTGTCTTTATTTATCTTTGTTGTATCTGAAGCAAAGAGAGATTTGGTTCAAGTTGTCTCACAGCATTTTCGAAGAGGACTGAAATGTGCCTTGACGTTGAACACATGGATTGGAAGAGAAAGAAGGGAAAAAATCTAATAAAGGTTCCCAGTGGAGTGAGAATGCTAACAGCAAACTGTCCTACTGTCCTACTGTCTTTGGGAAACTTGGATGAGTTGGTGTGACTTTGTGTTCACTAACAAGAATTCTTAATAGCTCTTTCTGCTGGAGGCTGTACTGATCATAGGAGAAAACCAAATTTTTGACACAATTTTTGAAGATAACGCAGATCTCTAGTTTTAGCACTTCATGAGGCGGGCTGTCTTTTTCTTCCTTTTTTTCTGCCTTTTTAAAACTGTCTAAAAGATGGACACCCTTTAACAACCAACACTGGTCACTGAATCCTCTGTGTAGGTATCAGCTGTGCCTGCCTACACCTTCCCAGCCTGGTGCCAGCATAAAGCACATGAATGATGACTCAGATTTCTGTCCACGGAGCAGCTTGTGGGATCAATAGAGTTCTCCTCTTGTGGAGCACCATTTGTTTGCAGAGCAGCTGTTCCCATCTTGGACAAAATAGGCAGCTATAGTTTCCTCCATCAGCTGCTGTCCCTGTGTTGGTGTCCTGGCTGAGGGTTTCACATACCTTTCAGATTTAAAGAAGCCATGTCCTCAGCCACAGAAAAAGAAGCCTATATCGTTTTGGGTAGAAATCCACCTGAGATTTGTCAATATTTTTTTTCTGGTGTTCTCCATCTAAACATGCAATAAGTCCTCCATTCTGTAACTCCCAAAGAAGTGCATTGGAACATTTCTCTGCCAAGGATCTTTTGGAGAAGTAACAGTCAGCATAATAAAGACTAAATTTAATGTTTTTCATTTTTGATCATGCAGAACATCTGCCAACAAATGAGTGCTGGAGAAAAGGAGTCTAGTCTCTTCTCTACTTTCTCTGTTTGGGTGGGGTTTCTTGGTTGGTTGGGGGTTTTTTATTACTGTGTGTCTTCATTTTGGTTTTTCCCACTATCCTTTTCTTTGAATGCAATTTAAACAATTGCTCCCTTTGGATCCTTGAGAAAGCATGGAATTCAGAGACACTTTGTCAGTGCCATTTCTTGTCCATAGCTGGGAAATTGCTCCAAGTACTTCATTAAACAAAACAGCGAAAGAGAAGTAGGCCTAATTTTAGATATTGCCCTTCAGTTTCCTCCACCACAGTTCCATGTGGAAATCCAACCTTGTTTATCCAAATTCTTTGCAAATGATGGTCTCTATTAGAAATGCTTGTATGAAGCACATTCTCACTTTGCTGCCTGCACCCTCAATATTTGTTTTTCATTACTAACTCTGAAGGTTTCTAATGCCTTGCTCTTCTGTCTGAATTCGTTATAGCTGTGAGAGCTTTTGAAATTTCAGGTTATTTGCATGGCAGCGTGTTATTTAAAAAACATCTGGACAAACAGAACCGTCATATTTATAAACTGATGTCTGTATTAAAACAAATTTTGGTTCACAAATCAAAACCTCAGTTACCAGTCTTTCAAGTGCTCAACAATTTCGTCCTCTTGTCATAGAACCACAGAATATGCTGAGTTAGAAGGGACCCATCAGAATCATCAAGTCCAACTCCTGACCCCACAAAACATCTCAAGAATCCACCATGTGCCTGAAAATGTTGTCCAAATGCTCCTTGAACTCTGGCAGGCTTGAGGCTGTGACAACTTCCCTGTGGAGCTTATTCTAGTGCCCAGCCACCCTCTGGCTGAAAAACCTTCTGATATCCAGCCTTAACCTCCCCTGACTCATCTTCATGCTGTTCTTCAGATGGTGAAATTATTCTTAAGAAGAGGATTGCCCTTTAAGACCACATCCATTTGGGTAAATGCAGGGATGTCAGCTCTGACGCAGAGTTCCCTGAGCCTCAGTTATCTGCGAGGCTGGAAGAGTGGCCAGGGCAAGTCTGATGGAATGTTTGCCCTTTTCCATACTCATACTTTTCCATACTCAGCTGCTTGCCTGGATGGAGCTCTGGGCTGTCCTTGCCATCTGAGCAGGAGCTTCTTGACAAGGTCCTTGCCCTGCTTAACAACTCATGCAAACTGATGTTCTGTGAGGAGCACAGTGTTACCCACCAGCTACAGAGCTCTGTGCAAACTCCTGTTCATTCTCATCCCTTGAGTAGAGGCCAGGCAAACTGGGACTGAATTGCTGCTTCAGTTTGGACCCTGGGAGTCTCTCTCAAGGATCTCCCTGATAAAAGCACTACAAACATGTCTGTAGGAGAGTGGGGAATTGCCCTTAGCTGAACTCCATGTAAGAGCAGCCACCCAGCCAGGGAGGAGACTGAAGGAAACCCAGCTGTAACGCAGGAGCTGGGGCAAAAATTTTGCAGAGAGAAAGTGCATCCATGTCTTTAAGAAATGCAGCAGCAAAACTTGTTTTTTTTTTCTGCCCTGATGTTCTCCCTGCTCCTTCCCCTCAGAGCGTCTTTACCACAACATTTCTTGTCTCCTCAGACCTATCAACAGGATAGAAATGTCTGGAAAACTCTGCTGCTGCAGATGCTGCTTCAGCTCTGTCAGAATTGGCAGTGCAAGGGGATCTTACACAGGGGAAGCTTGGCCGTGGCTGTCTCTGTTGGATATGCTGTGAACACAGACAGTCTGACAGGCTCATTACAAGGAGGTGCTGAGTGGCAGACCGCTCCTTCCTGCTGAAATCAGACAGGAATTGAATGGAATGATATCTACAGCAGTAGTGGGAAGCTTTTGAAATTATGAGGTCATAGAATGGTTTGAATTGGAAGGGATCTTAAAGAGCATCTTGTTCCAACCCCCCTGCTGTGGGCAGGGACATCCTTCCAGTAGACCATCTTGCTCAGAACTCCATCCAACTTGAACTTGAACACTTCCAGGGATGAGGTATCCACAGCTTCTTTGGCCAACCTGTGCCAGTGCCTTATCACACACATAGTGAGGAATTTCTTCCTAATATTTAATCTAACCCTCCCCTCTTTCAGTTTAAAGCCATTGCCCCTTGTTCTATTACTACATTCCCTTGTACAAAGTCCCTCTCCAGCTCTATTGTAGCTCCTTTAGGCACTGGAAGAGGCTCTAAAGTCTCTCTGAAGCCTTCTCTTCTCCAGGCTGAACGGCCCCAGCTGTCTCAGCCTGTCTCCATAGCAGAGGTGGCCCAGCCTTCTGATCATCTTTATGTCCCTCCTCTGGACTCACTCCAACAGATCCACGTCTTCCTTATATTGTGAGCTCCAGGGCTGGATGCAGCTCTGCAGGTGGGGTCTCACCTGAGCAGGGAAGAGGGGCAGAATCCCCCCTCTCTTGCTGCCCACGGGGCTTTGGATGCAGCCCAGGACACCTTTGGCTTTCTGGGCTGTCAGTGCACATGGCCAGCTCGTATCCAGCCTCTCATCCACCAGCATCCCTGAGTCCTGCTCCTCAGGGCTGCTCTCAATCCCTTCATCCCCCAGCCTGTACTTGTGCTTGGAATTGCCCCAGTCCATGTGCAGGACCTTGCACTTGGCCTTGTGAACTTCTGTGCTCTCGTACACAGGCACAGCTGTAAACAGTGTGCTGGCAATAAATCTGCATTCAGGTGGCCAGGGGATGGTGTGGCCACGTGTAAATTGAGTTCACACGACTCAGAGCCAATTGTGGATAAGCTGTTCAGCACTGATGTAATGCAATTACTTAAACACTGCTGTAGGGGACAGTTCATCTGAGAGCCTGGTGCTAATGACAGATGTGACTAAAATCTGTCCACGTTATCAGCTGCCTTTTGTCAGTGACTGAAAGCCAGTGACATCAAACTGAGCTGGCAGCTTGCAGGACGTCAGCAAACGCCAGCAGTTTCAACACCTTGGTAAAATTACATCAGCACCTTATGATGGTGGTAGGTTTGTGCTATGCCTATGATCCTGGCTGAGGCAAGCAGCTTGACTTCTCCCCCTCTTCTCCAGAAATAACAGTGATACCTTTGAAACTGTAGTTGGAGATGTGTGTGCTGGTGTTTGGGAGGATGTGATGCACTGATTTGATTACAGCTAAAGGATTTTTTCAATCTTGTACAAACAAAATGTTACTCAGCTAGTGTAGAAATGACTAAATCTGGAAGCTGTTGACATAAATATAATGCTGAATAATGAAGATTCCTTACATTTCTCTGAGTGCTTTGTAGACAGGGTTTTTAGAAAACGTCCCTAATGATACTGGAGACAAGAGAAAGATTTCTCTGGTATTTTTTTTAAATCCTCTTAGGAAACATGATTATCCTCAATAAGTAGTATTCTCAAAACCACATGTAATCCTCAGGGAGTGTATTTTAAGGCGTATATATTTATTTCACTCAGAACATCTCAGAATACATTCAAAACAATGGCAATCTGAGGTTAAATGTGTATTAAGTCATCTTCTAGTGCAGGATCATTTCCTTCCTTTGCTGGATGTCCGCGTGCATAATCTGTTCTTCATTTGAGTGACTCAAGTTGTTGAGCTTCCCTGGCTGCTGCTGGAGATTCTTCCTAGAACCTCTCTGCTCTTACTGGAAAACGTTCTTGTTCGTCAAGCTGGAAATCATTTCCTAATCTCCTACATTTTCCTCATTTTCTCGGCTCCCCTGCTAAGGCTTCTTCCCTGATCGATTCTTTAATTTCTACAGCCTTTAAACACTTGCAGATAATACTAATATTGATTCCTGTAACAGTATTAATAACAAAGCTCTTTTCATCTTACATATATATGAAGCTTCCCAGCAGTACTGCAAGCCATTAAAAGTATTAGTGGCTTTATTTCATGGAGGAATAATGTCACATAGAGGAAGATTGTAAATGAACTACATAGATTTCACTCCCCAAAGCTTCTTTCTTCATACCTATTTGGGCTGTAGTTTGTGGCTGCTATTTCCAATGAATAAATGTAGAATAATACTAAGTACAGAAAAAGAGGGAGATGATGTGCACAGAGTTTGAACAATATATCAGGCAAAAACATAGGCATTAAAAAGCACAACATGTGGTAGGCATGGAGGGAAGAAAGGAAGGCAAGGGAGGATGAATTCAAGGCTTATTTTGATTAGGTCAAAATAAATCTGAAAACCAAAACTTGCATCCAGTTTTCTTCAAAAGGATTCACTGAAGTGTTGCTGGCCAGGAAATTGGACATAAAGTCTTGCTGTTTGTGAGGCTGAGCTGCAGCATTTCCCTGTGAGTTATGACTGCTCATCACTCAGAAAGTTGCACCTGCAGGTTCTGCTGGAGATGGTGATGGAAAGAGACTCCTTAGAGCCTTCAGCCCAGGTGACAGCAATAGGGGTGGCTGTGCCATGAGTGTGCAGCACTGATCACTGGGCTTTTGTTGATTTGACATGTTTAAAATTGTCCAGCATGCCCAACGGCTAAGATTCTCATAGCACAGACAAGGAGAAAATGCACATTATTTTTTGGGTTTGGACAATACCTGTGTCCTCAGATTATACCCTGCTCTGCTGATTTTCCAGGAAAAAGTAGAACTTTTTTCTTAAGAGGTTAACACTTTATTATTTCCATTTATGATGGAAAATGGGGGAAGAGAGAGAGAGAGTGCCAGGCTTTTGGGTGTAGATCAGATGTCACAATCTTTAATATTGTTCTTCAGCCTTGTGCCACTGGGAATTACTTAAAAATCCCCATCTCAGCAGTGAGTTTCATGCTGAAATCCAGAGTTTTCTTTACTGTCCATCACATCCTGTTCTCTGCCCCCCTGGGTGCTTTCAACCCTTATGCTTTAATGAATAATTCTCCTCAGTCCTTTTTCAGGTCACCAGTGTTAGGTGTGAAATAAGCTAGGAAAGGAAAGAACTTGCCTCAGCCCCACCAAATGCTTCCTCCAAACTCTGTGCACTCTGGTTCATCACTGCACTGGTTTTATGCTCCTTCAGTGAGATTTTGGTCTCTCTGGTGATTTTGTGCGCAAAGTGATCAGAATTAATTTTCTCAACCTTTCTGCACAATCCTTTGTCAAAAGCTTGCTGAAGACTAGGTATGCTAATGAAAAACACATTAAAAATGCATGGCACGTGGGACAAACAACTGCTTCAGCTATAAAAATATATTAGATGTTTTCATTTGGAATATGCAGAATAGGGAAGTCTTTCTACCACATGCTTTTGATAAAGCCATAAACCACTAAATGCAAATGGGCCGTTGCAAATGATTAAAATGTAATGCTCCTAATGTTTCAGTAATTAAAAATGCATCCTGTGTTCTTAGCAGTGGAGTTATTACATGTCTTCCTGGCTTAAGTCAGTCAAAGGTCTTTGCTGCATTTCCCTGGCACATTCCTGAGCAGCAGTGCTTCAATACCCATTTCAATTTTGCGCAGACTGAATTAAGCACTTGGAAGGTTGATACGTGGTTGCTAGAAAGTTTTATAAAGATTAATATTTTATTGAGCTTTGAGGAAATCCGAAGCCTCATGTAAAAAGAAATTAAAGGAAAGCCTGATGATTTACTGCAGATTTGATTTGTTAGTCTATTTGTTTTTTAAGTCTGAATAATCATGGGATACAGTTTGTTCTGCTCTTAAATTGGATTGCATCCAACAGTACATCCTGGGCACTGACTGGATAAATTCAGGTTGATAAATTCCCTGGTTTACAGCAGTTTCAACATCTGAAAAACCAGAGAAAGGTTCCTGGTTATCTCTCCCTTGCAAACACTGCTGGGCAGAAGCTGCTGAGGGAGGACAAAAATGTGGTGTTCAGGTACCTCCTAGAGCCAGCCAGCCAGCCAGCCAGCAGCAAACGTCACCTGGGAATTACGACACTTCCGTCATTCCCTGTCTGCCCGGTGGATCCGTTCAGACCCGCTTCTAACAAGCACTGGATGCTTTTCTTCCCTGCTTTTAGACCCAGACACAGAGGTTTGCCTGCACGCCCTGCGGCTGCTGCAGTCGGTGCTCCTGGAGCCGGAGGTGTTGGCCAGGTCGGGCGCCGAGGTGCGCGAGACGCTGCCCTTCCAGCGCATCGTCGCCCTGTCCCAGAGCCGCAACGCAGAGCTGCAGGCACTCGCTAAAGAACTCCTTGAAGATCTTAAAATATTTGAGTACGAAGCATAGAAGAGCTCTACGACACCAAATGCTTACGTCTTTCCTATATTTTTATGCTGTGAGAGTTGTTGGAGATGGGCTTGACTGAAAAAAAACCTCTGCCTAAGTTCCTCTGACAAAATCGTTTTTGGGAATTCGGTAACCCAACTAAAATCATACTTGGAAAAATGTGTTGGGTTTTAGCTGCCCAAATAAAACCTTGGGTGATCTGGTAGAGATGGGACAGGCTTAATTCCTTTGAGCAGAATTTTATTGATGACGAGTTTCCAAAATGGTCCATGGTTACGTTGTGTATTTGCTGTCTAGATGGAGTAAAATATTCTCATTCATTGATAACAGTTCATTGCAGTGGTAAATAATCCTTTTGGTACATCCTTAAGAACTGCTGTACTGTGAGGAAAACTTTGTTGCCATTCATATCTCTTCTGTGTCAGAATGCCCCCCAAGTTCCAGTTTTACTGTTGTTATTTCTCACCTCTCTCTTTCTATTGTAATAAAAGAAAGCTGAAATTCTGTAGCATGTAACGGATTCTGCTTTCAAAATTTGTATTCAGATTCACTCTTAACTGCAAGTCAAGCTGGTCTGTGGCTGCCAGGCATGCTAGAAACTGGGCTATTGTTTTTAGAAAAGCCCTGAGAAGGAAAATAAATTGCTGTTGTCCATGGCACCCAGTTGTGTGCTGAAGAGGCTAAAATGAGCTGCTGCTCTGTCGTGAGCAGCATCACATCCCCTCACAACCGTGGGGTTTGTTGGAGCTTCTGAGTACAGCTTGCTTACCTCAGGGGTAAATACAAACACTTGGTGCTGGGTATTGGTAGAATTTATAATGTTTTTAGAAAAATCCAGCATTCATTTCTATGATGTCAGAAACAGAGCCAGTTAAGTGAGGCTGTTCAGGGGAACAGCAAATGAGAAGTGCAGTGCTGTGGTAGCGCCTTTTTCCATACTAAAGTTATTGCACCTGATCTGGGAACCTAGTGTATTAACAAAATACAATGTGGACTTTAAATTACAGAAAACACGAAGTAAACTTCATAGGATTTAAATATTATGATTGGCAGACATCTTTAGAGGGAGACCATTGTAAAATGTGTAAGTTAAGGTATGGGACATCTCCCTTTAGGCTGTTTGCAGAATGATGGACGTTCAGAGTTAGAAATGTAATAAACCAGCTTGAAATTACTTGGCTCAGATGCTACAGATGGTAACAGTCTGGTTTGGGGCTGTAAAATGAAGATTAAGATAGAGATCTCACATACATGGGTGGGTTGCACAGGGTTCTGCCATGTCTGATTCGACACTACATTGAACTTACCAAGTGCAGATTTGTGGAAGGCTTTAAATCTTCTGTAAAGTGTGCTTTCTTTGGATTTGTTTTCTTATCTTGCTATCCTAGTTAATCCTCCTAGAGTTTTAATCCTAAAGGGATCAAAATGATAATTGGTAGTTTCCTTGAATATCAACTCATGAAAGTGTTCGATTTTGAGAAACACTGAAGGGCATCATCCACTTTGCATTGAATTGTTTGTTATCTGCTCAAGAAGGTCTTTCATCAAACTTTGGAAGCCAGTAAATAACAGAAAAAGAAAAAAGTAGTTCTGCAGGCAGAAAAGGTGATGGAGCCTCATGTCCTGTGGATTTGAGATATTTCTTGAAAATTTCCCTGCCCTTCCCAACCTGAAGCCAAGACCTTCCAAGGGCCAGTGTGGTGTGCATGAGCTGGGGGTGACACAGGTGCTCATGGCCAGGTCAGTAAACTGTGGTGATGGGCCAAATTCAACCTTATGAGAGAGACTGGCAGTGCAACTGCACCTCATTTCCATGTGAAATCAGGAAACAAAACAATAAGGACTGTTCATCTTAATTGTGTGTCCACTGGCATGGTCAGCCATGCTCAAAGAGGTGATTTGAGATACAGTTTTCCCCAGCAAGCTCCTCAGATCCAATGATAAGTTCTTTTCAGTGTCTCCCAGATAACTTTATGTTCAGGTGTAACTCACCAGAACTTTCTTCAGAGCCAAACCATCAATGACCCACCAACCTCGAGAAAGTCTTTTTTCTGTACAAAGTGCTTCATTGTGCAAGACTGAAAAATAAGAAAAAGTCACCTCATCTGTGAAATACAGTGTATATTTAAAAATACTAGAGAGGAAAAGTATCAGAAGCATCAGAGAACCTGTGTCAAACAGTTCTCTAGGAAAGTCTGTGTATTTTCCCTAAGCTTCCTTTTTCTAGGTGTTCACAATTAATTGAGTGTATGGAAAAGAAAAAGACAGCATTTGAGGGAAACTTGTTATCACACGGAAGCAAATTCATAATACTTCTTGGTTTGGGGAAAAGAAAGTGTCACTGGAGTCAAATGGTGCTGAAGCAAGGTGAGTGGATAGAAGCCAGGGATAAGCCTGACCCTTTAACATTCCAGAGTGTTTGAAATGTTCAAAGTGCCTCATACTTAAAGGTTTTAGTGAAATGAAATGGACATTAGTAGTTGCAGATTGCATGATGAGCTGTTAGATCATTTTGCTGTTTTTCAGGTTCCTTCTTTCCTTCCCCACTCCCCCATTTGATGGAGCCAGGGATCAGCCCCTCCTGCTCTTCCACAGGTCTAGGGCTGTGTACAATTAGTTGGAGCTTTTTGCTGTGGAATGAAGCCTGCAGCTTTCCACGCAGGAGTCTGTTATGCCCCGTGCATACTCTTGGTCATGTCCTGGTGGGATTCGCCCAGACCTTGGCATCTGTCATAAACTATTGATCTGTTCTCCCCCACCAGCAGCATCAATGCCCTCTTTGCTGTTTCTTTTTCCATCCTAAAATAGGTGGGAGTCTCATGCATCAGCCATAGAGGAAGCTGCAGTGACTTGTTGAGATGAGATGCCAACTATTTAGATGGCTAAAATTCAGTGAGGTGAATCCTACCCTTTGGTGTCTATTTTGCAATAATAGATAAGAGCAAGTTTTCAGATTGCCCTACTGTTTGCCGACAGCATTTTATAATCTTGTGTGTTGATAAGCTTGAGAGATCCCTGCTGGAAGAGTGTCTGAAGGCCTAATTTGTCTTCATGAGGTTAGTGCTAGAAATTAGGCTATTAAATAACTGTGGATCTGCTTTGAGTCTCCCTTTCCCCTGGAAGACATCTTTTTTTGACAGGTTATGAATAAAAGAAAGTCTCTGAACAACAGAAACTGAAAACTCAGAGTGTGCCAAAGCTTTATGTATGAAGTTGAGCAATGGGTGGCACACAGGACACAGTATGACACGTGGGGCTGCTGCAATTAAAGACTGGTCAACAGATGCATTGTAAATCCTAGCTTTTATTTTGCTTCAGATTTGCTTCATTCGGAAACTCTGGACCATTAGGAAGCTTTATTGGTTTAAAATCGAGTTCAGCCTGTGCTGTAAAAAACACTGGCTTTGAAGTGTTGCTTTTTCTGGATCCTGTTGAAAAGTTGGGATTCTTCTGTGTTATAATTGATTAACTGAAGTACTTAATTGATTAACTGCATTACTTAATTGATTAACTGGATTGCTAGCTTCCAGGAGTAAAGGGGGTTCACACAGTTAAAGCACGAGTTTCAGTAGCTGTGTTCAAAGTCCAGAGTTACTCCAGCTTTGCCATTTCCTCTGTTGCACAATCTCAGAGTTTCAGTGGAGGAGAAAACATGACTTTGGTGTTGCTTTGAGATTATCAGTTACTCCAGACTTAAACCCGTATAACTGAAAGTAAAATTTGACTCCTAGGCTAAGCTGTTTCAAAAGATGAAAAATCTGTTTTAACAACTTGTAGAAGAAAGCTCACAGTATCAGCTGCAAATTAAAATTGAACTTGGCTCCTTGCAGTCTATATACACCGTTCAGAGCCCTGGAATGATGCCTGTTTGCTGATGCTCCAGGGAGATACTGGCTCTTCATAGTCGATGCTGCTGGTAAATCAGATACAAAGGAAAAATAAATGAGGATCCCCTAAACTTAACTTCCTGCAGCTGAAGAAGTTTGGCTGTGTAATGTACTGCCTCACTAGTTCTTTGTGTGGTATCTCAGGCCAGTGTTCAGGCTGGGCCACGAGCTGGCTGGAAAGAAACTGTAAAACCTCAGTAGAAAAAAGCAAAGCCCCCGGTGGTTCTGTGCCCTGTGCTGAGGGACGGGCATGGCAGCAAGAGGGGCCTGGCATCTCTGAAGGGCACTGTGAGAGCTTGGGTGGCAACAGCAACCAGCTGTCCTGAGGGAAGGTGGTGTTTGGTTACATGAGGACACTGGCCCATTGCCAGCACTCATGAGAAAGGCACTGAACTGGAGTTCAAGGCACATCATCCTGTTATGGTTGCTTAAGAGGGAGAAATAAGTTCCTTTTAAGGAAGAATGGGAGATGTGACAATTTGGTCCTGTGGCCACAAGTGAACTTTTAGATGATTCAATTTCAGCTGGTTGCACCAGCCATTAAGCTGCTCCTTTGAGTTATCATTTGCACTTGTGATATGTGCTGATTAGCACAAATTGGACTTCAGAATTGATAAGATTTTACAAGTCTTGCAAATATTGTATGATTCATCTCCTCTACTGCCTCCAGTCCTGTGAGAACGCTGGAGGTGAGGAGAAAGGAGTTTTCCTGGGGAATAAGGAACCTCTTTTTAGCTCTGTTATCCCTGCCCAGTGCTTGTACTGCAAGTTATGAGCTATGCAAAGCATGGCTGCCCCTTCGTTTCTCTTCATAGCATTTCATTTGCAGCTGCATCTGGCCGTGTCTGTGTTGTTTGGAATTTTCCTGGTTTCTGTGCAGGAACTTCTGCAACTGCTGGTTGCTGCTTGAATACGTGAGTTCCAAGTTATAGCTGATAAAAAGTCATTAGAGAGCTCTTGAGGTCACAGAGATTTAAACTTCTCCACTGCTTTACGATGACCTTTACAACCTATAACTTGCTCGGTCGGAAACATTGAAAAGACTTTGACCAAATTATAGTTGCACATGTCATTTATGGGAACTGTAATTTTTACTGTGGGTGTGGCTGCCGTGAAAGCACTTCAAATGCCAGGTGTTCAGTCCTTCCAAATGCATGTGTTTGTGCTGTTGGGCTGCAGGTGGGAGAGGCAGCAACCACTGAGGGCAAGGCTGGCATGGGCTGGGGATGGGAAGAGTTGTGTGACCTCGGGTGGATGGAGAAGGTCAGCTCTGACTGAGCTGCCTAAGTGGCTTTCGTGCCACCTGAGTCTTGCTTTGAACTTGTATGAAAAGTTTGAACTTTGAGTCTTGCTTTGAGGCAGGAGATTGGGCTGGGTGTCACGAGAGCAGGTGAGCTGCCTGAAGCTCGCTGCAGAGATAAATCCCTCCTTGCTTCTGTAGCTGTATCGCCACCAGGGTCAAATAAAGTGCAGCAGTCACCCTGTACTAGCACAAAACAGAAAATGAAGAATGTAGGAAAAAAAAGCCCAGTTCTTGGATCTGAACACCTTCCTCCTGAGCAGCATCTGGGGTGTCCAGAATCAGTTTCATAGAATCCCAAATGGCTTGGGTTGGAAGGGACCTTAAAGATCATCTCATTCCAACACCCTGCCATGGGCAGGGACACCTCCCACTCAACCAGGTTGCTCAAGGTCTTATCCAACCTGGCCTTGAACCCTGCCAGGGATGGGGCTTCCCCAGCCTCACAGTAAAGAATTTCTTCCTAATATCTAACCCACATTTACTCTCTTTCAATTTGTACCCATTCCCCCTTGTCCTATCACTACAGTTCCTGACAGAGTCCCTCTCCAGCTTCTCCCTTCTCAGGCTGGGCCCTGCTGCCTGAGAGTGGGCTGGGAGGTGAGTGAAGGGAGAGTGAAGTCTCTAAGGCTGCTGGAGGCAGGGCTGAGAGTCTGGGGCAGACATGCCCAGGGTTTCAGCAGTGCTCCAGGCTCTTCTCCCAGCAGTGGGGCAGTGTGTTTGTGCTGAGCCTGGGGGGCACTGGGATACATGGTCCTGAATGAGTGTCCTGAGTTGCCTGACTTCAGAGAGGTGACTGAAAGCACAGGGCCTTGCCTGTGCTAGGAAGTGGTGCTGGCATTTTGTGGGATGCCTTTTCCAAGGAACAAACCTGGGCAAAGGACAGGGTGGCCAACCTGAAGGGCAGCCAGCCACTGTAAACCTAAGTGCTGGTGAGCAACGACTCTTCTGGTGGCCTCCCTGTGGGTCCCCTGGCAGCCCTTGCTGACCCTGGAGTGCGCGGGCAGAGCTGCTCACAGGGAAAATGGGACTTCTGGGGGATCTGTAACACGTGATGGACCCACAGTGTGGGAGGGCAAGGGTTACCTCTGCTTCGCATGTGCAGACTCTCCATAGGGCTTGCAAGCTCCCCTGCAGGCACACACAGAAACACACATGCTCTTGTCACTGTATTCTGCACTCCACAGCCTGGCTGGGTGCAGCTGCATTTTGGAAGATGCAGCGGATGCATCATCCCGTGGCTGACGCAAAGGGACACAGAGCTCTCCATGCACTCAGAAATTGTTCAGCAGGAAGAAGCTACTGATAGCGACTGCTCTTCCCAAACATCCTCCCTCCTCTTTATATTGCAGCAACTGTTTTTACCTGGGGATTTTCATGAACATCATCACTGCCCTGGTGCAGCAGGGGTGTGATCTCTTTGAGACAGGAGCAGCTGAGTGCAGTGAGTCACCCACATTCCTGTAAGGAAGCCCCTTCAGGAAGCCTCTCTAGCAATGATCCTGTGCAGCCCTGCTCAGCTCCAACAATGCTGACAGAGTGTAACACTGCCCCGGAAACCTTCCGAGATTGCTTGTCAGGCACAGCCAGTATCTCCAGTGCCCAGGCAGCTCAGCCAGCAGCAGACAGATCCTGGGTAAGGAAGCCAAGGGAAAGGAGGTGCCCTTTTGGCTGTAAATGGCAAGGGACCAAACGATGCTGCAGTCATTTCATGAGCACTGATGGCAATCTGGAGCACAGTCAGAAAAAAAGGGATGGCCTCTGGGGATCCTGAAGTCAGCTGAAAAGCTGAGCTGCTAAAAACAATAGTGCTGCTGTCAGTGGCCGAGGGAGAGGTGAAGTTTCAAGGGCAGATTACAAGCATGAGAGCACAGCGACACTGATGAGGGAGCTGCCACACAGCGATGCACGGAGCCTCTAGCGGAAAGTGTTTGGTATCCCACAAGCTTTTGTCCCCGGAATGATACACATTTCTCAGGATTGAGAGAGGGAGAGAGTGCATTTGCCATTAATTTTTAATTATAATGGAGTGTTCTGTAGTGATAGGAAGCTTCTGCTGTACAGGCTGTCTACTGCAGGGGTTGACCCACTGGCAGCCTTCTCACTGATAAAGCTGTCACAAGAGGAGAACAAAGGGAAGGACAGGGAAGCGTTACTAAGGCACTGCTATAATGCCACCAAAAAAAGGGAAACATTACTACACAAACTAAGCATTTCCTCCGAAGTGCCCTGCTGCTATTAAATTTTAGTTTCTTAGACCTGCGTTTCAGTTTCTATGGGCACAAGAAGATTGCACAGCTTGTGCTCCACTGGTGGCCAGGAGATAATTGTCTCCATGGCTCCTGCTGGGGCAGGAGATGCAGCCCTGGGGCCTGAGATAAGATGCTGGGCTTATCTGGGATTCAGGGGATGTGGATTCAGTTCCCTGTGCAGTCACAGAACACCTGTGTACACAGGTAAGCGATGTGGAGCAAATTTGCTCAGGGGCTGAGCTTCTGTTGGCTCATTCCTGGTTTCAGAGGTGGTGTGCTGGAGTGTTCAGTCCTCCAAATCAGTTTTCTGCTTTGCTTCTCTTTTCATGTAACTCCCCTCCTTTCTGCCTTGGTCTGACCACTTTTACTTGGATTGCGAAAGTCTGTGGGGTAAGTAAGTAAAGTGTCTGGCAGGCACAAGGAGGGTGATACTGCAGTCCAAGTAATGAATGGCTGAGGGAAGGAGAAGAGGAAGTCTGAGGTGTTGAGGATACCCAGTCCTGCTCCCAGCCAGTTGTGTAGCTGTGACATGGCCCTGCTGTCCTGGCAGTCCTCCTGTGGCAATGAATGAGACCCCTGCAAGCTGCTAAAAGGACCCATCTTAAGTCCTACAAGTCCTTTCCAGCCCAGGAGATGTTGCTCCTGCCAGGTTAGAGAGAACCCCGTGGGAAAGAAAGCCCTGGGCTTACTGCTCCTGCCTCTCTGCAGCCCAGCTTGCTCACAGCAGTCTCAATTTGTGTGAACTCTCTTGGGCTCATGCTATGAAAGCTTAACGTGGAAGGAGCCAAAAGGAACAGCTCCTCTATTGCCCAAAGTGTTCCTGCTCTCACCACCATAAATTATAGGAAGGAGAATTTCTCCAGGCCTGTGCTCCTCTGCCTCTCCAGATGGGAGACTGCTAGGATCCTAAATGAGGATCCAAAGATCCTAAATTAAATGCTAGAATCCTAAATGAGAACGAAACAATCCCTTCTGGAGATCTTGAGGGAAGACAAAAGGACAAAGGGCATTCTGGAACTAGGAGGAAGAGAAAAAAGAAGCTTGCTTCCAAGGACTCAGCCCTTAAGCACAGTGACGCAGAAAGAAGGAGATTCTGTTTACAGAGGAAGTGGAAAGGAAATGAGGGTGGGGGAGGGATAAGCAGTTAGCCAAGGAAAGCTCGTCCTTCGGGACAGGGCAGAGAGGTAGGTCTGTTCCCTGGGGAGCTCTCCCAGGAGCAAAAACCACTGTCAGTGGCTGCACTGCCTGTGGGCCAGGCTTTGAGGGGACCTCTGTGTGCTGTGTTCTCATTCCTGCTGCAGCACAGGCAGAGCTGGCTCCCTACCCTCCCCTGGGGGGATCCTGGCTGGGCGCTTTTGGAATACTGAATCTGTTCATTCTTGAAGAACTCAACTTCCCTGGAAAATAAAAGGTATTTTTATATAGGAGCAGGCAACCTAAGATTTGGAGTGTGTCTTGGAAACTGGAAAATGTCCCATGTGTTTTGTTTCTGATGCTAGCGGGAGCCTGGAGAAGCTGCTGGAGTCTACAGCATTGTCCTGCCTGTGCATCAGCATCTCCCAGGCCTTCAGACAGGCACAGCCTGTGTTAGTGCTGCCCCTACACCTCACCCCCCTGTCACGTCTCAAAACATTCCTTCCTTCCCTTCACAAGGAGTAACCTCCCCATCCTGCTGAGCCTCTGGTTCCTTTGGACAGCTTGTCTGATCAACTGGCAGCAGGGAAGCTGCAGTGATGCTATCCCTGAGGGGCTGCAAAGCCTGTCTTAAACAACCAGGCTGATATTTCAGCTTCTCTGCATCAGCAATGAGCACGGATTGCAGCAGGGGAAGGAGAAGGGAAAATAGCAACAGCGATCAGCGTGCTGCCTAAAGTTACCTGGCCTGTCTTAAGCAACAGGTGCACCAAGAGCTGCCCAGCTGTGGCAGGGTGCCTTCTGTCTGCCCCATGGCCACAGCCTGCAGAGAGGAAGGCAGGCAGACAGGTGAGTGCTGTGAGCTTCCGTTTATCCAGACCCTCTCCCAAGGGCTCTCTGTGGTTCCCTTCCTTCCTTCCATCCCTGCCCTGCAGGGGATGCTTTGGTTTTTTCACCTTGAGAATCTCGCTGTCCTTGAATTTAGAATAGCAGCCAACGCGAAGGATACAACAACAGGGACAGGGAAGGTCTTATAGTTGTCTGATGATGGGAATATTTTTGCATTTCTTGCCCTTTTTACTCTTTTCCATAAAGATAGGCATCTTCCTCTGTTCTGCTCTCTTTCGTCTCATGGCCATTAAGTACTAGAAGATATGGATGAGCCTTTGTACTGGAAAAGGCTGAGAAATGCTGTGTTGGCTGGGATGGAGCTGTCTCTTGTCAGCAGCACCTGATGCTGGTCTGATTTGGAGTTGTGTGATGGGCTTGCAGAAAGCACCTTCAGCATCATGCCCTGCCAGCTATCAACTGCAGGGCTCCAGGAGCCTGTGCCACAGGGAGCAAGGACAACGTCAGGAATGAAATGCTACAGAAGTAGCACCTATTATGTCCTGTTTAACAGAATTTCTGCCCAAAGCCAGAACTAATCTGCAGCTGAGAAGCAGGGGAGCTGTGTCCAGGCAGCTGGCTGGGTTCAGGGGTGACTCAGCTTGCTGAGCATGTGTGCCCTCAGATCTGGTCGTTTCCCGCCTCCTGCTTCACTTCTTTATCTTACAAAAATATTTGAAGAAGTAACTGAAAGTATGTGCTCAACGGCATGACACAGGGTATGGGTTTCTGTGAACATCCCAGGTTTCCTCTTGAGAAAACCAATGTGGAATGTTTGGGGGAAAAAAGTTGGATTAGGTTTTATTCTTTCTCTTTTTTCTCCTTTGTGGTGTAAGACTTATGATACAGAGCAAAGCCAGCAGCACAAAAGGACAGAAATGGGAGTTTGCCAACAGATAACTGAAGCAAAATGTAACCTCAGCATTGATGATGTAATTTTCCAAGTGAGAAGCACTGAAAGACATTCCCAAGCCATTACAAACGCTCTGCTCCTCACCTGTCACTTGGGCAGAGCCAACCCCGTGTGTGAGCACTGCAAAGCAAATCTCTGCCCGCATTCCTGCTGTACCAAGGGTTCTGCATTTTCCCCGTGCACCCCAGAGTGTATCTCTTGGCTCTTGGGGCTGGGATGCTCTGGAGTTCACTCGCAGGCAGTTAAAAGGAAACTTGCCTGTCCTTCCAGGAAAGTATCAGGGAAAGCAGTGGGAGATTTTGAAAACTGATTTCTTTCCACACCTTCTCTGTGCAGACCAGCATCTCAGGGCATCACCATTGCCCTTGACTACACCAGCTAGTGGAATTTCCCTGGGCCAGACTCCTTCTAGGTGGAAAGGTAGTGGGGTAAGAATGAAACTTGTGTGACTGCAGAGAAAATAGTTACTGGTGAGAAATCCACCTTTTGATGTCCACATTTTCCCCAACACCTGGCTCTTTGGAGTTTTTCATACTAGGTAAAAATATGTCCCTGTGCAATGAGTGCAAATGGGCTTCTTGCACCTCTAAAGTGCCTCTCCTTGCAGGTGAGGAAGAATTTGAAGGCTTCTGTAGTGTATCTCAGTGAGGATGTGCCACTGATACTTGCTCCAGCAGAATTAATATTTGCTTCATGTATTTAGAGATGAACAGGAAATTCCAGCAGCTGCCATCTCAGAGGAGCACTGCGGAAGGGTACGGTTAAAATCCAGCATTATGTGGAGCTCCTGGGAAGGCATGTCTCTCCTAATGATGACATTTTTAAAAACACTCTAAAGGTTTGATCTTGCTCCCATTGGGCGTTTTGCCATAGATCTTAATGGCTCTGTGGCTGATCTCTTAATCTCCAGTGCACCTGTGCAAACTTGACAGTTTATTGCAATTTCATGCTTTTTGGAAATCGTCTCACACTAACACCATCAGAGAGAGCAATTTTTAAGGTCATTAGCTCAGGACATAACAAATAAGTACTGAGAGAAAACAATCTGTAAATGTCATATTTGTTTAACACACAAAGTAGCTCCTGAAGAGCAGTTATCCTTATGTCTAGAGACAGCATGAAAATTGCATTCTGTGGCTTGAAAATGTGGATCTGTTGAACGAGAGAGGAGTATATATAACATGGCTGTTTGTCTTCACTACTCTCTTCCCTATCTCCTCATTGCTCCCCATGCATCTGTTATTTGACTTGTTCAACAATATTCTTAAATTTTTAGACTACAGACCAGGACTCAAGGAATAAATAAAGACCTTCAGGTTCTGCTGCTGAGATTTTATAACGTGGTTGTTTTTATTTTTGCTCAGAGGATAAATAGTACTTTCTAACTGCTATTCCCAATAAAAGGAATTGTGGCGAGTGGGAAGTGTCATCCCTTCCCCACATCAGTATAAAAGACAGGCCCACTGATGTAACCTGATATAAATGTTCTCTGAACAAAAAAAAATAGGCAGGAACAGGTGAAACTTTTATCAACTGAATCAATCCTGTACTATCAATAACTACTTTCTGGATTGTGTTACAATTCCCTGGATAAGAGGCTTTGTCCTCTCTGTCACCATCTATCCTTCCTCTCTCCCATTCTCAGCAGAGGATCCACTTCCCAGTAGCACTGGAGCATCTGCCTGTGAGACATCACAAATTTAATGATTTAAAAGAAACCTTGACTTTTTTTCTGGGTGTAATTTTTGGAGTATTTGTGGGAAGTCACTTAGAGTGACTTTCCCGTTGGTGAGACTGGAAGAGGGGGACCAAACCCTCAGCTCCTGAGATGGATATTTAGTAAATACTCACCCTGCCCTGCTTTAGGCATCTGACTTGATAGATTTTTCAGCTCTACAAAGACTGAGTGTAGCCCCAAGTGAGTCATTCGAAGCACCCAAGTGTTTCTTGGTTTACACACTTGGGCCTCCTAGAGATTAAATACAGTGGTGTCCAAGATAAATGGGGTGAAATGTGCACTGCTTTATGTGCTACAGGAACACCAGGCTATCAGCAAGCCCAGATAAGCTTCAGTAATGGATAATTATTACAAGGCATTGTGTCACACTTGGGTTAAGCATGACAAGAATTTCCCCAATGTAAGAAGATGTCAATGTTTGCTGAAAGTATGTGCATTTTTCTTGCCTGCTTAACATAGTTGTTTGTTCATTCTGGAGTAAGTTAACACTGTAAATTTACATTTTACAATGTAAACATTAGTCCACTAGCTAGTCTTTCTTTTTTTGGCCAAGTTTCTTTAAATATTAGTAATATATGTTTAATGGTTGCTTTATTCATTTCAGTTTCATACATTCCTCTAATTAATCTTGTAACTCAGCAGGGCAGCTGAGGCTTGAAGCAGGGCTTCACTCCCGTTATGATGATGTCTGTTTGCTTTTATCAAGTCCAGTGACTCAGTTTCAATTGATTTGTACATCCAGAGTTTCAGCCACTCTAGGTTGTATATGCAATTTCAAATAAAGAGACACAAACTGAAGTGAATTTGGAAATGCTGTCGGTTTCGTCATGGTGGGGGATTCGGCCTCTTTGAAAATCCAGCTTCTGCAAAAGGCTTGCAGTTTTGTCCAGTGGAAATGTGAAGTGCCAGGACTGGCTGTTCGAGTGGCAGGTGCAAGAAGCTGAAACCTTCTGGATGCTTAACGACCTGACACTATGCCATAACTCACCTCAGCAGCAACACAGACATTCCCACCCAAAATGGGCAGTCGATCAGCGCTGAGGCAACAGCAAGAGCAGTTCTTCCATGGGCAGGTTGTTTCCATGTGGTGGGACTGGGCAGGCAGGCACAGCTCTATGAGGTGGAATCACAACCAATAAGCCAGAATCCTGTCTCCAGCAGGGAACACCACCACAGGCTCTCAGGGAAAATGATGAAAGTCTGGGGAATAGGTACTTTTCTTAGGAAGAGGAGGGGGATAGGACACTTGTTCCTGAGCCCTGTTGTTCGCTCTGGAGCATAAGCTAGCCCCTTGGCTTTCAACAAACATTCCTCGGCCACTGCCTCATGCTCTGCCAGGAGAAGGCCCCGTGGTGTCTCTCCTGCCCCATAGCAACCCCCACCATCATGCCCAGTGCGAGGGGCCAGCCTGCCCCTGGTCTGTGCCATACAGCCCTCAGCAGGGCCTTGTGGAGTCCTGCCAGGAGGCACAGGAGTCTCTGTTCCCTGCCTGGGCCCACCTCTGCCACACCACTGGCTGTTCCCATCCCATGACTTGGTGATGGAGCAGCTGTCTCTCTTAGGGGGTGTTGTAGATGCTGAGGAATCTTGTGTGGATCCAGCAGGAGCTCAGACAACTTTGTGGAGGGAAATCCACTGAGCATCACCAGAAGGGTTAGGGACATTGCAGCTGGCTCGGGAAATCCCTGGGACACAGGTGTGTTTTTGGGCTAGAAGGGCATTCAGGAGAGGCACCAAGTACAGCTGCCCTGTTCATGGTGGGCCAGGGGAGCTCAGCCAGGCTGTCCTTTTGAACTCTGGCATCTTTGGCATCACAGCCAGTGGTGGACACCCTCAGCTTCTCACCTCTGCCTCACACTGGGGCTCACCTGCCTCCTCCTGTGATGCCCACCTGCTTTTGGCTGTGCTGCCAAGACACCTGACCTGGGTCAAACTCCAAGGATTCTTTGCTGTGGGTATTCTGTGCAATTTGCCTCCTTGCTTTTCTGCTGGATCCGTTCCCTAAGCCAGTTCCAAACGTGGCCCCACAGACAGCGGTGCTTGCTGGTGTGAGGGAGTGGCACAGGGGACAAGAAGGGAGGGCCGTGTCAATTCTCTGAGCCAGGATTGCTGCTGATGGCCTTGTGTTGTGAAACCATGGCTTGTAAGTCCTGGTGCCCTTGTGTCCACGGGAACCTTTGCTGCTGAAACCTCTGCTGATGGCAACAGCTCTCTGGTAAAGTTAGGAGAAGAGTTCTAATTTGCAGCAGCAAGCAGCGAGTTTAGAGAATATGCTATAGCTCCAAATACTCCACATCAATCCTACCCAGCCTGAGAACAGGCTGCTGTCCTGTGGCAATGAGCTCTGCAGGCTGTCAGAGCTGTGCTGCATCATTTGTAGTCGTACAGGTACAGATCTGAAAAAATATTTTCTCTTTCTCATGGTTCACATGAATAAAGCTAACGAAACTCTGCCCAGCTTATCATCTACTGCCATTTTTCCAGATTTGAATCCAAGGTTTTTAAAATCCCTGTGGCTTTTTAAAAATTTAATTTCTCTGTTAAGACAAAAAGAAAGAAAATATATACTTACATATGTATAGGCACTTGCAAATACATTTTTATATAACTGCTGAGAAGAATAAGTCCTTCTGTCGTAACAATTTTAAGCAAGAAATGGTTCAGTGAAAAACAAAGAACAACACAACAGTGAAAGAAATGAAATGCTGGTGTAAAACAATTGCACAGATTCCTCTGCGAGCTCTGATTGCTGTGCAGTTTTCTGGGAATTCAATGTAGCCAGAAACTCAGCTTATGTTTGGCAGTTTATGGCTCGGAACAGTCGCTCTGAACGTGTAGCTGGATTGGTAAATTTGTTCCCATAAAATGCAGAGATTTTTCAAGTGCTGAGTGCAGCCCCTGCTGCTCACAGATCTTCCTGTGTGTCCTGTGGAGACCACAGCAATCGACACACGGCACGTGAGAGCAATCCTGCATGGACTGTGTATCTTGTATCCCGCACTGCATGCACCTCCCCTTCTGCAGCCTGACACCCCGTGATTCACTGACCCTTCGGGGCAAAATTTCCCTCTGGAAGTGGAGCAGCTTTCTGTGCCTCCAAAATCACCAGGCACTCTGGAAAACTGAGAAGTAGCTAGGACGACACAAGTGTAGGTCTGACGTGTTTGTTGCACCTGAAAACCCCAAACCAAGCAGCCACTTGCTGTAACAGTGGTGGGCCCAGCGTAGGGGGACAGGGTGGGACTGACTGACATCCTGGCAGTACATTCCTCGCTGAATTATGGGCCTGAGGCAGAGACCTCATTTTCTCCAGATGACTCTCAGGAAATACCCTCCCCATCGGCTATTATTGCTTAAATAATAGGGAGGGAAGCACAACCGGCTTGAGCTATATCTGAGGTACTGCACAGGGCACATCCCAAATCTGGTGCAGGGCAAGGCAGCTGACACGACTGATTGTAAAGTCACTCAGTGGGCGTATACAGTTCTCTTTTTGCCCCAGAGTTATGAGGTCATGTGGAAAAATACAGATACTTGTTTAGAAATAGGCAATGCGCTGAAAAGAAACATTACAAAATCTGTTCCTGGTCAACAGTTGTGCATAGATCTGACTTCAATGATGGGGCCTCTAGGTAGGAAAACACATGTACAAATGTTTGCAGGATTAGAATCTTAAGTTTCCAGAAAGTCCAGCCCAGGAAGGGAAAAGCCTGTCGAGGGAGAGGTCTGCTGGGATTTGATTTATGAACAGGACATCCTGCTTAGTTCTGAGATCTTGCAGATATGATTCTAGTGAGGCCACTGGGTTATTGTGATGGCAAAGAAAAGGAGCTCACCCTCTCCCTTGTCTGCCAAAGGCACTCAAACCTGTCTGGGCATCGTATCAGTGCTAAACATTTGGCATTTTTTATCATGTTTCATCACCACTGTTTACTGAGTCATATTAAAAATGCACGGCATGTGTGCAGCTCCCTGCTGGGAGGCTGACATAGCTGTCGCTAATTAGTGACATGCTGTCATCTGTGCAATTAAGATCAGGATTGATTCCATGACCCAGCCACAGAAGATGACTGGCCAGAAAGTTGAGGCAAAAGGCAGGGTGAGGTAGAGCTCTTCAGAGAGCGCGAGGAGAGGTAGAGTTCTTAGGAGGATATTTCCCAGTTCTTCTGGATCACTGCAGCTGCATCTGCATTTTCCACAGGCTGTGACATGGGTCTAGCTCAGCCTGTGCACTCAGATTTCCTCTGTATGGGAACCAGGGTGCAATGGGAATGTGAGAAAGGGTGTTTCACTCCCACATCGTTCTCTAGTAGGAGATAAGAGACATCCAAGACATGCTCTGGGGCAGTGACGTTGACACATCTTTAGAAAGCTGCTTTGTTCTCTGGGATGCTCCAGCCACTGAAGGGTTGGCTGCCAGGGGCTGCCTGAAACTGTCCCCTGGTTTTGCCTGGAGCTGCAGCACTTCAGCACCTCAAGCTACTTCTCTGCTACTTAATTAAATGATGCCAGGGCACATTCCCAGACATTAAGGCTGAGTTATCTACACAGTCCAAAGCACATCTGTGGTCCTTCAGATGTTTCCCAGGCACGGCTTGGAAGCCAGCAGAGCCTGGAGACCATTCTTAGCAGACATTTGAGATGAAACTGCCTTATTTTGGGAGATAAGGAAGTTTAGTAGACTGGAAGCATCTCATGCTGGCAGGCCTTGGTGCCAGAGGACAGACCTGGGCATGTCTGATACACTGTTATGGACATGGTCTGGGTGTCTCCAGCCGCCTGTCTTTAGGATAGAAGGCTCTTTTGTTTACAGAGTGGTTGGAAAGGATTGTGTGGTGCTTCAAAGGTCAGTGCTGCAGCTGGCTGTTCAGCTCAGGATAATACAGTGTGGCTTGGTGGGAGCTGGTATGGAAGGAGCTGGGTAAACTCGCTTGTCTGGCTGCTTCCTCATACACCAGGGAAGGAGATACCTGAATTGGAAATGGCTAAACTGTGCTTACTGTGCTTCCTTCTGGCCTTCTGACCACTGACAAAGCTAACTTCTTACCTTGTTTTATTCCTGATAATTTATTCACCTCATTCCTTTCTACCTGGCACCACGACCCCACAGACTAGTGCTGAATCTTGTACTTTATTGGACACTGCGGAAAATCTTGAGCCCACCCAGTTGCCAGTGGGTTACTGGGAGGCATAATTCATCCTGCTGCAGATGAACAGAAGAGTCTTCCAGGCAGAGTTTCCTCCCAGCCTCATTCATTACCTTGTCACTAGCTGAATCCCTGCAGTTCATCTTCGTGCTTTGTCATTTTCCTGGGAGTCCTGGCACTTCACTTTTACCTCCAGACAAAGGGAGATCAAATCAGAAAGCCCAAGCACATGCCTCCTAGCTGCCTTCTGGAGCTCTCTCTGTCTTCCCATTGCCAGTGTCCAGTTATAGCTGTGTCACCTCTGGAATGAAGAAACTCAGGGTGGGTCTGCCTACCCTCAGTTTTCACTTGGAAATCCCCTGTTTCTAACCTTGTAAGTAGCCCCGAAGGTATGTGGGGCTGCTAAAATTAAGAGTCTGACCCAGGACTGGGACTGGTGACATGACAGCTGCAAAGTGGCCTTTGCAGAGGTTGTTAATCTAACGAAGGGTGATTGAGCTGTGCCAGCCACACACACACACTACAGCTGCAGCAGTGCCTGCTGGGGATGTGATCAAGGACCCTCCCTCAGTGCAGGGACCCCTTCCCAGGGCTGTGGCCAACATGGGCACAGCCTCAGCTGCGGGGCCATGTGTCGGGGAGGTGGCAAATCTGGGTTTAGAGCACTCCGTCCTGGGCAAAAGAGCACTGCAGCCGTGTGACACAGAGTGCTTCACAGAAATAACATTTCTTGGCTCAGTCAGAGAGGTGTGAAAAATTCAAGCTGGTGTTTGCACTGCTCTGTCCCTTCAGGGCTCTTGACTCTTCCCCAGGATTTTGCCCAGTCATCCTATCTCCTTTCCCTTCTCAGCTCTCCAGAGCCATGGCTACAGGAGTGACTCTTTAAGCAGGTTTGTGCTCATCCACACTCAGGTGCTCCTCTGACTCAGGTAATTCCTTGCTGCCAACTGTCTTGTGCCAGCCTCCTCTGCAGCCCAAAACTTGGCTCTCCTGCCTCTTGGTCTCATTATACCCAAACTCTCGGACACATTCTGGTTTCTCTACCCAAAAGTAGGCACAGGAGTGCAAACCACCTTTGCTTTTAAAGCTCCAAATGGAGCTTCACACAGTGAATTGGGATGGGGTAGGTCCTACCAGGGAGGCCATGTAAAAAACCCTGTGTCCCCAAAAGTGGATGCACTGGAGAGAGGGTGGATGAGAGGACAAACTGTGGTGTCAGCACTGGGAACGGGCAGTTGAGAGCCAGAGGGCTCAACTGTCTTCCCTAATCTTGTGCAGGGACCCCGTGGCAAATTTAAACAGCAACTCAGACTTCCCATGTCTGGGTCCCGACCACAAAAGAACAGCTTTTGGTGTGATGAATGAGGAGAAAGCCCAGCACATGTGCTTTATCAGCTGTCTCTGTCTGGGACAGAGTGGATCCGGCCCCACACAGGACGTCCTGGGGCAGCGTGGGTGGGAGCTGGTGTGGGCCGGGTGGGAGGCACTGGGCACTGGCAGGGGACACATGTGACTGGTGACAAGCAGAGGAGCTGCCCATTTTTGTTCACAGGCAGTTTCAAGGTGACTTTGAAGTGGTCTGTGGGATTTTGAGCAGCTTTGTCTGATTTCTGAGGGGAAACTTAAAGTGTCTGCCAGGAGAGACTCCAGAAGTGAAATGACATGCCTGAAAGCAAAGCTCTTGAGACAGATCCCCTGTGGATGTAAATCAGCACGGTCCCCTTGGTCCCATCAGAGCTACTCTGGCTCCCAGCCCGTGCTCCCAGCCATCCTCCCGGGCGGTCAGCAGCACTGGAACAAATTCAGGTGTAATTGCTTCTCACAGGAAAAAAAAAAAAAGCCCTGTAAGGAAAGGCAGCTTGCTTAGTGAGGATAAATCTAGGTCTCACTGTTTTCTTTTCCTTGAAGGAAAGCAGAGTTGTGATGCAGAGGCAGCAAGACAGGAATGCCATAAAACAAGCAAACAAGGATGGAAAAAGGTTTGCCATCTCACAGCCTATCCTCCTGCCACACAGCAGCTATCCAAAGGGACTTGAAGAAAACCCGAGGGGATGGCTGCATGAACAGCCTTTGAAAGAGCCTGGGCTAGTTCTCATCATCATTATGTGGGGGTTTTTTTCACCAGTGCTACTCCACTGATTTTCACTGCAGTGACACAGCTGTGAAACAGGCTTAATGTAGTAGAGAATTAAACCTTATGTATCTAGATTTGTTTTTCAGAGCTGTGCTTTTCTCACAGGGGAAAAAAAAAAAGTGCCTCGAGTTTAAAGGTAAGCTCCAAATCTTCACCGCACCATGAAGATTTGCAGATATAAATCCCATTTGGATGACTTTTATAAACCACTGAAGTGCTCCGCAGCAGTAGGATTTAACCTTGGGATGTTCACTTGCTGTAATGTGATTAATGAGCCTTTCCCCATGCATAGCAGATATCTAAGCAATTTTTTGTGTATGGAAGTGGAACAATTGTCCAGCTTTACGCAAATGAGGAGCTACTTCAGTGTTTGCCCTGTGAAGAGACTTCAGTTTCAATGGGCTTCAAGATTGCACTTTTGTGTTAAGTGGAGCTGTGATCTTTTTCCAATGAGTGTTGCTATGCAGGGCCAATTTGTGACGTCCATTATTCTAAAATAAGTAACTTCTGCACAGCAGAAATATGCTCCACTTGCACTGCTAATCTCTCACACAAAGGCGTGTTTGGAAGAAGTTATTTATTGCAAGTAATAAATGCAGGTTCTCAAAAGCATTTATAACTTAGTTTCCAGAGCACTCCAGTTTGAAATAATTTCCTTTCAATTTTCTATATTTTCAATCTCTTTCCTGGCTGTTTTAGACCATATATTGCATACTTAATTATTCTCCGAAGGAGAATCTCAGCCGTTGAAAATGGGATGTACTTAACAAAATTCTTCATGCAAGAATCTGTTCTTCAGGGTTCACCTATGACCTGTTACATGAAGGGAAACGTGGCTGTGTTAAATATGAATGTTACTTTGAAGTCCCCTGCCTCACCTACAAATGGTTATAGATCTCACCTGTGTAGTTTATGAGCTTAGTCATTGATAGAACTGTCCTTTGAATGTCCTCTGTTGGAAAATGCAAACTGTAGTTATCACTCACTCAGTTTTTCTGAAATTACAGAGAGCTGGGGTGCAGTGGGATTTGCAGTCGGCTCATCTATTTTTTTATACTTTATCTTTCCCTCTAGATAAGCTGCATCACTAAGAGCAGAATGGTTTTAATTTGTCCCAGAAGGACCCAGAAACCTTAATTTCATTGGAAACCACGTGAGTTACCAGCTACTGAGGACTCCACGTACTCAAGTAGTTTGCATGGGTTTTTTTCAGGCTGTCTTTAAGCAGGTAAAATGCAAATATATCAATATTTGGGAGAGTTCCTATGATTAGTTTGACAGTTCTTTGTAGCTTTGACCATCAGGTGCCATGGGACTGGGAAGTGCAACTGAATAACTTCATGGCAGCAAAAAAATGAGTGTCTTGCTGTCCTGTTTAACTCCCGTGTGAGGCTGGCTGAGAGATCCTGACCCTTTTCCCTGCCCTAGCAGCAGCTGGCTGTGGCTGTGCAGCTGCACAGCTCTTGCAGTGGGACAAGGGCTGACTCCATCCTGGTTGTGCGAAGGGTTTGCATACAGGATGAACTACAGCTGCATCCCTCTCTTGTTTCATAATCATGAACGAATTTATAGTCATCCAAGTAGGTCTGAGGATAATTAGCCAAGTGGAAATGAATGTTTCTAGCAAATAATTCATGTGCTTAAAATCCCTACTTGTCCCGTGTGTTTGACTTGCTGATGCCCCTTAGGAATGGGAGGAACTGCAGGTGTTCCTGTCATCTCTCCGCCTTTGGAGGGAGGGAGAAGTGAGAGTTCAAAGGGGGAGTTAAACCACTTTGGTTATACTAAAGTCACACAAAATCTCCGTGTCTGTACTGGAAATATCCACATTTCCCTCTCATTTTCAAAATCCTTCCAGGATTTCATTCTTTCTGGCGGCCTGTGTTAGTCAAAAGAGATTTCTCTTTGTTCTCTGAAAGACCTTTTGTTTGACTGCTCTGTCATCTGAGGAAACGCTTCTCCATAACAAGTTTTCCTTGAATTGGCTTGGTTTGATTTCTGTCTTGTCTTATAACCCACAACAAAACTTCTACCCCAGTGTAACCAGTTTTCACAAAGTTCCCTATGAAACACAGGGCAAGCTGTGTTGACTGCGTGCTCTGGGAGTGGGAAATGAAAGACAGCCAGTCCCTTAGCAAGGTTTAAAGCCTGTGTGGGGCTCAGGTTCAGCAGCTGAGTTCATGGAGCTCAGGCACTGGGCTGTGCGACGGGAATTGTCCATAGCAGATTGTAGAGCACGAGTTTCCATCTGCAGCCAATTCCAAGGCATCCATACATTGCTGTTTCAGCCCGTTCTAACACGTGTGATGTTGCATGGCCGGGATGTGCTATCGACAGGTACAATTACACTTACATTGCTTATGGAGGCTGCTGGGCGCCTCTGGAAGCCAGAGTTTTCTGGTGATCGTTCCCTCCCCAGCAATCAGGCTGCTCTGATCACAGTTCGAAGGGAGGCTGCAAAAAGCTGTGAACTAATCTGTAAAGTCGTGGCTTGCTCCTCTTTCACCTCCCTCCTCGGGACACGTCTCCAGTGTGAAGCTGATATTTGTGCGTGTAATGCCTGTGCCCTGGGGGAGGCACTCCTAAGTGAGTCAGGAATTTGCTGTGTGCCTGCTTAGCACACTGCAGCCATGCCTGCTCGGTCCTGCCGTCCTCAATTTCCATTTGTGCCACTGGGAAGAGAGAAGAAAGCTCTTCCCCTGGTGCTGTCACGAGTAATATGCTGTCCAGCCTGGCTGCATGCAGGAAGAGATGGAATGCCTCCCCTCCCCAGGGCTTGTGCCATTCCCTGGGGTGATGATCAGCATCCCTGCTGACCTGGATACCTAGGAATGACACAGAGGACAAACCTCACTGAGGTAACTGGGAAAAAAAAAAATCCTTTAAGCATCATACTGTGGTCACTGGTTGTTCCAGGAGTGGTTCGAACCCAGTGGGTGGGGGCTCCACACACCCCCATGAATATCTGCAGAATTGCTGAATTCCCTCACGCTGCCACAGTTTGAAAGTAACTCACCAGAACGTTTTTGGGCTTATTCTGGAGGCTGGAAATTCAGTTACACCCCCAGAAAGCCTGAACTGTCACCTAGGGGTTGAGTTAGCAAGTATAAAGGAGGTTTCAAGTTAGCTGGCTGATACATAGGAGAGGTGCTCTGTTTTTTTACAGCTGTTTATGCAAGAGTGTGGACACATGTATATATACACAAAGAAGAAGTACGGGCCGTTCCCTTGGCCTCATCCCACTTTCCATGAGCAGAAGTGTTGCCCTGGAAGCTGTAGCCATTCACGTCTCGCAATCTGTCACCTGTCAGAGCAATCTGAGATTCGCTGGTGACAACTGAGTGCTAATGTCTGCCATCCTTGCCCTGCAAATAGCTGAAGCATTCCAAGTCCCAGGCCCCTGGCCCTTGCGTCAGCTCTCCTCCCGGGATTAGTTCAAACTCAGCCAATCACCCAGTGGCCATTTGGAGTGATTCACTCTTAGCAGTATCTTCAACACTCACCAAAACTTCAGGGGGAAAATGAGTCATTTCACATTATAGAAAGTCATATCTTGCCCTTGGTATTTCTATGTATATATGAGTGATAATAATTTATTTTTAGATCGATTTCTCCAGCATAAATGCCGCTTCCTTTGATAAAGGCCGTCTTGAGAGCCACTGCTAATATTCTGCTTATTGCAGAAAAGCTATAGGAGTTCATTTATTTATGCACGCGGTTGAATGACAGGGAGCCACGGCAGTGGCTGATTGTTGGGAGTCAGCCTGCAGACAGGGGCCCTGTTGCTAGGCTTATCTACCTAATATGTGTTCAATAATGCAGTGAAATCATCCCCTTTCTGGCATTTGCTCGCTGCTTGAATCACTTGGGTCTGCCTCCGAGACCGTCTGGCGATGACGCAGAAAATCCTGGCTTTTCAGGGGGAGCCATTAGACAAGGTATTTGTCACGGTGTCCTGGAGAAGATCTTGGCACTGGATAACAACCAAGACCAAGCAAAGGGATAAAGCAGAGCCTCAGGCCTCATTAGCTCCTGTCAGCATCCCAAGGAGCCAAAGCGTTCACCACGGCAGCTGTGGGTGGACGCGGTTTTGGTCCAAGCGCACCGTTGTGGCTGTGCCACCCACAGCAGGTCTGTGTTGGGACCTGTGGCTGGTTTGGGATGTGCCAGGCCTGATACTGCACCCAAAAGCTTCAGCTGCAGCACCCTCTGGATAACAGCCTGGCTGTTTCTGTACCTAACACAGCAGCACTCCTGCCTTGGGGTCACCTGGCCTCGCCTCACCCAGTTTCGCCCGTGGCGGGTCCATCCCCTGCTGAGTCTGTGTGAGGAGGGCAGCACAAATTCCTTGGTAATTCCCGAGGGGTCCAGCTCTTGGGCAAGCACAAACTTCCATCACCTTCTCGTACATCAGCAGAGAAAGGCAGGGAATACCATGTGGCCAAGACAGGCATTTCAGAGCCCTGCCTGCAGAGACGTGGGACAACTTTCTGCCCCAGTTCAACGTCTTTAGAAAAAGTCTCCGGATTTTATATACAAATGTGTGTAAATTTATGTTTCCATTCCAGATAACATGCAAATTGATATTAAAAAATCCAAATGCATAGCTATGTGTCACAGAGAGGAATTTTGCCAACTGTTGAGATTTTGCTTGCTGCCCCCACACCCTCAAACTGAAGAGGCTTCAGATATAATTCCATAGTGAAGAGGCTTTCAGCCCAGTCTGAGATAATTTTATTAATGAACCTGAAGTAACAGTGACCTTTACATGAGGGGATCTGCGTGGCTCAGTAGCCAGTTGCTGAACACCTGGGGGAGTTCCCCCTATGCCCAGCTGGCCCCTCAGCAGCCTCTCTGGAAGCAGGGATCAGTCCTTCCAGCTGCAGTGGCAGCATCCCATTTCACAGCCCCCAGCAGGGAATGCGTTCCCACAGTTTGAAGCCTGGCCCCTGGGGTTTGGGCTGTATCCCTTGCAGAGGAGATGTGCAGTGTCCTCAGGCACACAGGGAGGGAGCAGGGGGGAGGCTGAGCAGTGCAGGCAGTGCGTGCTGCCTGTGGCTAAACTCCTGCCTCCTCCCAGGGCAGCAGTGGGTCGAGCTGTCTCCTGTGCCCTTCTCATTTGAGCCTCCTGCCCTGTAGCATATATTTTTTTGGAAATTCCAAGTGCCTTTGCCTTTCTGTATGGTCGTGGTTTTCCCTCCCCACTCCTCTCCTGCCTCTCCCCTGGCCTCCAAGGCCAGAGTTCATCCCTGCTCTGGAGACTCTCTCTGGGTCTTGTTCCCCAAGAAGTTCCCCAGACGCAGTTCCCTATGCAACCAATAAAACCTGGTCCAATCTGTGACTTGCCCTCCTTCCCATCCTCCAACTGTTAAATGCAATTTTGGATATAAACTATCCAGATTAAAGAGACAACTGAGACATTTTACTATCATGCTGGCTCCTAAGTTAGATAAATACTATAAATTGTGGAGCCAGACTCAGCTCTGACTGAACTTTCACATCAAGCTTTAGTTTGATGTTGAAATACGGTGACACCCCGATTTCAAGAGTACTGACTTATCCCCTATTGGTGTTTATGTAAGGAGAGTTCAGCTCACGGCCTTCTTCCTGCATCATGGAAATACTGCCAGTGTGACTCCAAGTGGTGTTTTCCTTCTCTGTCTTTCACTGCTCACCAAATGTTCACAGGGAAAACGGGGCTCAGGCAGCATCTGTGCAGGAACTGTTTGAGCACAGATGTTACATCACTTTGGCTCAGGATGACAGAATGTAATTATCAGAAAACATTTCTAAGTAACGGGCTCATTGTCTGCTCTACGTAAAATGATTTCTGGCAAATGATCACATCGCAGGCAAAAGACCAGCCATCTTCTTATGGCAGGGGAGATGTGTGTGACGGATATGCATGGGAACGGCCCGAGTGAGAATCAAGTCTGTGAGACGTCTGTCTCCTTGCAGTGAAGCTTTCTTGCTACCTTACAGAGAAAATAAGGAAAACCAAGAGAACAGACAGGCTGTGTATGATGGAAGATGTGTGCCTGAAACATGACATTCAGCGGTTTGGCCGTTTTCACTGCAGCAGCAAAACATATTCTCAGCTGGCTTAGCAGAGGAAGTAAGGCAAGTACTTTGCATGCCTCCATTAGGACGTATTTATGTATTATGTGACTGGATGACATAAACCACTGGTTCTCATCTCCTTCTGGAGCTGTGAAATCTGGCTGCGTTCATGCTGCACCAGGCCTGCTGGAAGTCAGCACATCAGTGAGGATCTCTGTTGTTTGGCAACCATGGCCATAGAAATTACCAAAACAGAGAGCACAGTGTAGTGCTGCTTGATATTTTCCCTGCCTGCAGTCCAGCTGCAGAGCACACTTTCCCATTCTCCCTCTCCAACACTTCTGGCAGAGACAAAAGCTTTTCAAATCTTTCAAATTATTGCTTTCGTAGTCTTCAATGTTTTTGAACCCTTCACAACTGGAACAAGTTGCCCAGAGAAGCTGTGGATGCTCCATCCTTGGAAGTGTTCAAGGCCAGGCTGTATGAGGCTCTGAGCAACCTGGGATAGTGGAAGGTATCCCTGCCCATGGCAGGGGGTTGGAATGAGATGATCTTTAAGGTCTCTTCCAACCCAAACCATTCTATGATTTTGTGGTGATTCTGTGATTCTAAGATCACCTTGCTTGACCTTTGATGGACGTATGTTGGACGACTTAGAATTTTATCCTCCAGTTCCAAAAACCAAGTGAGATTTTGGTTGAACAGCATCTCTTATGGAAGTTTTGCCAGATGTAAAGGAATCGAGTAATGGCCTTGTTAATGAGTCCCTTGACTGACTGTGCTCGCTGCTGGATGTCTGCCAGAACAGTTTTCCTCAATTCAGTTTCTCTGCTCCCTTTACCAGTCCTTTGCCTGGTTTGATGAGGAACTATCTCTGCTCTGTATGGCTCCCTGGGCAAGGCACCTGGGCACTTCCCTCTGGGGAGCTGGTAGAGATCCTGACTGAGCTCTGATGGGTGACAACCTTTGACAGGGACCTATTCCCACCGCGGCTTCACAGACTGGGGGGTGTCTCTGTGACTGGAATTCCACAGAAGGCTCCATGGCCACATGTAGGCTTGTGCTCTTAGGGCCAGCCCTGGGAGGTGCTTACCTTGTCTGTGTGGTGTGAACACGCTCACCTCCCATCAAAATAGCTGCTGGTGGAGGACATTCCACGTCCCTCAGGCAACCTTGGATGATCAACTTGTGTAAAAGGAGCTTCCTGACACCTGGAGTGACCTGTCCCTGCCAGGCAAAGGGCTGCTGAGTTGAACAAGCCACCCCAGGGGTTGCCTCTTGGCCAGCCAGCAGCCAGTTCGAAGGTAATTAGGGAATCTTGGGCAAACTGCAGATGATTTGTTGGGCAGTTGTGATAGAGTAATATGAGGGACATGGAAGGAGGGAAAGAGGACAGTATGCACTCAGAAATCATTCATGTTATTTATTTAATTACAGCTTGTTTGTTGATTTTTGTTGTTTGGGGTTGTTTTTTTTTCCTTTAAAACAACTCTGAAAGTCTTAATTGCAAAGAAGCACGATGTATTTATCAACAGCAGAACATAGAACTGTTTGTTGAGCTGTGGCATTTTTAGCTTCTGCTCCCTGGAGCTGCTGCTGAGATATTGAGAAATACTTGTTTAGTGGCCTTAGAGTTGTGTAAATAATTTTAGTCAACAAACTTGGCTGCTCTGTCAAGTTAAGGTGCCCTTAAAATGCAATAACATTGGACTATTTGTTTTTGCAATGTTAATGTAAATACTTTTGCTTATAAACACGAAGCAGCTATAAAAAGGACTCAGTCAGTCCTGAGTGTGCAACAGTGCTCCTTCCACAGGGACAACCTTTCCCAGAAAAAAACCTAAATTACTGTCCAGCTGAAGCCTGTGGAAATATTTCCATTCACTTCACCAAAATCAAGATTTGGCACAACAAGAAAACAGGTTCTGGGTGTCCACATTCTCTGTCTCTCCCAGATGCACAGACATGTATTTTGGCCCTCTATGTTTATTATTAATGTAAATCCCCAAGCACTCCTAAATTCTATAATCAGAGGATGAAGGTGCAAACCCTAAAGCTCTCCTATTAGTTCAGAATCTCCTTTTCCCCATCAAGGACAGTTGCCCATGCCATGGTAGCATGTCAGCAGCTTTCCTGCTGTATGGATTATATCCTCTAATTTGCATAAATATCCTCAAATTTAGGTCTGTTTTCCCATTAAAGCCCTGCTGGGGAAGGACGAGAACAAGAAGAAGAAGGAGGAGGTGGTCTCAGGACTCCAGTGGCCAGAGCAGGAAAAAAAAAAAGCAGAAACAAACCCGGGAAATCTCTTTCCCATGGAAAATTATCAAAACATAAGTTTTCCAAGCCCATCCCTGATGCACCCATAGTGACTGTAGAGATGAGGATAAGAGGGGTGTGTGTGTGTGAAGGCCTTGGGGGGGACTGAGGTAAAAAACAAACAAAAAAACCCCTCAAAAAACCCCTGTATGCAAATGACTTCAGAGCTATTTGTGACACTGACAACATTTCTTTACTACTGAAACAATAACGGGAATAAAAGGGGAAAGTGGGAGGAAAAAGAGGAAATGAAACAAATGGAATTTTGGCAGTAAAATATATCAGGAGCACTTAGGTACTTTTGGAAATGTTATTCAAATTTCCCAAGTAGCAGAGGCCATGGCTCAATGAGATCATAAATCATCTTTCAGGGCGCTTAGCACTGTCCTAAATCCATTACAACCACGCAGCACAAGACATTGAGCTGCTACAAAAATCCCTTTGCTGCATCTCACTCACCAGACAATGCAGTTTTGGATGGGTTAATGTTATTAAAGCAGCTTTCAAGCAAACCAGGTGTTCTGTGTCCTCCTGAAGGTGGCACGAGGCCAGGGTGATGGGGTAGAGCTGCACAGACACTGGGCCATGCGTTGTGGCTTATGCAATGGAGAGGCAACAGTGTGAGTGTGATGGCTCAGCTCAGCTTTGTCCTGCCAGGGGAGAGCAGTGGGGCTTTGGGAAGCTCCTTGACCCCCGACCTCCATTGAAATAAATGCATTGGGAGAGTGGGATCTTTTGAAAACCCCTCTGGGTGCCCTCACAAATGTGCCTCCTGGTGCCAAACTCTCACCAGAAACCACCCGAATGGTGAAATTTCTCCATCATTTCCACAGACTCGGACGCCACTTTCCCCTGTGGTCCATGGTCCCTTGAGCTGGGCTGACCTGCTCATCCCCCCGGGCTGCCTTTGGCTGGCAGTTTGGAAAATGCCATGAAGAAAAGTTAGGACTTACCTAAGTCACAAGGGCTTCTGATTCACAAGTACCAGGGATTTTCCTGGTTGAAGGGCTGAGGAACTCGGGGAAGCTGCACCTGACCAAACCCCACCCTTCCCTGGCCCAGGGCCAGGGCTGTGGAGCACAGGGAGGCACCACTGGCAGAGCCTAGATTCAGATGTGACCCTTCAGCCTGAGACAGGCACTGTGGAGCCTCATGGCAGCTCAAAGAGGAAAAGAAGGAGCCTCTTTAATACCCAGCAGGAGGTGGGCAGCCTCAAGGTTTCCTTCAGCAATCTATAGATCTTGGAAACTGGTAGGATGCATTTTGGGGTGCTCTGCAGAGCAGTTATGTGATGAAAGGGACCTTGGGGAACTTCAAACTGAAAGACAGTAAGAAGTTTAAACTGAAAGAGAGTAGGTTTAGATTAGGTGTTAGGAAGAAACTCTTCCCTGTGAGGGTGGTGAGGCCCTGGCACAGGTTGTCCAGAGAAGCTGTGGCTGCCCCATCCCTGGAAGTGTCCAAGGACAGGTTGGACAGAGCTTGGAGCAGCCTGGTCTAGTGGAAGGTGTCCCTGCCCATGGGAGAGGGTTGGAACTGGATGATCTTTGGTCATGGATGGTCCCTTTCAACCCAAACCATTCTATGATTTTATGATTCTAACTTGGTTGCTTTGAGAAGCTCCAAGGGCAGTGAGGCATAGAGAGAAAATATCTCCTTGTGAGGAGTTTTCTAACATGAAGCTGAAAGATTTTGCACTACAACAAGCTGAAGACCTTGAAAGAAGAGTTTCAAGGCAGGAAGCAAAGGCCCCTGAGGTCAGCTGAGGTCCATAAGAGGCATTACTTGTGCTGTGTCAACGTGGCAGTGATGCAAGGTCAGGTGAGGTTGGCTCTAATGGCACACAGCTCACAGGATGCCTGGGGAGCCAACGTGAAAGGGGCACTCCAAGTTGCTAATGCCTTCATCTGGGTCAGCAACTAATAGTCAGACTCTGATTCACAGAACTTCCCTTCCCTGAGAGGTCCTGTAAATAGATGTATTTTTTTAAAACAGTGAGGAAATGAGCAGCCCTGCTGAGGATTAAGTGCTCCCCACGTCTGACCTCAGGCATGCTGGCTTTGCCCCAGCCCAAGCTGCCTCAGGCGCTTCTCTTCAGCTTTCTCCACATTTCCCCCTCATCCTTTCCCCCAGTCCCTTCTCCTCCCTCATCTCCTCATGTTGGGGCTATCTAAAATTGAATTCCTGCTGGAGCGGGGAACAAGTGTTGAAATCCCCTTTTTTTTTTCCTTTTTCTGTGAAATGCAATTCTTGCTCACTGGTCATCTTATTCTCAGAATATCCCCTGCTGGATGGACCCCTTACCCCTTTCCCTGATCCCAGCTCTGCATAGCTGCACAAAGAGGTCAGTGAAGTTGCAAGAACAGCTTTCCCCCAAGGCTTGGTCTGGCCCTGAAGGCCCCTCGCTGGTGCCAGTTCCTGTGCTCAGGAGATTCCTGCTCACCACAGCTCCAGCTGGCTGCCTCAGAGGTTGGCTGGAGCCCACTCGCACTTTCCGGGGGCTATTTCAGTTAGGACTTTAAATACTGCAAAAGATGCCCAACAAAGTTCAGCAGGATCCTTTAATCACAACCATGAAATAGCAGAGTTTTCAGTTCTTGGAGAAGTAGGGAGTGGGATCAGCAGGACTGCCACCTTGTATTTCCAGAGGACAGGCTCTGGTCTGTTTAGGAGTCTGGTTGACAGAGTCCCTTGGGAGGCAGTCCTGAAGTCAAAGAGGCCAAGGAAGGCTGGAGATCCTTAAGAAGGAAATCCTAAAGGCACAGCAGGAGCAGGCCATCCATCCCCATGTGCCAAAGGACGAGCCAGAGGGGGAGAAGGACTGGTCTGGCTGAGCAGAGAGCTTTGGCTGGAACTCAGGGAATAAAGAAGCCTTTTATGACTTTTAGAAGAAGGTGCAGGCAACTCTGGAGGACTACAAGGATGTTGTGGAGTCATGCAGGGAGAAAATCAGAAAGGCCAAATAGAACTTAATCTGTCTACTGCTGGAAAAGACAATAGCAGTTGTTTCTATAAATACATTACCAGCCAAAGGAGGGCTAAGGAGGATCTCCGTCCTTTCCTAGATGTGGGGGGAAACATAGTGACAAAGGATGAGGAAAAGGCTGAAATACTAAATGCCTTCTTTGCCTCAGTCTTTACTAGTAAGACCAAATGTACTCTGAGTACCCTGATTTGGAAGACAGGGACAGGGAGCAGCACGAAGACCCATAATCCAAGGGGAAATCATCAGCAACCTACTACGAGACATACAGATGTACACAAGTCTGTACAGGATTCATCCAAGGGTGCTGAGGGAGCTTTCCAAGCCACTTCCCATCATCCACCAGCAGTCCTGGTTAACTGAGGAAGTTACAGTAGACTGGAGGTCAGTAAATGTGCTGCCCAGCTAAAAGAAGTACCAAAAGGAGGATCCTGTGACCTACAGGTCTGCCAGCCTGACCTCGGTGCTGGGGAAGGTCATGAGGCAAATCATCCCAAGTGCCATCATGTGGCACACGCAGGACAACCAGGGCATCAGGTCCAGCTGGCGTGGGTTTGGGAAGGGCAGGTCCTGCTCGACAAACCTGATCTTCTGTGACCAGGTGACCTGCTTAGCAGGTGAGGGAAAGGCTGTGGATGTTGTCTTTACTGGACTTCAGTAAAGACTTTGATGTCATTTCCCACAGCATTCTCCTGAAGAAACTGGTTGCTCATGGCTTGAGAAGGTGCACTCTTTGCTGTGCTAAAAACTGGCTGGATGGCCGGGTCCAGAGGTGGTGGGGAACGGAATTACACCCAGCTGGTGACCAGGCACGAGCAGGGTTCCCCAGGGCTCAGTGCTGGGGCCAGTTCTGTTCCATATCTTTATTAATTGTCTGGATGAGGCAATTGAGGCATCCTGAGTCAGTCTGCAGATGACCCTAAGCTGAGCAAGAGTGTTCCTCAGTGCAGGAAGGACATTGAGGGGCTGGAGCATGTCCAGAGGAGGGCAGTGGAGCTGGGGAACGGTCTGGACACAAGTCTGATCAGGAAGTGTTGAAGGAGCTGGGGGTGTTTAGTCTGGAGAAAAGGAGGCTCAGGGGGGACCTTCTCACTCTCCACAACTCCCTGACAGGAGGTTCTGGCCAGGTGGGAATCAGTCTCTTCTCCCAAGTAACAAGTGGCAGGAGGAGAGGAAACGATCTCAAGTTGTGCCAGGGGAAGCTTAGGTTGGATAGTAGGAAAATTTTCTTGATGGTCAAGCACTGGAACAGGCTGCCCAGGGAAGTGGTGGAGTCACCATCCCTGGAGGTATTTAAAGGATGTGTAGATGTGGTGCTTGTTAGTGGTGGCCTTGGCAATGCTGGGTTAATGGTTGGACTTGATGATCTTGGAGGTCTTTTCCAGCCTACACTGTTCTATGATTCCATGATTTAGGTCTCACTATTTTCTTCTCATCCCCACCTGCTCTGTCCTCCAGAGCCTGACCATTTCTGTAAAGGAAGTGTCCTTCAGGGCAATATTTTACGCCTTTCTTGATGTCTTTTATTTATCTATTAATGTAAACTCTGTCTGTGACAGGCTTTTAGCATGACTGTTTCTGTGATAAGTTGTTTATTCTTTTTCCTTTGGGTTTTGCCTGTTAGAAAAATGATTTACCATTGGGAAGCCTTTTCTTGCCTGTTTTCCTTGCCTGTTTTTTATCCCAAATTTCCTGCCTCTTGTAATCTTTTTGTTGTTTTTTTTCCTCCTAGACTCACCTCTTTATGTATTTGCCACTGCATTGGTCTCCTCAGCCAAGCTGAAATTTTTCTGGGCAAAAGAGATTATTTCCCAAACCAGGTTAGGTAGATCAGGAAAGTAAGCAGAGTAAGCAGAATTTAGACCAGCAGGAGAACACAGCTTTATTTTATTCAGGGAGAACATTAAGATAAATCTTCCAAATCACCCCCATCCAAATATAAGCTGAGTCTTCTGACATAAATCAGCCAATTTAGCTGCTGGTAGAGGCTTTGTAGTGTAGGCAAGTGCTCCTAAGTGGAGCTGGCTGAAGTGCTGGTGGTTCGACTCAGTTGCTGCACATCAGGTCAATAAGGCCACTGCTCCCCTCGTGCAGCTTTTCTGCAGGTTCGTGCAGATCCCCGAGGGAGAGATGCTCTGCAGTGAACATTTCTGCATTTGTTGTTCTCACATCCTGGGTGTCTTCTGGCAGCACTCATCACATGCATCATTGCTCAGTTCAAGGCTCTCATGTTCTCAAGTCTCTTTACAGGCAGGATGGGATGGGGCTGGTGGAGCTCGGGGTTGTCTGGGCTTGAGTGGAGTGAATCATCCTCACAGAGTAATCTCCCTCTGCCACTGATGCTGAGCTGCTGCAAGCTGTTCCTACTCAGCAAAGCACATAAGCCAATTTCTGGCTCCATTTCCATTCAGCAGAATGTTTAACTGTGAGTTTAATATTAAACTCTTGTTCAAATCCCTCAGCTTATTAATGAGTTTAGGTGAATGTCCACTCTACATCACTGAATGAGGCAGAGATTAATCACAAGGAGAGGGGAGCTCTGCAGAGCTGGGTTCAGTCAGAAAACTGGTGCACTCCTGCCCCAAGGCTTCCCTCCCCACCAGCTGTGCATCCAACAGTTTATTTCCAGGGCACAGTGTTGATATTTTAATCTTGCTCATCAAGGGATATTTCCGTGGTGTTGGATCTGCCTGGTAAAAGGGCCTGCGAGGTGGCTCAGGACCTTGGTGAGCCTCTCAGCTGTGCTGGGTGGGGAGGGTGATGGCAGCTGGGTGATCTCACGTGGCATTCAGAGGCCATCCCTCCACACACCCGGCTCTTCTCTTCTCCAGATTCAGACAGCAGAGGTGGAAGGTGCATACCAAGCACAGTGGGTTGGCCTGACAGCTTTCCCATTGCAGATGTCACACAAGCTCAGAAAGGGTAGAAGTTGAAATACTCACTTGCTGCAGTGTGTTCTCAGAGGGGAGGAGGTGACAGCTCCCTTTGTACACTGCACAAGAGCAGTTTGGGTAGGGCACCATGTGCCTGCTGGTCTCTGTGAAGGGGATCTTCATTTATGTGACAGAGATTCCTCCCTCACTGTTTACTCATTGTGGAAAATGCTGAATTGAAGATGCTTTTAGAAGCATGTTGTCTTCACAAAGTCCTATAATTTAGACATATCTGTTCCTCTCTTGCAGGAGATGACATAATATTTATGAAAGCCCTGGAACAGGTTGTCCAGATGTTGTGGATGCCGCATCCCTGGAAGCATTCAAGGCCAATTCGGATGGGGCTCTGAGCAACCTGAGATAGTGGAAGATGTCCCTGCTAACAGCAGGGGGCCTAGAACTGGATAATCTTTAAGGTTCTTTCCAACCCAAACCATTCTATGATTCTGTAATTCTATGGCTGGTGCTGTCGGTCCCTGAGTGCTGACAAAGACCACAACTCTGTGGGCACAGATCAAGCTCTCAGTCTTTGTACCTCACTTTGCCCACCTTTACAGGAATAATAATAGTTGTTAACCTCACAGCAGTGTGGTAGTGGCTGTGTTTAAACAGAGTCTGAGCACACTTGGTGGAACTCCATTTAATTGCTTCTGGATTTAAATTTGGAGTTTCCAGTGTTCCCATTCTATCCATTAGCCTGGACCCCTTCTGACATGCAGTGGCAGTAGGGGTCTGATCTGTGATTTCCAGGTAACAAGGGACAGGATGAGAGGGAATGGCCTCAAATTTCACCAGAGGAAGTTTAGATTGGATATGAGGGAAAATTCCTCCACTGTGGAAGGGTGGCCAGACACTGGAACAGACTGTCCAGGGAAGTGGTGGAATCACTATCCCTGGAAGTGTTAAAACATGTGGTGCTTAGGAACATGATTTAGTAGTGGACTTGGCAGCACTGGGTTGATGGTTGGACTTGATGATTTTAAAAGTCTTTTTCAACCTTAATGATCCTCTCATTCCAAGGGTGCAAATCAGATGCCTTTCCTTGAACTGAGTGGAGCTGTGCCATTGCCAGGCTGTGGTAAGGAGAGGACGTTTATCGCAGACTGTTTTGATTTGTAGAGTAAAAACACAGAGCTTAGTCATCAAAAACAGGGGTTAGTCATCAAAAACAGTTTACCTTCCTCTCAAAATATGAAAAGGCTTGAAAGTTTGGTGAGGTTTGCAGGGCATTGAACAAACACTGCTATTACAATTGCCGGTGTTAATTCTCATCAGGTAGCCTTCCTTCCCCATTTGAGGGGAGACTCAGAGCTCCTTGTCTGCTGCCAAATGCTGTGACCCTGGTGCCCATAAAAGGTTTCTGCTGAAACTGTCTTGTTATCAGCCCATCAATGTCCTGACACTTCCTAGTGATTAATCCTGTGTTGAAATGAAATTAAGTTTCCATATATTTGGCAGAGTGACCCCGGGACTTCCTATTTGGGGAATACAAAGAATAAAGCATCTGTGGCCTACAGGAAGCCAGAGTCTCTGATTTCCTGCAGAGGCAGAACAAGAACAAACAGGGAACACATTTTTCACCGCAGCAGTCGAAAGCGCACGTAAGAGACCTGTCGGCCCCCATGATGAAAACAATTGGAAGGGGGAACATCCCTGGTCCCAAAATTATTTGTGGGTGTTTTGTTACGTACACAATATGCCATTAGAAAAGAGATGTAACTCAAGTTAATGTTTTTTCCAGGTGACTATTGAAGTTTCCCTTGGCATAGGTCTTTTGGTTTCCATCAGTGAGATTGTGCTTGTCAGGCAAGTGAGTTTTACTTTGCCTTTTGCTGCACTAGGGTCTCTAAATCCATTTGAGATTAGGAAAACACAGGGATATTTTTTTTTATGGCTTTGTTTAAATGAGCCAGGCCAGATTCAGGCTGATATAAATGCCAGTGAAAGGGGCAGGAGGAGGTGATAAGGCTGCAAATCCTCCTTGCAGCCTAACTCTGACTTGTGATGAAAGGTATGTGGGGAAGTAGAGGTACCAGCCTGCCTTCTGAGAATCCCTGAGGAGGGCCATTGCTGCCTCTACAACCCAAATCAGCTGCTCTATAGCCACAAAAGGAAACACTTCTGAATGCTGAAATTGCTGGTTATGCCTTGCCCTAATGGGCATCATCAGCTTGGAATTAACCTCTCTCTGAATAATGCTTCTACCTGAATACACATAGTGGCACATGCGCATCTGCACATGTAGATGTGTGTGTGTAGGTACAGACAGAGAACAAGCTGTTCTGTTTACCCACCACCGTGCTGGGGTTGTCCTGGTTGATGGAGTGTTTCACCCAGCTCTGTCAGAGGGGTCTCACTCCCCTTTCCCAGGGTCGGTGGTGCTGTTGCTGCTGGTTCTTGTAAAAAGAAATAGCCTTGTTTCTGTCCGTTGCAAAGGTACCGTGTTACCAAAACCACCATGTCTGAGAATACCTTGTTTGCTACTGTTCTACATCAGTCAAGCCCCTTCCCATCTTTCTAACCCAAACTGGAGTGAAAGAGAGGAGACCCAGGACGCTGGGCTTGGTGTGCTTCCATGGGTCTGACTGGTTAACACAGCTGTCCTTCAGCAGGCTGAAATGGGATTCCCTGGAAAGTTGCTTGTCTTGGCAAACTTTTAATAAACGGCTGCTTAGAAGGAAAATGCAAAGTGTTGCTCTCCTTGAAACCATGGGGGACTGGCTTTGAAATTTTGGACCCGAGAGAAGACTCAAAGTCCAGATATTTGTCTGAAAGGGCATCTCTAACTTTTTGTTTGAGTTGTCAGCCTTGGAGTGGGTGTTCCTGTAGCCCTGAAAGTACCAAGTGCCTGAGGAACACAGGATGTGGCTCACAGCTCCTTACTGTGGTGACACTGGGATGATCATGTTATATTAAACAAGTCCCAGGAGAGCCACAGAGAACTGTGAGTGAAGTAAGGACAAGTTTACACCACAAAATGCTTCTCGCCACTGGAATGCCAGAAGCTGTGGGAATCAAAGCTGGTCTGCAGCATTGACTGGATGCAGTCTAGACACACTGACTTGGCAACTGCCTGGAGTTAATCAGCTCTTTTCCTTAATTCAGGCTCTTGTCATATGGCCTTTGTTTACCCTACAGTTTGGTAGAAGGCTCAAGGAGTACCTGGTTGTGCCGAAATCTGCAGGGATGTGGGAACACAGCAGGGAACACGGGCATTCACAGAGAGAGACTGGATCCACAAGACTCTCACACTGAAATTCTGTGTCTGCAGGGAGCTGGGCTGCACTACCTTTTCATTTTGTTCTCTGCCCTGAGTTTTACAAGGCACCGTGTGTCCCTGTCTATGCCAGTGGGCTGGTTAAGTCTCTTCTAATTATTCTAGAATGAGAATTGAACAGACAAATCCAGGCAGTGCTGCCAGCTCTTGTGATTTTGTCAGTCTTGCAATATTTGCTTTTTGTTCTCGTGGCTTTTGCTCCTAGATTCACGCAATGAAATTCCACTTTCCACTAGCAAACAGGAGGAGGGGAAAGAAAAGTGCTCCAGGTATCCAGTCTGCCTGGCAGGGAAGGAAAGTGAGGACCTGTGACACAGGAACTCCCAGGCTGTCAGAACTGGGCTCAAACACATCAGCCCCGTGAGAGCTCCATCACTGCACCATGGATATTGCAAATAATCCCTGCTCAATAAATCAGACTAACAAAAGACTGCTCCTCTCTCTCACTGCTGCCCATCACCATCCACGTGTTATCTCATTGCTCTCTTTTCTTACAGTTGCTCTGGACACCCCTTCCCCATCAGTCAGGGCTAAGCCTCTCAGCCACCCCTTTCAACACAGATTTCCTGTATTAGACTCTCAAATCCCATGTTCTGTATGGGAGGCACATGGGACACAGCTTTTCTTGTGTTCTTTTGCCATCTGGCCATTGCCTGCAGCACAAGCTCTCTCTGCACATGTGACTCAGCAGCCCAGATGTCCCAGATGTTTGCAAACCCTTCCAGCACCCTCCCCTACCCTGAGCCTGGTGCACTTTCTTCCACAGCCCCCAGGCTGATAAGGCTAATCCTGAAGCAACACTTCAGTTTTGGTCAACAGGAGCACTAGCTCTCATGAGGGCACCTTGATATAAAGATTTAGAGAAAGATCTTTCTTGAAGGAAAAAGTAGTTGGATTGCAAAGGTTGCTGTATACAAACTCAGATTATCTTGTTCAGAGTGTTTATTCTTGCCTTTATTCTTCTCCTTCCTGTTAAAACCCACCACTGTCAGTGAGTTATAGACATGATGTATGTCTGGAGATGGAGAAATCATTTTCCTACTGCTTCTGTTGATCAAACCCTGCTCGTTCTGTGAACACATCAGGTAGAAACATCCCTTTCCCCTTCTCTCTCTCCAACACTAGCTCTCCTGGCTGTGGCTCTCAGCTTCACCTGATGAAACACAGAAATCTGAGCTCTCCTGCTTCTCTTCTACACAGGGATAACCCCACGGAAGTCATCACCACTGGTATTTCATGTGCAGCGCAGATGGAAAGTGCTGTAATTATTTTTCAGTGGTGTAACTCTCCTGATGTAATCATTACCCAAGGATTTCATAGAAATCACTGTTGTGTTGCAAAGGTGTCAGTAAACACAGAATCCCCCTGATATGTCAGGGGTGATAACATTTCCCTGATACAGCAGATAAATTGCCAAGTAAGTGTTCTCCTCATTTGCATCACTTTTACCCCAACTCAGCTCCACTAATTTGACAATTGCAGGAGGGGTGTGGATCTCTCGGGAGGAAGCTCACCTTTGCAGTTCTTGAAATTGATGATCTCTGGGTTTCCAGCCGCTGAGCTGTGATTGTTCAGCAAAAATTAGCTTTGCACAGAGCTGATGGAGCTGCACAGCAGCAGGGTCATTAACAGGCATTGAGCAACCAGATCTTGTTTGCATCGTTTCAGAGACCGTTTAGAGCTGGAACCACACAAATGAAAGACAAGATCCTTTGAGGAAAGAGCGGGTTAAACTTTCTACCCTTAGGCAATCACTAGCCTGAGTAGTAGTAGAAACTTTGGGTTCTCTCTGATCTGTCCTCTGCCCAGTGGCAGAGAGATCAGCTCAGAGGAAGGTCTGACCTTGTTCTCTTATCCTACCCCTCTTGCAACACCATGCAAGGGACGTTTCTGCTTTGCCTTTTCACTGTGTGACCGTATCTCTTGTACTCATTTTCACGCCTCTTGGGTCTGAGAAGAAGCTGGGATTTTCTGCCAGCAGTTAGAAATCTGTAGATCACTTTAAAGCCTTTCTCCTAGAAAAATGTGCTCTAGGAGCCAAAAAGGTTGCTAGCTCTTCTGTGAGGTTGCTTGTAGTTTATATGATGCCCGATGCAAACTGAAAAACTTTGACGTTTGAATAGGGAAACTTTTGGTCTGCACTGTAGGTTTGGCTGATTGGAAGCCCTTCTGTGCTTCAAAGCTTTCCTAAGATGTCAAACATTTTGAGTTAATTAGGGTTAGGAGCCGTTTCAGTGTTTGAATTCGTGACAGCAGAGAGTTAAATAAAGCTTTGCTTACAAAGTCTCTCACTTGGAAACACACACAGAGCTGCTCAGCCTTAATTCTCGAGTTTGCTTTACGGTTCTTGGGTAAACATTGTCTCTTCTGAAGGAGCTCTTCCAGGTCTTTATTTGCCTTCCTTTCAGAGCAGAGTTTGTCTAGGCTTGGTGAGGATTGTGCTAACTTTGCCACCAAGTCTGCAGGAAGACAAAACACTTTCTACTTGTGCACCAGCCCTTTGAGATGATTGCTAACAGAGGGCTGGGGCTTCAAATACAATAGCAGCACTGAGATGATGAGTTAAGAGTTTACAGATGACTTCTGACAAAGCATTCAGAGCATTGAGGGAGGCTCACCACTTAGAAGTTGGAAAAAGCATTCAAGATTGTCACCTGAGCAAAGTGATGGTGGCTTGGTTAGGTTTATTTTTGACATTTTCACTAGCCCTGTAAGAATTTTGCAGAAAAGATCTGCAATCTTTAGGATTTGGTTAGGATGTAGAACATTCCTCCTTGGTTTGCTTTTTTTATTTTAATAATCACTGAATGAGATGTTAAGGTTTTATCTGCACTGGAAAAAACCACAATGAACTGTTTTAATATCAGAAAAACAAAGCAGACAGCTTCATGCAGACTCTATGATACGACATTAGAGTCTTTTATCAATTTCACTTATGCCTATTGGGAATAGCTCACATTTAAAGTTAAATATAAATGGTCATTTTTATACAGACACGGTCTGAGATTGCATGAGGGAGTGATTCCAGATCTAAATCTTGGCCCAAAGACAGGCTTGAGGCTTATTCCCACACATCAGGGCTAAGGCCCTCAGCTGGGGTAAGCTGATGCCTCTCTATTGATTTCTGAAAAGCTAAACCAATTTCCAGCAGAGGAGAATCTGCTCCAGATTTCCCAGCTGCCTTATCAAAAATCTTCTCAGAGCATTGACTGGGGAAAGAAAAAAGGCCTCAGCCTGATTTGAAAGAACATAATAGACCTTTAATTTAATTGACATAATTTTATTGGCAGCCATTGAATGGTGAAATGAAAACAGATGATCTGGATGAACAAGAAAAGGTTAGATGGGAGTAACCCATTTGTAAATATCAAGGCATCATCCTATTGCCCTCATTTAATAAAGGAATGGGTCGGTAAGTATAATCATAAACATTTTTACATTTTAGTGAAGATTTATTTGACATCATTACTAGCAGAGAGATGGATTCTTGGAACAGCAAAAGATTAAACAGTCTAACAGATGAGAAGTTAGTTCCTTTAGCTGGCATAGAGTGGCACAGCTCTCCAGCCTGACCTATTTAATTCCACCTTTTTAGCAGCTGAGCTATTACTTTGGACTGCTGTGGGATATATGATATTTTTAAAAAGTTTTCTTTGACAAATCTACCATGCTTACATCTTCTCTTGCTGTTTTGGCGTTGCTCTTGTGGGCTCCTCAGAGCCAACAGGTCTGGAGTGGCTGGACCATGAAGCTGGACACAGGGCTCTGTGGAATGGGCCAACGAAGCAGATTTCCCACAGTCCCCCAAGCCCAGCAGAGCAGGGAAGGGGTGGGCTGCTCTGGAAACCTGCACAGCACAGCTGAGACCGTGTCTAGAGAAGCAGCTTCTCCCCGTGCCTGCTCCACATCCCAGCAGTCCGATCCCGCATTCTGTGCAGCCAAGCTTTCCGCTGTCTGGGCTGTCTGGAGGTCCATCCAGACAAGATTTAACTTCCACACTAAATCCTCATCCAAGGACAGGAGTACCCTGAGGGATAGAACAAATATGATACGATGCGAAAGAGAAAATTCCGATTAGATGCAGGGAAACCAGACAAGACTCCTCACTCAGTTCCCTATAATTCGCTAGTGGTGGGTGCCCCTTGTGCGGGAGTTCTAGCAGAACATTGTCCAGACCAACTTTGAAAAAACTTTTCTGAATCACCACCTGCAAATAAATAATTTAACAAACCCTAAAAATTAAAAAAAAAAAGAAAAAACAAATGAAAAGCTTAGATTTTTCTTCATTTTAGACGGACTTGGTTAGAAATATAATACTGCAGGAAGGCAGACTTCTTGCAAAGATGGGACTGGGTTACCCAACCTGGAGCTCCCGTTGAGGAGCACCAGCCTCACTTTCCATCGCTGGCAGCTGGCCAAAGGCTGCCCCACTCCCCTTGCTTGTAGACACAGACAAATCCTCTGTGAGCACCCCGGGCACTCAGGAAATCTCCAGCACCTTACACCACCACCCCTTGCACTGGCTGCCTCAGTCCCACCCCAGCGGGGTGAAGGATGCTGCTCTTTTCCCTGTGCCACAGGGAATGCTTAGGCTGTGCTGGTTTCTGCCTTGATTTTCTTCCGGCCTCTTTCCCCAGCTCCACTGAAGTGCCCAAACCTGGCTCTGTGCTGCATCCCCAGCCAAACCTGAGGGGCAAAAATCCAGAGTCACCAGTGGTAAAGAACCAGTGACACCGTACAGGCTGGGATGGCACTCCATGGAGCTGATCACACAGCAGCAACTTATTTTTACAGTGCTCCTGTTCTTTCTCCCAAAATCTTCCCTTGGGTTTAATGAGCAGAGCCCCCACAGGCTTCACTGTATGCTGGCTTACAGAGAGCTCACAAAAATCAGTGTTCATCCTTTGGTGCCATGACCAGAAGTGAGGAGAGGATATGAAGGGCTCTGGTTTTGGGGAGGGACAGTGGCAGCTTCTCTTGTCCCAGGTAAGAGGTGAGTTACAGGTGTATCCTCTCCTCCTGGCGGAAGGACTGCTGAGGGCAGAGTCTCTAACACTGTGTTCCCACAGGTCATAGCCCAAACCACTGCAGAATACACCTGCTGCTGTGAGACCAGGGGTCAGAACGAGCCAGTTTCACCTGAAAATCCAAACACTTTCTCTAGAGATAACCCCAAATCTAACCCTTTCCCCTAAAGAAAACCCCAAATACAACCAGCCCCATTTCAAATATTTTAGTTTGCAGCACTTTTCAACAACAACAACAACAACAACAACAACAACAACAACAAAGAGGTGAAAAAAATTAAGGTCTTCTTGGGAAACCAATTCTTAGTGAAATTTTTCGGTCTGGTCCAGAACAGAACATCTTGCAGGGGATCTCCCTGTTTGAATTCCAGCACCAGCACCAGCCTGTGACTCAGAATCAGGACTGCTTAGCTTGGCTCCCAGGGCTCTTGAAATCTGTCTAAGCACCACAGACCGTGCCTGGCGTGGGGTGGGCTCCACAGAGGGAGGGCTGTTCCCTGCACTGCACCCTGCTACAGAGGAAAAGCAGCTTGTATCTTAACACGTTTTGCCTGGCAAGCATTTCAAAGGCTTCTCCTCTGAATCAGGGCTGCAGGCGCTGCCTACATTTCCTCTTTGCAGAAATTGGCAGGTTGAACTACGCAAAATTCCTTAATCCTGTTTATCTGCTCTCCTTCTGAAGAGGCACAATGCTCCTGTGGCCTCTCTGAGCTTTCCTCTACTCCGTTACCAGAGTTACATTTGCCCATTTGAAGGCCAAACACAGGCAGGGTGAGACCAAGGCAACCAACAGCCCCTCAGCACACCAGAATTTGGGATTTCAGTGTGCAGTAAGGCAGGCAAATGCAGGAGTACTGTGCTCATGTAGCCTTTTCTGGACTAATAAAGTCCACAGTATCCAGAGCAGATGCTGAGCACATAAAAATTATCCATTCTGAACTACAAGCTCAAAACGATGACCGTAAGGGAGGAGCAGTGGAGGTCACACTCCTCCTTGCCTGTTCCTCCTGCCCTGCAGTCCTGATGGGGCAGGAGGAGAGTGGATTGAGGACACAGGCAGGGGAGCCAGGGTTCTGGGCCAAAATCTTGATCTCAATGCCCCAAGCCACTTGATGCAGGGATGCTGCTCTGTGCAGCTGAACTTTGTATCCCTGAGGGCAAGGAGAAAATGAATCAGCTCTGTCCTTAACCTATGCACAGGGAAAATCACTTCTCTGCTTGCCTGGGAGGAGCACAGGTCTGGTCCTCAGGGGTTCTGCTGGGCTAGAGCTGGGGTGTCCATGGGGGATAGAGAGTGACCTGGGGAGCTGAGCAGGGGCTCAGGTGGGGTGGTGACACTAGGTCAGGTTGCAAAGGTAGGAAGTGAGGCACTGCTGGAGTGAAAGGAGAGGAAATGCTCAGGCAAGGCCCCAGTCAACCAGCTTGATGAGGCTTTTAAAAGGACTTAACAGTGGTTCATGTCCTCTGAGTTGGATGCACAGGAGAAATACCAATGAGATGTTCTCGAGAGGTCAAAACAACACAAAAGACTTTACTGACAAACTTTAGAAAATCAACGAAAGTTTGGCAAATGGTTTAGTACAACATTCAAACAACATAAAACACTTCTCACAGCATTAACTTGGCCCATTCAACTTAGCAAACTTTAAGCCTGTTTGATGTTAAGTTACTCAAAATATTCCAAGAAGAGGGAATTAGAAGAAGAAGGAGAAAGAGAGAGAGACAGAAAAGATACAGAAAAGCAGCACGCATATAGCTACCAACTCCTGGTTTCCAGCGGTGATAGAGACTCCAAGGAGAGGTAGGGTCTAGACAAACATGATGGCCTCATGTTCAGCCTTAAATACCCCTTGGCCTTTGTGAGCCCTTCTCCCAAGCAGGACTTCTGGTCACTTTGCCACTCAGGAGCGGGGTCAGGGGCTCCAGGGGCGGGTGTGGAGCATTGTCTTTGCTGTGGCCCTGACTGGCACTGCTGTGAGGCTGGGATACAGGCTCCAGAGGGGTGGGGTGTACGGAGCAGGGCACTGCCCCACCCAGGGCAAGGCCCCACCTGCCCCTGCCCCACACACCTGCATCCCAAAATGTCTCGAGGCATCAATCTTTCCAGTCTCTGACACAAGGGCGGCGTGAAAGAGGAGGAGGAGAGAGAAGGGTCTCCCTTTTGGGAATGGCCCAAGCCCTGTGGCACCGGGAGCAATGCTCACCTGCTCAGCTGGGACTGGAGTGATGAATCTGCAGCAACTGCTGTGGGTGAAGGCGTGTGAAAGCCCTTGTCTTGCTCGTGTCTCACCCCTCTCCCCTCCTGGTGCGTGCAGGCATCCCTGACTCCACCAGGTCCATGATGGGGGTCCCGTGATGAACCTCCAGGTCCGGATCCTGCTGCGGAGTGGCTCAGGGGCTGGCACATGCCTGCAGAGCGGTCCCGGAGCAGGGCTGGTGGCACACGCATGTCCAGCTGGTGTCGGTGCCGAAATCTTGGCTTTGAGACCTGAGTGCAAAGTTTGTGTGTGGGTATTGACTGAGCCGGGATCCTGCCTGGATATGATTCACCTTCCTTCCCCCTCAAGGGAGGTACATTTGGGGACCTATGGCCAGGCTGGCAGCAGCTCTGTGAAACACTGACTGTCTCTTGTGGGGCTAAGGAGGGAGGTCACCTCAAGCTCATTTCTAAAGTCAGCCTCTTTCTGTTATTTATGACACAATTTTGCGTAATGAGGGCTGCTCGTGAGCCTGTTCTCTAGGATGGCAAACTGAAGGACCATATGTCATGGTTTGGACTGCCAAACACATCAACATTGCAATCATTTGCAGACTGTTTTATATTTCTTTGATTCGGGAATCTGTGTAATTAGCTCCCCAGAACAGCCGGGTAGAGGAAACGTGGTCTGTTATTTAGGCAGAATTAACATCCTTTTTCTCTGCATTGTGGTCCTTAGTTCCTTAGTGCTGCTGCCAGAGCAGTGGAGAGATCAGTGCTGAGACATTCGTTCTTTGAGCCTGCCTTCATTGCAAAACTATTTCTGCTCCTTTTCTAGGCTATCCCGATGACCCACAACTGGCACAAGATGTGCTGATGCTGTAATTAGTAAATACCCGCTGCAAGTGGCAGCAGAAGATTTATAGCCACCACTGGAGGCTTCGCTTTCAGCAAAAGGAGAAGCACCAAAGAGTTTGCTGCTGTTTACTGCATTTTTCTGCAGATTCCCAGCAGGGTCCAGCCAGCATTTTGTGCTCCAGGCCTGGTAAATAAATCTTTACTGACCTGTTGTGGCAGAAGCCACATATGAATGTGCTCGTGGGGCAAGAGTTATGTTATTTTAGCAGGTTAACAAACCCATAAAGGCTTCTGCACTGTTAGCATTTGGCCTCCTGACCAGGAGCATGATCATTCTGTTATGCTTTCCATTCCTATCCCGGTGTTTTTGTGCAGGTTGGTTTTTAGCAGTGCCTATGTACAGCCAAAAAGCAGGAGAGCAGCCATGCCAAATGGCCTCCCAGTCACTTGTGCTTTGGAGGCAGGAGAGGGCTCTGACCCCAGGGAGAAAGGAAAGGACTGAGAAGCAAGGATATCAAAGACAATTTCATTCCCATATTTGCCCTGGCCTTGAAAACTGTGGTGCACGTGCAAAGAAAAAGGGAGCTTTTTTTTTTTGCCATTTCAAGTAGAATGTCTTCCAAAGAATTTACCAGCACCAGTGTGTCTAGTGCTTGATTGGCCTCAAAGTCTACAACCTGACTGGCCATATGAGCTTGGCCAGAGCTGTTGCTGGTGTTTGGACATCTCTCTCGTCCTTTTTCTTCCTCACCCCTTCAGAGGCTTGTGCACCCATGGATTCTCTGTTGCTTAGAAAATGGTGAGGTTATATTGGTCTCTCAAATAAGAAAAAATCTCTTCTTTTCCTGGCCTGAAAAACTCTTACAGGAATGGTATCTTTGATATCATTGCCTCCTAATAAATTGAGTCAAAATTGGCCAGTAAGTTCAAAAGTTATTAAAGTCAGGGGGAGGGGTGCAAAGTTCTTTGTTTCCATAGGAAAACATGCAGAAAGGGGGAATGTGTATGTCACAGAGGAAAAATGGAAATGACTATTTGCAATCTTAGCACGCTATAACTTATCTCCCCTTACACGCCTTCTCTTCCACATGTAGTACAAATATTTTAACTGATCATTTTATCTTCCCATCCACCACTGCTGCTCCCTTGGCCGGCTCCACAGGCAGCATGGACAGACTCCTTGGGTCGTTTGGAATGCCTTCCTCCTCCCAGACACTTCTTCTCCTTGGGATACCCATCCTCACTGCCTGGAGGGACACACTCAGTTCCTCGTCTACAAAAGCAGCCAGGTTAGAACAGGGGCAGTTTGTCGGGTCCTAACCCATGGCCCTGGCTCACACTGCACCAGACCTGCTCTGCCAGTGCTCCCCTTGTCCCGCCGAAAGGCGCCGCGGCCCCGCTGGATGGTTGGACACAGGGCTGGGCGCGGTGGCCGGGGACAGAGCCAGAGTTGGGTCAGCTGGATGAGCTGGAACACGTCCCCTGGGAAGCGCCTGACTCGGCTGCAGTAGCTGGCCTGGAGCTGACCCTCAGCCTCGTGGCGTTTCAGCCGGGGGATGCTATTTTGATGATGCTTCTGCAGATTCAATGTCATTTTGGCCTTGCTCCCATTGACGTTGTGGCCGTAGCTCTGGACATCAGCTGGCCACAGTCTCTGCTCTTGCTCACCTCCTTTCTGCTGCCTTTTGCCTCGCTGTCCTCAGCCCTAGGTTCTGGGCTTTGCTTTCCTTTGGGAAAGGGCTCAACAAACTGCTTCTGCCTTCAGTTACTCCACCTCCCTTCTTCTCCCTCTTGTTGCTGCTTTGGTTCATAAACTTGAGGTGTTTTCAAACTTCAGGGTACCTTTTTGTTATTTAGTCCTGTTTCTAGAGGTGTTTTGAGGAGCTTGAGGTGGGCACCCCTCCTGCTGCAAATTATTCTCTCCCTCAGCCACCATCCCTGTTTCAATCCATTTCTTTTCCATTTGGCTGCCACTTAACCATCCAAAGGTTTTGGCAGCTGTAGTGGTATAACCAGGCAGGAATTTGACTCCTAAAAATTATTTGGAAAGAACTGGATTCTGGACTCACTGGGAATTCAGTTGATCAGTAGAATAGGAAGGGGAATTATTTGCTGTGACCCAGAGGATGGCATTGTGATTGTAAATAGTGTGAAAGGCAAGAAGCACTAATTTTGATGGGTTAACTTGTTTGATCAGAATCTTCTTGGAAGATACAGAGGTTTTGGTAAGTTTTTTGGTATACCTGTTTATAGGTGACTGTGACCCTGAAGGTTTCTGGTAAGATGTTTGCGAAGTCACTGTTATTCCGTGAACATTCATGTAAATGAGCTGGCATTTTCCCAACAATAAAAGGCCAGCTCCAATATAGAATCCTAGAATTACAGAATCATTTGGGTTGGAGAAGACCTTTAAGATCATTGAGTCCATTCATCTGATCTCTTTCTGACTACATGTTGCAGGATATTTGCAAATGAATGTAGAAAATAGATATGTGGGGTCATAAAAGGGCATGTTTGAGAGATTGCTTCTGGGGCTTTTCCCAGGGCGATACTGGTCTGCCAAGCAATGAAGGCTGTGAGCATGGAGCTGATAGCAACTCACTAATATGGTTTGTTTTGTAAAAAGGGCCCCTTTGAGTCAGTGGTTAAAATGTTCCCTCTTCCCTTGGCTTCTGCTGGAGTCAGCCTGTGACTTTCGATAATAATTTTTATCTCTATGTTAAGAATTTAACCTCGAAATCATAACTGGACTGCATTAATTAAGCTTTATCTAATCTCCAGCTAAACTGACAGTCAACAAACAAACAGAGCTTTCTCAGGATGGCATTGCCTTGCGTTGACATGATCCACAGCACAGTTTCACCTCCTGGGCTGAAAGGTGTTCCCCAGTCGTTGTGTGGTGCACTTTCTGGGAGGAATGAATCCCCTCGTTACAGCTTATCTATGTCAGTCATAAAATATCTCTAAGGCTCTTGTTCCAGGAAATGTGGGGGGCAAAAGAGATCCTTTTGGACTGCACAGCATCCTCCAAGCATCCACAGGGTGTGACACCTCATGAAGTGCTCAGTTTGTAAGATCTGGTTTTATTCTGCATTTTTATATTTCCCTCGTTGCAGCATCTACTTGCTCAACACACTGCCTCTTTGAGGAAGGTATGGATATCTGCTTCCATCATATCCAAGCTGGAAAATTTTACTAAACCCATGTCTTAACACAGTGTTGTGAGTACATCCCCAGGACTGATCAAAACTGAAGGTGGTTTGCTATATGTTGGCAATGTAGGCCAGAGGGGCATTTGGAATTGGAATGGAAGACAAGAAATGAGGTAGTGACTATTAATATATACACTAGTGGGTGCCTCTGTGTGTTTTCAAGGAATACCAAACTGCTATCACAATTGTTTTCACTAAAACTAAGCCCATCAGGACGTTATGTTTTCACAATAGGATTCTTAGGTTCTTTTTCTCTCTGAGACAATCTCACTGTTGTCCACGTCTGAACACAAATATCCCATTCCAGCCTGATTTTAGTTCAGAAGGAAAGTCAGGGAAGATCTGGTTAACTCAGGTGTTCTCACCATCTGTGAGCTCCACCAGAACTGAGCAGCTCTGCTGCAGGAAGAGAGAGAAAGAGAAAGGAAAATGTACAATAGTAAGGCCCATGGGTGTTAAGAGAGCTATGAGAGAACCTGAAATCATAAATGAAAAATCTCTCCTGGCTCAGGAGGAGGTGCATCACCTCCTTCCAATGAGTTTTCACCCTTGAAATCTTCCATGGGAAGAAATGCAGAAGGAAAAACCTTTTCACTTGTCCATAGTGGGATGCCAGCAAGTGGCAGCAGCTCCCTGCCTGACAAAGAGGCTGTCCACATCTCACATCATCTGCCTGCTCCCTTGTTTATCTGAAAACAAAGCAGCAAAAAAATGTGCACATCAGAAGCTCTCCTGACACTGCTGGAGTAGCTTAGCCCAGTCTGGCTTGAGGGGCTGCAAGAGGTGAGCAGAAAGCTGGGGGAGAAGTCCTGCTCTGATCCCTTTATGGGGAGCTCCAAGGAGACCAAGCAGTGTGGAGGAAAGGAGGAATATGGGGTTTAGGAAGTGCAGAATTCTTTTTTTGCAGGAGGAGCTCCTGTTGCTATTCTGGTTTCTGTGTCTTCAATCATCAAATGCAGCTTTTGTCTTTTGATAGCGCAAGGAGGAAAGTAGCGTACAATGGTGTTCTGACAGCCTGGCACACCCCAGTTCTGTGGTTTAAAGCTTTCTTTGTGCTGAATTTGTTCTTGTAGTGCTAATGACCAGGCTGCCATAAATAGCCACTAAATGGGTCTGACACGGTAAAGGAAAGTGAAGGTCAGTGTTGGCTCTTGTGTTGTATTTTAGATCTCTGTATCAAAGAACTTCATAAGGAAGGGGAAGGTGCATTTTCAACTTGGCTTTCCTTTTAGATATGGAGGGGGAAACTGAGGCATGAGAATGATTGCTTGTCAAAGCAGGATGGGGATGAGAATGGAGGTGGGCTCTGCCTGATTTTCTGCAAGGTCACAGCCAAGCAGCAAATTATCTCCATGTAGAGCCAATTTAACTCCCCATTGAAATCAAAGGTAAATCTACCACTGGATTCAGTAGAGGTGGGACTTTGCCTGCAGCCCAGCTCAAGCAGCCTAAGCTTTGAGCCAAACATCCCAAACTCGGGAATGCCTGTATGGGGAAGGAAGGCAGGTGTATTTGGGATGCTGGGATGAAGGTGTTGTGCTGGCCACGGTGGCTGCACAAGCCGAGATGGAAGGGGACGTGGAAGGTGCTTGTGTGTGAAAGCAGGTGCTAGGCTGCATGGCCCACATAGAGCTGATACCTCATTTTAGGGTCCCAGCACTTGACAGTGTGTTTTCTTGATGGCTTGGTTGCTGAGCCTGGCACCCTGAGAGGAGATCACTCCTTTTGTGGGTGCCAAATGGGTGAGAAATGTGTCCCTGTGAGAAGCTGAAGTGCCCTCCCTTTCTGCCTCACTAACAGGTGCAAATGCCTGTCTTGCACCTTGAGCGGGGAGAAAGTCACGGGGCATTTTTAAAGATGGGCAGTGCCAGAGGTTTGGTGGCTGCATTTCCTTAACCTGCCCTAAGCCAGGCTTTGAATGTTACGGCTTGAGCACTGAACCACACCACTCCTTGGATGTACCAGACCTCACTGCTGGCCACACAAGCTCAGTTATGCCCCCAAAACCAGGGGAATTTAGGATGTGCTTCCCTTTTCAACCTGCCGCAACAGCGAGATCATCAGGTCTACAAGCATCCAAACTGGTAGGCATTTCACAAAGTGGAGATAAGCCAGAAGCTAGCTTGGATACAATCCCTTAGTAAGACTGTGGTGGCACAAAAATAACAAATTAGGCAGGGCAGAATCCCTCTGAGACTGGAAGCACACTCTTCTGGATACCAGTGGTTGGATGGGTGGGAGAGCAAGGCACAGTGCAGCACCACCAGGGAACACCAGCTCTGCTCCCAGTGGGTGCGGGTGCCAGAGGGTTCCTGGATGTTTCCTGTAAAATCAAGTACAGTTCCTGCTAAGGAGGTTGGTTTTCACTTCAAGGCTGCGTGAGACCATTCTGGCTTGGCAATGCTGGCACATGCCCCACTGCCACATGTTGGGGACCACACTGGCACCATTCCCCAGGGCTTTGTGGGGCTGGGCAGAAAGCAGCCTCACTGCTGCTGCTGCAGAGGGGATCATGGATGGGCAAGGGACACGGAGCTGTCTCATGGAGAGCTGGCACCTGCTTTATTACATGGTGACCACAGCAATTTGTACCGGGGGGAGGACACAGATATGACAGGTTACGTCCATGGGAGCAATGCCACACAGTGATGGCATCTGCCAGCCCCTGAGGGCCTGTGTGTAGTTTGCAGCAGCTCAGGAAAGACTCCAAAAAGAAGAAAGAGAGGGAGAAGTTGTCCTGCAAGGGAGGCTGTGGCTGTGCTAAGAGGGTTGAGCTCATTTCTGGGCAACTCTCAGCAGCCACTTCAGTTCATGTGTTTGTGAAACACCCTGTACTGGCTGGCCAGCCCCAGAGTGACCCGTTCCTCTTCTCTTTCTAAGAAATGATCCCTTCCTTTAGACATCTCTGTTTTTCCCTGCCACCTGTGCATGCCCAGAGCTTCCCTGCCTGGCATTAGCTGCTGCCGGGGGCTCGGGTGGCAGAAGCTGAGCCTGAGGAGGCATTTTCCAGAACAAACCACTGTCCAGTACAGAACCCTCTTTCCAAGTGGGACAGGCTGGGTTGGAGCCCAGGGAATGACCTTTTCTGTGTGGCATTCTCCCACGTAGTGTGACCTGATGTCACTCAGCTGCGAGGCAGTGTTGTGACGCTGCAGTCCTCCCCCAAATCCAAATCCAGGCCCTGCTGGTAAACCACACAGGATGCCAACCAAATTTTGCCATTCTTCACTTAATGTTGCTTAGGGTGAAAGTATTTGACCTTAAATTACTCTTCTTTTTTTGAGACGAGAGCTTGTTTCTTTGGAAAGATGGGTTTCACTCTTTGGTTTTGGAATAAATCTGGTATGAATCCCCACACGGTTTCATGCTGCTTGTCCTTCCCACCCAAACAGGGGCACTTCTGTAGTGGCTGGCATCAGACATCTGTCATTCAGGCAGGGAGCCTGAACCCTGCTCTGTGCTCTCAGATTGGGTTCAGGCAGCCACCCAGGAGCAGGGACACCCCTGGCTGCAGAGCAATGCAGGCTGTGTACCCAGTGTAAATGGAGTTCACCACAGGCTGGTAAACAGCTCTGTTCAACACGTCAGCTCAAGTGGGAGACAATCCACTGTGAAATGCTTGCACTGAGATGAAATCACTTCTTTTCCACTGTCTGGCTTCATCCTGATACTACTCAGCCAGGCTTGTGTGCTAATCCGTAGTGAGGGTGAAATGCAAAGAGGTAGAAAATAAAGCTCTGAATCTGCCACTGCAAAACTCAACTCCCTGACCTCATCTTTAGCAGGCTTCTTCCTACCAGTGCAAAGAAGCAGAGAAGAATCACAGAATCACAGAATGCTTTGGGTTGGAAGAGACCTTAAAGATCACCCCATTCCACACCCCCCTGCCATGGGCAGGGACACCTTCCACTAGACCAGGTTCCTCCAAGCCCCGTCCAACCTGGCCTGGAACACTTCCAGGGATGGGGCATCCACAACTTCCAGGGAAACCTTTCCCAGTGCCTTACTACCCTCACAGCCAAGAATTTCTTCCTAATATTGAATCTAAACATAGTCTCAGTTTGAAGCCATTCCCCCATGTCCTTGTCAAAACTATCCCTTTATCTGGAGGCTTTGGGTACTGGAAGGCTGCAAAATGTAAAATATATTCCTCCTGATTTCCCTGCCTGCCTTATGGGTTGTCACACAACAGGTTTCTTTTGCTTTGGGCATTAGAGAAACAAGATGGAAATTACAGAGCTCTTTAATAGAAATGCAAAGAAGGGAATACCCAGAATATCAACAGAGAAAGTCAAAATTCAAAACTACCTTCCAGAGAGCTGCACTCAAGAGTTTAGGATCTGCTGTTCCTCCAGTCAAAGGCAAGTTTCTGGACTTAATAAAAAATAAAACAAAAAGGGACCAGCTAAATAAAATAACATGACTTTTGGAATCTGTGTGGTCAAATGATAGTATTCAGTGTTAGTATTTTGACCTAAAAGAAATAAATTAATAAAATGCTAATTTTATATATATGGCCAATTTCTAATATTTATAATTCTTGCTTTCCAAAGTCAGCTCAACTATTGGGAAGAAAGTTTGCTTGTTTTTCTTAATTTATTGCTGCTCTACCTTGTGCAAATTCTATCTGCAGCTCTTTACTTTTCAGTGCTAATGATGGCTCTGTAAGCAACCTGGCTGGACTCTGAGAATGCAGGTGGGGTTTGTACCAGGAGCAGTTTAGCAGACCTTCCTCCTGACCTCCTGATGCAATTAGCTGTGGTCCTGCTGTGCTCAGAGAATCCCCTCTGAGTACAGCTGCAGTGAACAAGCAGACGTTTCTGAGGCAGCACAAACTTGCAAGCCCTTCCACAAGATTATCAAATGACAGCAGGTTGGAAGTATGTAATGAGAAGCACGGGTTCGCTGACTAAGCATCCCTAAAGGGACTGCTGCTTAATCCTTTCGTACATGGTGCCCTCTCACCCTGCTCTGAAGGAGCAGGAGGAGGCAAATGTGCTCTATAATTGAGAGCAAGGTTGATTTACTGCTAAATGAGAGTAATAAGGAGTTTGCCTTCTTACTGATCTGCCTACAGAAGATCAAGCAGGCCGCTCTGTACAATCCTTGATTTGTCCCCACTCCTCTCTTTTGGGAGGCCAGAGAGAGCTCCCACTCAGCACACAGCAGTGGGAATTAAGCTCCTGCACCTAAGGAAGCCCATTCCCCTCAGGATTAGCAGCTCTGGCTGTCACAGCTCCACAGCAGGACATGCATGTGAGTGTATTAAGGTAACCCTGAGGGTTTTCCATGTAGACAGCACAGGGGCAGGGGAGAGTTTGAGTACCAAAGTCCTGCCTAGGTTTGTACAATCCGTGCTGACAAACTCATGTTAGTGTTTCACTGACATCTCTATCCAGAACAGGTCTTTTGAGACCAACATGCGTGTAGGTATGGAGCTGCATTCCATCACACCTCCTACCTGCAGCCATCACCCCGGCATCGTGCCAGTGCCTCCCTGGAATCTCCCTGGCACCAGCTCTGCATCACCCCTGCATCACCCTGGCATGCCAGTGACTGCAGATGACTGCAGATGACTGCATTATTCCCCTGGCTGCTGGGAATGTCCTGAGATCTGAACGAGTGGCAGCTGGTTTGGGATACTGCGAATTCCTCCTGCTAATGTCCTCTTTTGTCCCTTCCCTGCCCTGCCTCACCCCTGCCCCTGCCTTCCTGTTCTGTGGCAACGGGGCTACATAGCAGAGGAGGCATCACACGGATTTGTCTGGCAGGTTTGTAATGAGAGGAGTGTGATGACCCTGCACATTCATCAGATGGTTGTTTTCAGCCTGGACCCATCTGTGATGTTTTTATTATTTTTTTCCTCCCTCTGCTCGGCTCAGGCTGCTCCGGGAGAAGTGGCACGTAGGCACATACGTCCTTGCGCACACTATACTTGTATAAACTCCATCAGGAAGTCATCTGGCCAAACTTTCCAGAGCTCTGCTTTTAACTCTTCCCTAGGCAGATTGTCCTGTCAGCCAGGGGATTTCCAAGGAGCATGGACACGTGCATTCATCCCTCTGTTCTGTTTACTGATTCCCACTGCTCTCCTTCCTACAAGCCCCAAGCTACACGTGGATGAGCAGCTTTTGCACCCACCCTACTCTGAGTTCCCACCAGAAAAAAGCCCCTTTAGCTCTGCTCATGCACTCGTGCACCCACAGGGCTTTGCAGTAGAACACTGCCTGGGCTTTTCTGGAGGGTGAAGTAGCAAATCAGTTACCAAGAAGTGCCCCAGCGGGGCAGGAGGAAGGAGTGTTGGTGGGATAAGGCTGTTGGCAGGGATAACTCCCCCCTGCAGTTGTTATTCCAAAAGTGTGTCCTTACCAGGCACACAAGTAGCAAAGGAAGTTCTCACAGCCCTTAAATGTTTGCTGTGGTCAGGGAGAGATTAAAAAAAGGCATCCCCTTCAGAAGTGACCCTGTGTTCAGTGAAGACGTGTCTCACTGTGCGTCCCACGCCGCACAATTAAACACCCACCAACGTGCACAGACATGTTTCAAAGGGCTGAGAAAATCCCTGTGAGATGGCTCACGTAGCAGAAAGGCTGCTATTCCTCCCCAAGACGTGTGTGGATTAATAGCTGTCCTAATTGTTAAACGCAAAATAAGTCATCCCATTTTGTTTGTGCCTGTTAACTGCCCACTGACAGGTTTCAGTGGCCCTTACAAGATTTATCCCTGGAAGCGTTCAAGAAACGACTGGACGTGGCACGTGGTGCTATGGTTTAGCTGACAAGGTGGTGATTGATCAAAGGATGGACTCGATGATCTCAGAGGTCTTTTCCAACCTTAATGATTCTGTGATTCTATTCTATTTTGGAGCCTACTGCACAGGGGTGAATAACTGGAATTGCTGGAAAAGTTATCCTCTGCAAATGGGTATGGAGCAGGGATGTCTGAGCTCAGTTGCTGTTTGGCCAATGGCTCCAGCCACTTTTTGCTCATTCTTGCCTTGGAGTGAATACAAAATGTGTGTCAGATCAGCACTGGAGATGTGCCAGCAATGGCAGTGCTGCCTCTCGACTTACACCACTGTAACCAGCCCAGAATGTAACCATTTATCCATTAAGCTGTTCACAGGCATTTGTCCCTGTCCAGTGTTACAAAACCACGACATGATAAAATAGATAGTACAGGTCTTGATTTGATCCTGGGTGCACAGGTGAAAATAAGAAGTGACTTAATTAGAGTTAATTAAGTTATCCTGGTGTTAATTTTGCCTCCTCAGTCAGATTTATGGGCATTTGTATGGAATAGAGGGGTGTGAGTTTGCACTCAGCTTTGCTCAGACAGCTGTGGCACAGAAGGGATTCTACCACCAGAAATTCCCAAAAGTTTAGGTATGACTTTGATGACAGACTCATGCAGACAAGTTTCTTCTCTCAAACAGCTGTTTGTGTGCCCCAAACAGCAAAGGAGCCTCTGTTTGTCAGACTCCTGAACTTCATGAGGTACAAACCACAACTGCTCACCAGCTGGAGCCAGGGGTATTTATAATTTTCATTGGTCACCTCCTCGCCTGCAGCTGGAGGAATCAATCAAGCTCTCATGGTCCCTCAAGGAGGTGGAGAAGCTCTGAGAGCTGAGGAACAAGCAGGCTTTCGACCATGCACAGTGTTTTCTTTTTCTCTTAATTTCTGTCTTCAGGTCTTTTGTAAGCATGGGTCATTCCTCTGTCTCAGCAACTGGAGGATCGTAACTCTAATTTCTGCCCCTCTACTCTCAGGAGACCCCACCTGCATCCAGCTCCGGAGTCCTCAGCACAAGAAGGACAGTGACGTGTTGGAGCGAGCCCAGAGGAGGAACATGAAGATGATCAGAGGGATGGAGGAGCTCTCCTATGAGGAAAGGCTGAGAGAGATGGAGTTGTTTAGCCTGGAAAAGGAAGGCTTTGGGGTGCCCTAATTGCAGACTCCCAGTGCCTAAAGGGGCTACAAGAGAGTTGGAGAGGGACTGTTTAAAAGGGCTTGTAGTGATAGGACCAAGGAGAAATGACTTTAAACTAAAAGAGAGTAGTGTTAGATGAGATATTGGGAGAAAATTTTTACTGTGAGGATGGTGAGGCACTGGAACAGGTTGCCCAGAGAATTTGTGGATGGCTCATTCCTGGAAGGGTTTGAGGCCAGGTTGGACGGGGCTTGGAGCAACCTGGAGCAAATACCTGTAATGAAATGATTGATGGTGCTCACCAAGGCCCTAATTTTTGTCTGATGGGCAGGAGCAAAGAAACTACTGAACACCTAAATCACAACACCTCCCTCTGCCACCTTTGGTAAGCAAGCCAACACTCACCAAGTGATGAGCCTAAGGCAGCAGAGATTTGCATTCTGATTTTAATGCACTGCATATTAATCATGTGTAAGGACTGTGGGATTGTTCTCAAAATGTCCAACAAACAAGACAAACCTGTACAGCTCAGGGAATTTTAGCTGCATTGGCTGTGAGTTGACAATGGCACCTTGTGTGGCCCCCCTGGCCAGAGCTGGGACCACCACCCTGGTCACTCCAGAGTCTGGTTGTTTAGCCTGTCTCAGAACTCCCTGGGATAGCTCAGCACAAGGATAAATCCCTTCTCACCAAGCTTTGAACCTAAACCTAAAGCAGGAAGAAATTGCCTCACATCCCATGTGGCTGCTGGGTTTTGTGCTCAGGGGTAACCTTACAGGCAGACTGGAGAGAAGGTATCCTTGTAGGTGCACTTCCACCTCTGGGACAGAGCCTTTAGGATTAAATGTACAATATTTAGGACACAAAAGGATGTACAGTGCTCAGTCCTGACCTTGCTGTAACCTGTGGAGAAGCAACAAAGATTCTCTTTAACCATGTATGGCATAAACAGTGAGGAACGCGCTTGTAGCAAAATCAGAAAGGAATCTGATAGAGAGCCCCAAAGATAAATGCCACTTTAGGCAATGTTGCTTTAAGCTGTTGACAGGAGCACCATCCAGAGAGGAACTGTGAGCTTTAAGTGCTTCTCTGCTTCTGGGTGGGATAAGGTGTCATGTAAAATGCATTTTGTGTTCTTGTTTCATCTCCCTCTCTCCACTCTTCTCCTGCGAGAGCGCACACACCGAAAGCATTAAAAACAGACTGCGGTGAGTTTGCTTCACTAACACATCTCCACATCAAAGGCGTTGCTGGAATCTATTGATTCTGGCAGAGCTGCAGAAACCAGTGACGTTTTCAGTGAGAAATCATGCACTTCTCAGTTGATTTCGGGAAAGGTTAAGAAAAAAAGGGAAGAAAAAAGCTCCACCATGTGCAAATATTCACCCTACAGAGAGGCTGATAAACCGTAAAATGTTTGGTCTGGCTCCCTTGGTGCCAGCAATTACTCAGGGATGACTTTATTGACAGACAGATGAGCTTTGGCTTTCATGATGTTACAAAAACCTGTCCTATTTAAGTTTTGTTTTCTCTGTTTGTGAATAACGATGTGTGACAGTTCTTGTCTGACCTATTCTTCCCTTCCTATTTCTGAAGTAATGCACCCTATGCCAGTGAACAGCACTGGGACACAGCCCCATGACTTATCTCAAAAAGCCCAGAGATTTTCAGTGTCCCCGGGGCAGAAGCACAGGGCAGATTGTTGTTATGCTTTGGGAGCGGCCCAGGCAGACTCACCTCCAACACAGGTGTACCTTGACACCAGTCTCATTGGAAAATCTACTTCTGCTCACAAGATCCATCCGCTATTTCTACTGAAAATACTTTTGCTTTTAACTTTGCCTCATAGACATGAAACCATTGTATTTGTATGTCACTTTAACTTGGAACTACTCAGTTTATACTGAATATGTCTCTGTGCTTCAGAGCAAAATCTGAAAAAGACATATATCAAACCACAGAGTGGGAAGAACTGTTTTGTTCTTGTCTGGTTTTGGAGTTGTACTATTTGTAGGACTCTTTGGCTCTACTTTTTTTGCATCCTGCACATGAACAGCTTTCAAAATGTAAAAGCATTAAGGTGTTTTCAAAAGGTGCCTGCAGACCACATCTTCTCCTTGAGGTCTTCCCGGTCCCAGCCACTCACTGCTTTCTTCAAACAGAGCTCCTACACACAAGCCAGCAGCTGCAGCCCTCAGGTGTGGGCTCTGCTGGTGGCACTGCTGTCACTGCCAGCCACAGCATGTCCTGGCAGTGCTGTCCCTCTGCTCACCGAGGCAGCGGGACCTTCTCCTCCTGCCTTGCCCACCAGCCCTGGGCTAGACCCACAGGACACAGTGAAAGCCCACCCTCGCCTCCTCAGTGGGAAGAGTATCTGCCTGGGCACCTAATTATAGTGAGATGGAAAAACGTCCACGAAAGGATGAGGTTAAGTTTTCCAATACGTAGCACAACAGTAATCAATACTTGCATCAATACTTAATTTATCTGTGTCAAGCGGAACGGCTCCAGCAGAAGGGAATGAGGTCATCTCTTCCGACCCGCCGTGTGCCATGGCCCAGTCACATGGGGTGGCAAATGATGGTTTAAATCCCTTCACTCAGAGGCCTCAATTCTCAAAAGTTCTCGTAATTCTCAAAATTCTTGTATCTCCTTGGATATGAGGGTGCTGCTGCCAGCAAGACTTTGACAGGATGGCTCCACCCTTAGCTCCTGCACAGAAGGAACACCTTAACCCCACTGCAAACCTGACCCCAGACCCCTAACCCCTGTGTAAAAACCCACTGGGATCAGCGTGAGTCTCCTTTAAACCTGGGAGAATTTTAAGCTGGCCTCTGATGAAAGGCATTTGCCTCACAGCCACTGAGTCAAGCCTCTGGAGGACTTTCCTGCTTCTTATGAAGAGCTGCAGTTTCAGTAAGAGGCTGCAGCACTCCCCAGATATCACTCCCCACGAATGTGTTCTCCCTTGCACTGCAGCGGCTGCTCAGCTGAGGTATTGGCAATTTCCCTGTGAGATACTCATTTTTGGGCACCTCCTCGCAGGGACATCAACCGTGTGACTCAGTGACACTGAGAGTTTGCTGGGAAGTGGGGGAGAGCTGCCTGCCACGCACAAGTGGTGACATAAGTGGTGGGCAAGTTAGAAACAACAACTCCTCTGTTGCAACAGGAGGTGAAGGTTTCATCTCCCCGTGAATGGCTCCCCTCACGGTGACTAAGCTGTTCCCTTCATCCAGCTAATGGAGAGACTGTGCCACGTGCTGTGTATTCCTGTAAACCAGCCAGCTTCGGGTCATCCCATCTCAAGGCTTCTCAGAAGGGATCTCTCAAATGTGCTGGTTTCATGAAAGATGCTGAATGCAGACTGGATTGGATTTCAACCACTCTTTCCTTCCTTGTTAAACACTTCCCGTAGGAGTTGCAGCCCCTCAGTTTAGCTGACAGGAAGGTAAGGATATCTCCCTCTTAATCCCTGTGTGTTCGTGTGTTCACAGCTTGGGTCTTGCTCCTGAGCTGTGCTGTGTGTTATTACCCCTTTGCCTGCAACACGACATGACCGTCAACATTTTCACCACACTCTTAGTTTTCAAAGAAAATCTACCTGGTGTTAGTGACAGCTGTGAACTTGGAGCACAGTGTCTAGTCCTGGGTGCCTCAACCAAAACTGAAGAATTGAGTCACATGTGCACTCTGGGACAGGGGTGCTGGCACACAGGCCTGTCCAGGAAAAGCTATCCCAGACCAGTTCCGGGAATCACTGAGGAAAACTGAAGAGGATAAATTGGTCCCAGAGGGTTCAACAAATCTGAGATTGCAGAGAGATTCCAGATTAATTGACAACCCTTCTTTCTTCAAGGGTTTGTGTTTCGAAGCTTTCAAAGGACCATGAGTGTCTGCTGCTCATGACTCCTTTGGGTTTAGACCTCACTCTGAAGGCCTGTTTTATGACTATCTCATTATCTGAGATGGGTGTCCAGCACCCAAGAGAGTGTCTCCTGCTGCCCAAGCAATTGTGCAGACTGTCCCTCCTCTTTCTGGGGACAGGACAAAGAGAACGTGCCAAACATCCATCAGGCAGGCGAGTGCATTGCCGGAAGGGGCTCAGACATTGTCATGATAAGTAAATACAACAGCCTGCTCAGAACACAATAGAGGCTCCAGTTTGTTCCTAAATTATTAATGTTCCCTGAGGAGTGGCTTTATAGTGCTGACTTGGGCACTGTGGGAACACAATCTCTCCCCAGCAAGGTAGGGGCTCCTCCCCACAGTATCTCCTGGTGGGATCACAGTGGAGCTTGGCCCATTCCAAGGAATATCCAGGGGGGCAGGACATTGCTTCCAGTGCCAGCTAGGAGAGGATGCCTGCAGCTTGGGGTGGCAGCCCCATGGCTGGTACTGTGGGTGGCAAATATTCTCTCCCCTGGTTAGCAGGCTGGCAGCACCTTTCCTGATGGAAAATGACATCGTTCACTGCCTTGGGGTTTGTCAAGGAGCTTCTCATCACCACTTTTTCGAATCTCTGCTGTCTGCTCCCTACATGAGAGGGTGACAAGCCAGGACTTGGGCTCCCACACCCCACAGACTGTGATTCTGCTGCAGAGTGACACCTTTTAAAGGTGTCAGTTCGGTTCAGTCTCACTGCAGCCTGGTGAACATCCCGGAGTGCATGAGCACGGACACGGCGCTGTGGGACACTGCACAGGGTGGCCTGTGCAGACCGAGGAGGTGTGGGGGAGCTCCTACGGATCCGTTCAAACCCGCAGCTGTTTTCCAGGCAATCCAGATACCTCCACCCTCACACAGGAACTGTGCCTCTCCCCAGGACAGTGCAGCACCAGGCACCTCCAGGCATCCCCAGGCCAGGATACTGGGCTCTGGCAAGACATGGGTCTCTCGAAGGAGAAGGAATGGCACAAAATGGTCACAGCAGGGCTTCCCTCTGACAAGTCCTGGTGCTGATCCTGGCTATGAAGGGGTCCTGGCTTGGCTGCTGGAGTAAAGAGAGATGTTGGAGAAAGTACCTCTGTACCTTGGGGTATCATTGCTAAGGCTAACAGGGAGCGAAAGCCATCCTAAAACACCCACCATGAGAAACAGCCTGGCAAGAGGGAGAAATAAGTGAATCCCAACAGACAGAACCTAGGATGAGCTACAGCAAGTGGGGGAGGAGGAAAGGTGGGGAGAAGGTATTGAGACAGCCTCTACATGGTTCCACTTCCCCTTTTCTCAGTCGTGTGGCAATGCCATTCACTAGGAAACATGAATCAGTGGCATTTCCCTGCTCTGTGCTCCCCAGAGAGCTGCTGCAGTTCTCCAGGAGACCTGGACCAGCTTCTCCCTGCTCCTGCACCTGCATAGGCCGAGGGCTGAGGCGATGGAGCCACCAAGGACTTGCCCTGCCATGGCTGAGCCCTGAGGTTGTCTCACAAGGCTTTTGGCAGGTGTCAGCAGGAGCAAGAGCTGGCACAAAGACAGCACTGCAGTAGGGGAAGTTGTTGTGCTCGTGCATCTTGCCCAGTAAAGGTGGAGAATGGCATTCATGGCGTTTCAAAGGCACACACGCAGTTCTGGCACCTCCTGTCAGCCTAAGAGTCGTCACTGACATAAAACCTCCAGCAGCATCACGGTGTTTGCTTCACCGGAGCTCTACCACATCTCCTCGCCTCATCTGCAAGGAGCCAGGCTTCATCTCTGCTCTGAGGGGGCAGAACTTTTCCTGGCTCAGCAGCTTCCTGGGGAGGGTGGATTTACATCGACCCCAGCCATGTGTGGTGAAGCGTGGATGCCATCAGGCCCGGAGACTTCTGTCACCGGCTCCTCGCTCCTGCAGAGCGCAGCGAGAGCTTCAGCCATGGTGATTACGTGGCTGAGTCACCAGCACGGGCTCTGAACCCGGCTGTGTCCTCTGGACACGGTGGGCCATGGCAAAATGTCGCATAGGACATCTTGTGGCAGATAGAGGGGTCCTCCTCCTTGGGCACCTGGGGACCTGTCCAAAATGACACTGCGCCTGGCAGACTGGGCACTTGGGTGCCAGCTTTGCAGGTGGGTGACAGTCACACAGAAGAAGGGAAACCACAGCCAAGGTCACTGATTTCAGCAGCAAACGGCACAAAACTAGAGAGGAAACAGGATCTGGAGCCTCTGGAGCCACTGGCTCTCTTCCAAAACCTCAGGAGTGAGCAATCCCCAATGGAAGAGAAAGGTGGCCCCATAGTGCTCCCAGTCCCTCACACTCCCCTGGCTCTGCACGTGGGTGGAAAAGTCACCCCACTTGGTGTCACCTCCAAGAGCCCCTGAGTCCCCAGCAGAGCCCGGCGGTGGCTGCAGCCACCAAACCCCACGGTACCACAGGACTGTCCCCACGGGTCACACCCTCTCCTGTACTAGGGCCCTGCAGGGTTTGGTGTGGCCACCAAGGCTGCTGGAAAATGACATTTCAGTCCTGCTGGCAGCCCTCTAATTTCGACATTTTTTCTTTCTTCCTTGAAAGAAGGCAAAGAGGGAAGCGAGGTCGTGGGGGTCAAAACAGAGGCAGGAGGAGCTCAAACCAGTGGCTTCTGACACTTTGTTTTGCTCAGGCCTCCTAGAAAGGCTTGTTTGGGAATGGGACATTTTGAAATGTCCTACTTAGATGGAAAATGCCTTATCTAGTAAAGAAAGTTAACCTCCTTCTCGTCTGAGACGCCTGAAAAAATTTCCCTTGGCTTCCTTCCATGCAGCTGACGGACGACCCTATTCCAGCCCTGCGGCTGCGTGCTGGCTGCACTGTGTCCTGTCACGGGCGCGGTGCAGGGGGCATGGTGTCACTCCTCTGGGGGCTGGGATAGCAGCCAGGGCCCCTGAGGGTGGCCCTGCTTCCCTCAGTGCGGCCAGGGGCACAGGGCAGCTCCCTGTCTGCCTCTGGCTCTTCATCCGGATGAGTTTTGGCAGTGACTGTCTGCAGAGTGGAGACGGGCTTTAGTTAAAGGGCACTGACATTTCCACTGGTCATAGTCAGCCTGCTCCATTTCATCTCCATCTCCATCATCTCCATCTCCACCTCCATCTCTCTCCATTTCCAAGGCAAGCCCCTTTCTTCCTCCCAGGAGCACAGCCATGTCCCCAGCTTCCTCCCAGTGCCACCCCTCAGGGAGGGAGTTACAAACTGGCTGTCCTCTCCCATCAGGGTGACGACTGCCACCGTTCTCTGAGTGCCTGTGCTCAGCTTGCCTGTGATCCACCTCTCACAGCTCCGTCTGGGGAGGTTCAAAGCCAGCCCCAGGCAGTGGTGGGCAGCGCAGCCATCTGTCCTAGCCACAATCCACCACCTCAGCAGGTTACCCAGATGGGCAGAGGGGATCAGCCAGGCTTGGAGGGGGTCGGGTCTGATCCGTGTGTGCAAACATGGCCTGGGCCCTGCTGCCAGGAATAATAAAGGACTTTCTGCAATTACCCCACATGTTTTGGGAGCCAGGATTTCAAAGCAGCAATCAAGCCCTAATTGATTAAATGCTCACCGAATTCCCGGGAGCAAGCTGCTGCCCCCCGGATAAACGGGAATAAGTCACAGGCAATTAGCGATTTGCCTGAGGTGCTTCTACATGTTGGTAATGTCTGGGCTCAGAGTCCTCTGGCCCTGTTAGTCATTAGACCACACATCCTCCATCCTCTCCTGGTGGCAGCCCTGGCAGGGTGGAAAGAGCAAAATAATCTAACTTCACGTTTATCTAGGAAAAAGTTTCCCACAGTCCCTTCTGGCTCTTTTTGTTTTGATTCCAAGGTTTTGTTTTTCTGCAAAGTTAAAATAAATCTTGAACTGCAACTGCTGGGCTTTTTTGAACACAGTTGGTTGCTAGAGCATCGTTTGAGGGAAACACATTAAAAAGCAGAACAGTGTGTTTATTGCCAGAGCCAGGCTGGCTGGACGAGGCTGATCAAGTATTTTAAGCGCCGTGTGACATTTATGCAGTGCAGAAAGCAGTTGAGGTCTCTCTGAGCTTGTGGCTGCTGCTTCTCTTCCTTCTGGACAGAATCTTACGGCCTTTGTCCCCAAGATTTTGATTTGCCATGCAATACAGGTCCTGATTTTCTGTCTGCTTACCCTGTGCTGTTCCTGGAGTGCAGGGGGACCAGGGGACATCTCCCACCCCCCCTGCTGCCCACTGACCATCTCTTTTGCCCACATCAGCAGTGCTAAGGGCACTCAGTTGGTATCAGTGTCCAACAAGCACTGAATCACGTCTCAGTCATCTCCAGGCTCAGCCTATAATTTGGGAATCAGTGAGGAAATCTTTGTTCTTTCACGCTTTCTTTCCCATTAAAGCCACTCTAAAGCAAATGTCGTCTTCTTTAGGAATGTGGTGTTTTTGAAAAGCTTTTAAAATTGTTTTTATCTTTCTCTTTTTCCCTTTGCTATTCAGTACTATCAAAAGGGACTGGAGTGACATTAATGGAAGTTAAACAGGGTTTTGACCTTCTCTAGAATGTCTAAACCAGCACTTAGTGTCTCCATCTCACTGCACATTAGTGTGTTTTGAAAATCCTTCCCATGTGATGGTTGGGATGAGCTGGCCGGAGGGCTCTTTCCAAGAAAGCCCTGAAAAAGCACTCTCTTTGCAGGAAAATGGGTATTTGTAGGTAAATGCAGCCCTTTCCCCCAGACTGGCTATTTTAAAGCTGTGCAGTAATCACCCAGAGAATTTCTTCAGCTGCACGCACACTGCTGGTCTGTAAAACCCTGAACTTGGCTTTGACTTGGTGTCTATTTGTTTGAGAATATCTTGACCTGCTATTCTGGCAGTGTGGGATGGAAGTGCTCCACTGCTGACATCTGGGAGCTGGGAGGAAGGGACTCTGTCCTCCCAAACTGTGCTGCCCACGGTGCTGTGGCTGATGTTATCCCACTGTGAGCTCTGGGAAAGGGCAAAGCTCCTCCATGTCCAGAACCCAGGGTGGGATCGGGGCCATCCAGCACTGAAACCCAGCTTCAAATGCTTCTCCTGGACAAAAGGATCTAATTAAGCCCCAGAGGGCTAAACATATACCAAATTAGCACTTCATTTTGGGATACTACAGATTTTTCAGACAGAGAAAGCTGTTGTGTTTCACTTGAAGATGTGGCCTTTAAATTGCAATTAGCCGTATCTTCACTCCAACCAAAGTTGTCTCATAACCAAATGGTGTCCTAAAAGCTGATAAAGCAGCATTCCTGACCACTGCACACATTTTTTGAATATCTCAGTGATATGGATTTCATTCCTTGCAGTCAGCGGAAAAACCTCCAGTGACTCACAAGGGATAGGAATCCTTACGAAAATAATCCGTGCTGGAAAACCAACACTTCCCCTCCGCTATCTCTGCTTGCTGCCAGCGGGGGTGAGAGCAGTACAGCCAGACAAGGACTTCTCCTGCCCACGCCGGCTCGGGTTACACTGCTGGAGTAAGGAAGGCACCCGCAGCCCTGCCTCCCCTGCCAGTGCAGCCCAGGACAGACGTGCTGACAGCAGCCCTCGCCGTCAGCGTCAGAGAACAAATCTGGATGGGAACTCAAAGAAAGGCCCAGTGTGACTGTTCTTCAAAACCCTTTAAAGTGTGACTTCCACGTGGCATCATCTACCACAGCTCACCTGGCTCCATGCACGGGGACACCGGGTGGAGGTGTGACACAACCCTGTGTGCTTCCTGGGGTCAGGCAGTTGCACCCCAATCTGTTCACACTCTCGTGGTGCACCTTCAATTTGTGTTTTCTGGCATCTCCATTGCGTTGCTGCTGCTTGTGTACAGCTAACTCTTTTCATGGCTGCTGTCCCTGTCCTGAGAGTGGGATCTGATAAAGTGGGATGGGATGGGACGGGACGGGACGGGACGGGACGGGACGGGACGGGACGGGATGGGATGGGATGGGATGGGATGGGATGGGGTGGGGGTTGTGCAAGCAGAGGAAGCCAGCCCAAGCTGTGAGTGGCATTGCCACCACAGTGGGATGGTAGCTCCCTGGAAGAGCCCATCACAGGGAAACCTTCCCCTTTGGTGGCTGGGGTGTGTGAAGCTGATCTCAAAATGCTGAGGGGGGTCCTCCTCCTGGGGGACTGAGGTGAGGGAGGCTTGTGGCAGTAGGACCTGAGAATGGAGAAAGTGCCAGTGTGACAGACAGAGTGGGGAGCTGCACCCACGCTCCTCCACATCACTCTGTGTGGTGTTCTTGGCACAGGATCCTAGCAGGATCTCCCCTCCATCCATGGGCTGTGCTTCCCTCAGGACTGGCTGCTTAGCTGCAAGAATGCCCTGGTGTCTCAAAGACAGAGGAAATCTCTCTTGAAACCAAGTGGCCTCCCTGGCTGCAGCTTTATCTTCTCCTTCCTGTTTACTGCGGAGGGCCCTGAAAGGGCTGTTTGTTCCCACCATCACAGCGCCTCTCAGGGATCTCAGGATGTCTCCCATCACCCTGGAAGCCCTGCACTGGCACCTTCCTTCCCCTCTCCATCTGCTCTCACCCTGTGCTGGGCACAGCAGGTCCCCTGGAACACCCAGCAGTGCCAGTGCCCTCCTATCTGTGGGGCTGCCCCTTCCCTCCACTGCCATCCCACTCACTTCCCTTCCACGTTTGCTCAAGCTCTTCATCCTGGCATTTAAAACTCTGGGCTGAGCAGCCTCTTCTCACATCTCAGCTCAGCTTTCCTCCTACTTTTGCTCTCCTCATGGTAGCACCACAGGCTCATCTCTTCTGCCAGTCTCTTCATCTCTGGCTCTTGCTCCTGCCTCCCACTCCCCATCTCTCCAGGCTGCTCCCTCTGGTCTTGCTTTCACCTGTCCAGCAACTGGCCCTTCTTCCCCACACTGCCCAGAGCTGCCTTCCTTCAGCTAGCCTTTCACCTATGCTCCCCACTCAGTATTGTTTGTTCCTCTTTCGGGCTTTAGGACAAAAATATCTCCCCACTCAGGCAGCCTGCGCTGCTGGTCAGATTTCCTCATGAGTTGTGTGAGCAATGTTGTTTCTGTGCTGGGCAAATACACTGACCCAAAAGCAAAAAGAAGGCAATTCCTGTGGAAATGTGTTCTTATGTTACTGCTTTTCATCTACCTTTTTTGTCTTTTTTTTTTTTCCCAATATATGATACTCACTAGTTTAATGCTTGATTTTTATTTTGAAGCACCTCCACCCTCTGTAACTGAGTGCAGGAGGTTATTGCAGTGTTGCAAGCCTGTCAAAGAAAACTACCCCCTGTACAGAGCAAGATGTGCTGAAAACCTCAAGGTCACAGCCATAAATCCTGCTCACCTGCCTCTCTCTTGTTTGCTCTCTGCTGAAGGTGTGTCAGGCATTGCTGTGGCCCCGTTTCCTTCCTTCTGGAGGTACCCTTTGGTTTGTTCTTCTGGCAGCAAAACACAGCAGTAAGTTTGGAATGGAATGGAGCCCCACGTCTGCTCCTCAGCAAAGCCCCAGGTGTCTGTGCCCCTCCTGCTGCAGATGTGGCAGGACACAGGGCAGGAGGTGAGGGCTGTGGCACAGGACGTGGGCGATGCAGATCCCACCGCTTCACCCCTCGAGGGAAACTCACATCTCCAGCCTCCTCCACAGCCTCCTGACTGTGTCTCCGTGTCTTGGGGGGTAGGTTACTCCCAGTCCCTCATGCTGGAGTTGTTCCACTTTCCACAGGCTCTTTAAATAGCCAGGAGCCAAGGAGAGGATGACCTGGGGGTTGAGAGACTTCCTTGTGTGGTGGGACATCTCGCTTCCACCGCTCGGTCAGAGAGGCAGACGGGCTTCCCACAGCTCTGCGCCCTGACCACAGAGCACTGCTGCTGGGTCCCAATGGCTTTGTGACCTCCCCCTGAAATGTCAGCTGCTGAACGGGAGCTGTGGGTTCCATGGCTGATTGGAACTGTGTTTCTTGTGGATAAGCTCTCAGCCAGAAGAGAAACCCTGTGTCAATAAAGTTGTAGCTCAGAGACAAGCAAGAGCAGATACAGCCTTGAGGGCCCCTGATGCAGAGGAGCTCCCTGCAGTCCTCGAGGTGAGTGAGAGGATTTTTGCACTGTCTCGTTTAAGAGTTATAAAGCAGAGGAGAATTTAGCTCAGTCTCCATCCTCAGGGTGCCTTCTTGAGTCACTGTGCCTTGGCCAGCATTGGCCACAGCACCATAAAACCATTGACTTGAGCATGTCTGGCAGGTCTTTGGATGACATCTGGTCCCAGCCCCTGCTCAAAGCGTGGCCAACATAGTTCAAACATCTCAGGGACTTGTTCAGCTGAGCCCTGAGTATGTCTAAGGCTGCAGATTACACAGCATCTCTGGTCAGCCTGGTCCAGTGTGTGACCACCCTCACAGGGAGAGAACTTTTTCTAAGACCTAATCAGAATTTCCCTCTCACAACCCATTTCTGTTGCCTCTCTTCCCGTCCCTGTGCACCTCCACCATGACACCCCCTGTCCCCCTGCCAAAGAACTCCAACTCTTTGGCTTGTGCTTTTGATGTTCTGGCCACTGAAAATGCCAGCTGTTAATGTGGTATTTGCAAAGAACCAAGACAAGCTTCACTCTTTGCCTGTGAGATACAAACCCAGGCACAGGAAGTTTCTGATTTGGGAGATGGATTAAATGCATGAGGCTTTGTGCCCAGCCCACCCACCTGACATATCCAACCCATTAGTGAAGCTTTCATGGTGCAGAGATCTGCCCATTTCATGTGCCAGTCCTCTAGGAGCATTGCACCAGCCCTGCTGCATTTTATTACCCAGCAAAGTTTGGATGTTATTAACACATCCATACAGGAATATTTTGGGCCTCTCCATCTGCACTGGGCTCACTGGGTTCCTGAGGAGCTGTTGAAAACATTGCAATGCTCTTCAGTGTGGTGGTGAAAGGACTGAGCCCTGCAGAGTGGTGTCAGAAAGAGGTTGGGCTCTTGCCACAGAGGAAATGGGAGCAGAAGGATCAAAGTCTGTGACTAATGATGCAAGCTGTGTATCCAAAGGGTACTTCTACCCCTGAGAACACAGGCAAAGCAATAAGCCTGGCCTGGGGTTCAGACCAGGCACAACTTTGTACAAAAAAGGGAAAATAAAGGGTGACAGACTCAAAATTACAGCCCTACTGGGTTCTGTCTGCTCAGAGCTGCGCAAGATCTTCACAGCTTGCACCCCAGCTAACAGCAAGATTGTCTTGGGATTACCTCTCCTTTGACTCATGGTGTTCCTGCAGGATGCCTTGACTGCAATGTTACTCCTTCCCGAGAGCGATTATCAGGGAAGCGTTCATTTTCACTGCTGAACACAAAGCAGACATTAGACACGCCTCGTGTGCAGGGGAGGGGCAATCGGCAGTCAGCGCTGGGTCTGCTGAGTCAGTAGGGATGTTCTCTGGCGTGTGCATCACACCAGACCCTGAAAACTGGGTAGCTGCCCACTGCTTTCAGCTAGTGAGAGCACCTAAGCCGCTGTGGCACTCATCCTGACAGACAAAAGGAAAAAAAAATAAAAGCCACAAACTGATCTTACGGAGCACTTGTTCACTCATTTTTCCACTGTGCAGAATTAGGCTCCTTTCAAGCAGACCGTCGTTGGAGCAGTCCAAAACAGACCCACAGTGTGAGCCAGCAGCACGGACTGGCAGGTCTGGGTGCCCTTCTTCACTTATTAATGCAGGTAACCTGTGAGTGCCCATCTGGGGCTCATTTACTGCACCGGGCTCCTCCACACAACCCAGGACTGAGGGGCTTGTTCCTTCTGCAAAGACTGTGTGTCAGGGAAGCCTGATTCATGAATCAGTCTCCTTCATGACCTGCTCTTTCATGGAGCAGAGGCAAAAAAGGATGTTCCTCCCCAAGACGTGTGTCAGTCCCTTGAGCCAGCAGGGCCTTTGAAGCTGGGGTTATGGTGGAAGCAGAGGGCTCATGCTGAATTCATTTGTTCAGACTCTCCAGTCATTAAAGCAGAAATTCAGCCTGTTTGCAGATTCCTATGTCACTGCTGTTTACTGACCTGGCAAACACATCTTTGTGGTGACATGACTGCTTGATATAAAGGCTCTTTCCCCAGGAGCTAGGAGAGGAGGGAGGAGAATGCTGGATCACAGCGGTTAGAGAGGTAAAAAGTGCCCACGATGCAAAGCCTTTTGTTTGTTTTCTTTTTGTGCATAGATTAATTGAAGTCAAAACCTAACGCTGGTCACTGAGCAGAACATCTAACCCAGTGGGTGGGCAGGCAACCCTCTCCAGGCTCACCACACCCACTCTGCCGGGGTCCCCAGTGCCCTACCAGAACTTGCCCAAATCCTGTGCACACACTCTGCCAGATTTTGCAGACACTTCGTCTTTTTAGCAGGGTGAATAATGAGGATACACAAAGCAGCCCCACGCTCTGCTGCCTGCAGTTTTGGAAACTGAGGATCACACCACCACAATCTGTTCTCTCGTGGCGATGTCCACCTTCTTCCATGACCTCTGAACACAGGATGATGCTGTAGCCAGAAGCCCAGTGACCTCAAATCAGGCAGAACACACTGCCTGTGTGCCTGGCAGTTAGCACACAGTTCCAGAGCAGGCAGGGGATTTCTTTGGATTCAAGGAATGGAGACGTCAGAAGCAGCTGCACCACTATTATCACCTATAAAAAACAGCTCTTGGTGATTCCAGGAGAACAAGGAAGATGAGGTAATTATGGTTTTGGCACAGTTAGCACTGGCTGAGGGCATTTTCAGTCAAGCCAGGACAGAGAGCGTGTTGTTCCTTTCCAAGGCAGTTGGGACAACTGTCCACATTACAGGAGCCCCTTCTTCCCTTTGGAAATCCAGCTGTTGCACAGCCCATGAAAACACTGAGCAGCTGCTGGGGGCCATCCACGAGAACCTGCTGGGCACTTTTAGGTGGACAGGATAGAGTTGTCCTAAACTATTTTGGACCTGGAGCGCACCAACTATCCTGGCTCCAGAGCCAATGAAAGACTCGACAGCTGCGAGGGCTTTCAAGGATAATCGACTGCATTGGCCAGGGAGCCACTGGGAGACAAAGATGAGCCATTTGGGAACCCTGGGAGGAGCCCTTTGGGAACCCTGGGAGGAACACTTCCCCTTAGACTGCCCCCAGGGCCAGGAAGGATGGAGGAAGGGACAAATGGCCAGTTGGCTTGCTTCTGCCTGGACATCCAGAGCTGGCTTTTAAAAATGGGAAGGAAAGCTTAGGATCCCTTCCAGCAACCTGCAGGCCTAAGCAAAGACTCCTGCTGCGAGGAGATCCTGGAGACAAGGGCAAGGACTTTTCCTGGGAGAAGCAGCTGGCAAGGCACACAGAGCTTCCCATGCTGGGCCTTGGCAGGAGTTAATGGAGCCCACAGAGGCAGCAGGCAGCAAGGGAAGGGTCACGGCTGCCAGGAAAGGGTTCCTCTGGAGCAGGTCCCTGCTGCTGGGCAGACTGTGCTTGCTGGCAAATGGCAGAAACAATTGAGGTGGAGGGGAAAATGCGAGATTCCATACAGCTCCTAAACACACAGAAACAGGGTAAACGTTACAATTTTAACTTTTAACTTTCTTCCACTTTTTTTTTTATTTTGTGTTCTAGTCTGACAGTTGCTGTTCCTCCTCCAAGGGCTTCAGAGAGGCACACATTCCACTGGCACTTGAGTGAGCACGGGAAGCCCAAGAGGAATACCTGTGTCTGTGTCCAGCAGGGGTCACTGATGATTTTCTTGCTTTTAAAGCTTTTTTTCCCCTCCTTCTTTCTATCTTTTTTTTTGGGGGGGTCTGCCATTCCAAGAACGCATCCACATCGTGGGTAGGAATGCCCTGTTGGAGCCAGATAGGAGTGTGGTGAAATATCCTCTCAAGGATGCCTTGAGCAGAATTGCAGGCAGTGGGACAGCACCAGTGGGACAGTGGGACAGATGCAGGAGCTGACCAGTGCAGCATCCCCCCCACACTAGGAGTGCACTGGGGCAGTGTCTAGAGTTAAACTCGTGGCCAGTGGACCAGCCTGGCTGTGAAGGTCCTGTCAAACAAGGCACACTGTGCATCCAGCACAAGTCTCCAGCTCTCTCATGCTACTCCAGTGAGGAAAAGTCGCTGCCGTTTCTCCAGGATAGGACCCAGCCTTTTTCATCTTAGTTTATTAGGACGACCGGTTTACGAATTGCTGTGTTTTTATTGTGTTCCCTAATGGACCTTATGCAAAACAATTCACTGATGAGGCTGTAAAGGCTGGCAGCCTGTGTGGTGATGCTTCTGCAAAGTTTCCCCGTCCTTCCCGGTGATATTTGCTGGGGCAGTGCAGGAATGTTGCTCCCTCTGTGTCAGGACATGATGATAGAGTGGTGCACATAAACTCCACTCTGCTCTCTTCTAATGCCAGGAAAACAGTTTGCCATTAAGAATGTGCCCAAGAGAAATTATCTCTGTCTACTGATGAAGCTGGATGCAGAAAGAGTTTGTTATCACTGGAAATTCCTCAGTGAATGGCTTCAGTGGCTGGCACTGGATCACCCAGTGAGCTGCACTCAGATCATGCCTTTGCTATTCATTTCCCATCAGGCTTGGCCTTGGCATTTTTTTCTGATTCCCAAACCAGTATTTCCTTTCCGTAAATGTTGCTGCATGAGTTCATTCACTCAGAACGCTCATGTGGCTGTTGTGTTATTTAACAAGACTCCTGTTCATGAAAAACAGGAAAAAAAAAAAAAGGAGGAGTTTCTGAATACCTTTCTGTCTTGTGAAGATGCAATAATAGATGTTCTCACCACAGCCCCATCCTACTTGTGGTGATGAGTGTTGCTCCTTCCTGTACTTTGTCCCAACTAAACTGCAAGCTTGTATTTACCCAACCCAATGCATGTTCTGTAAGGCAGATGGTTCCACTTTCCCAAAAGCATTCCACTTATCCCAAAAGTCCTTCTATTGCTAACAGAGAAGGTACGTATCCCTTTATGGCTTATCCCTTTGATTTCAAAGGTGAGAAACTTTTTCGTCTGAGGAAAATGTTTATCAGTATCACCAGCAGGCTAAAGCCTCAAATCCCAGGTTAGACTGCCTTTGATATTACAAACCAGCAGAATAATTTCATGCTGTCAAAGGAAGGAACATGAAAATATATTGACTTTCTTATCTAGTATCTCTTATTAACAAATGAGTCTATGGAAAGGTTTGGCCATCACATTAGTTTTTATTGGCACGCAGTGAAGCAAAAAGATGTATCTGGATGCCTTGCAGACTATACACCTTTTAACCACCAGTTCCCTCAGTCCCAGATCATTCTCCCTGATGGGATGTGCCATCTGCAGCTACCGGGTGGGGGATCCTCACACAGACCCACCAGAAGAGGTTTTGCACTGGAACCCACTGTAAGTCTACACCCATTTTGTTCTCCTTCTTCACACTCTTCCTCCTTCCATTACAAATGACAGAATTTAGAGGTTTCCATCCCAAAAAGCCCTGCTGCTGACATAAGTGACATGACTTACCAAAGTAGGAACACGCTGACTGGAGGAATTCACGTCACAGATCTCAGCTCCTATGGAAGCGTCTAACCAAAATTTTCAGATGAGTTCAGTTCCTGACTTTCTCACCCTTGCTTGCAGTGAGAATTTCTGCATAACTAGGTCTCTTCCTAATCTAACTCTCTACATCTAATGCATCTAGAGGTGTTAGTCTTTAAAATAAATACCCACAGAATATGAGCTTGGCATCCTCACATAATCAGAACACCTTCCAAAAAGGCATCTCTTTAGACCAAGACACTTGTCTATCTTCACCACCAAGATGAGCAGTGGCAGATTTAATTGTAAGGGTTTGCTCCCAGTGCGTCCAACAAGACTGGGGAGCCATCTGCCCAACTGAAAAGCATAAATTAAGCAGGCAAAGAGAATCTGTGTCACTGATCTTGTGAGAGGCGACGGGTATCGGCAGAGAGGAAACAGTCTGAGCCAACTCAAAAAATTATCAAGAGTGTGCAACAGGAAGGCTTCTTGAAGACAGCATGTCCTGCGGAGTGTGAGGACAAAGCTGTGTGCTCTCTGGGTATCAGCTGCGTAACAAGGGGAGTAGCTCAAGTTGAAGCAGGAACATCTGGTTTCCTATTTGAGGAGTCACAATCAATCTCCTCCAGTAGCACAAACTGCTTACTTCACCCCAGACTTAAAGCTATTGTGAAACCATCACCAGAGAACCATCTGGTTTGGAGTTGTCTTGTCAGTATCTGTCTTGTGGAAGATATTTTCAGGATGTCAGCAAACAACCCCATCCAAAAAGTTCTTCCATGTTTCTTGTCATCCATGATGGCATATATTTAGATGCCATATGCCCTGTACTTTGCTTCCCTGGAAACTCAGGGCTGGCTTATGCCAAGAACTGCACATGAGAAATTTCCCATGTGTCATTGTTCATAGGTTCTTGCTCAGCCCCGGGACTGGAGCATAACACACGTGTGCACGTTTGAAAATAGATTGTCTTGGTGTCCCACTCACAGACTGTGAGCCCACCCACCTCCCTCACTCCTGCTTCACTGGAGTCATTCCACCAGCTGGGACGCACAAAGCAGGAATTTTGCTAACCCTTTGGTCCTCCGAAATGTTATTTATTGTCTTCCCCTCCATCGCAGCCCACGTGCAGAACCAGCGTGTAAGAATGCATCACGCACGATTCAACGCCACGCAAAAATTCTGCTGAGCTTCTCACACCCGGCACCGATGGGAACCTTTGTCTGGTGTGTGAGTGCAGAAAGCCAACCTCCCGGTGTGTAAAATGCGTTTAGTTCCAAACAACCCACGTGCGCACCCAAAACGCCAGAGGACTCATTACATTCGTGGTCCAGAAAGGGGTGTTTTGTTCTGTGTCCTTGCTCTGCCTGACTCCGGGCGAATGCAATTGGAAATGCCAGAGACGCAGCTCCCAAGTAACGTAAGAGCAGGATTACAGTTTTCCTGACATCGGAGGGGGGTGACAACAATGCAGCTGACGTAGGAGGGGACGGATTACAGCGCATCTGACAGAGCAGCAATTATAGGAAATGTATTTGCAGGCAGGGATGGGTGGAAAACGAATTGAATGTGCTGTTCCAGAGGAGGACAATAAAGGTGTGTTGCAACAGTCCTTCCCCCCGCTGGAAAGGCGCGTTTCTCACTTGTCCGCCGGCACAAACAATCTGTGCTGCATGGCAGGAAATATCCGACGCAAATGTCGCATCAATCTCTACGGAAGGATACCTGTTTTCGTAACTTGCTCATTGACGAAGGGCTCTTGGTAGTGGCTCAGACAATAGGTGGATATATCAGGTTTTCCCTGTGGAATAACTGTACCACCGGCACCGTGCTGTAAACACAACTTTTATTTTGTTTCTGTTTTCTTTCAGAGTGAGCAAAGTGGAGAAGGGGAAGGGGGAGGGGAGAAGCTCCTGATTTTTTGGTATGCAGCAGGCAAATGCCATTAAAACCCTCTTCAAAGGAGCCTGTGCACATCCCCTTGCCTGGCAGAGGTACAGGCAGGCACAAGCCAATGAAGCAATTACCTGGGACTCCGGGGAAGCAATTGCCTTTCCATTTCAAACTGCAGCGAGAGCACGGTGGATCTCAGACTCTAATGCATTAATATAGAGCAAAGGTGAGGGGGCCCTTATTAATTTTGTCCCTGGGGAATGATTTGGAGCTTTCCGCATGAATCACTCGCCAAGTGAGGGGAGGGGAGCGGGGGCTGCAGCGAGGGGACGTCAAAACTGCCTCGCTCAGGTCACTGTTTCCAGCACAGCCACCAACAAAGAGCATACGTGTGCAGGGAATTCCATTGTCTCAGGATGCTTCCTGTTGGGCACGTGTCCACGGCACCCACAGCTGCACGGCCGGGGCCACCCCGCATCCTATGGCACTCCTGTAAAACGCAATAGGACACTTGGGACAGTCAGGCCGAAAGGAACGAGGCTGAATTCCCTTCCTGCCCTCACAGGTTGTCCCTCCAGCCCAGCACGGGAGCAGACATCCAGTCCCTGCACGGGCTGAAGGATAACTGGCAGGTCTTTCCCGGGTGGGAACACCTCATGGCAACTCCAGCCGCCGTAAGCACAAGGGCAACAGCCTTCAGTCTCCTGGCCTGCCCACGGGAAGGTTCCCAAACTTGTTGAACAGGGGCTGCTTTCCCACCACTCCCATCAGGCTGGCAGAATTTCCCCAACTCTTTTGTACAGATCCCAAAGACAAAAGATCCCACACAAGGAGAAGGGGAAGGATAATTTCACAGGAATGAAATCCCGTGTCAAATGGATCATGGACATGCCTCCCTCCCACCTCTGCTCTCATATCTGAAGTCTACTTAACATTTATTTTTTGCTTTGGAAGCTGGCAGCTTCCGACTGATCTCACACTGCTAAACTTCCCTGATAAGTTGTGGCCTAAAAAAACTCCAAACAACAAAGCAACACATGAGCTACTACAGTGTGTAGGATGTTTCAGGGAGCAGTGAGAAGCAATACACACTTTGAACAGAAACTGCTGGCCAAGAGTGGCAAAGCTTGGGAGTTGCAGAAAGCAGCTGCCTCTGTTTGACCTGTTCTCTGTCCACATTTCAGCTGAGAGTGGGAGGATAACATTAAACTACAAGGATTACTCTTACAGAAAGTCCAGCCTGATAGAAAAATCACATATAAGAGCTGCCTCTTGTATGAACTGTATTAAACCCAGTATGTACGTAACTGTATTTATACCAGCTGCAAGATGAACATTAATCACCTAATTTCAGTGTGAAGGATGGAGTTAAAGCACTTTCCCTGAGCTCAGGACACACAAAGGTATTTCCCAGCTCTGCCACAGAGTTGTCCCATCACCACCATGGGCAAGACATTTCATCCTTGTAGTCTTTTTGCCCTCCCAGTACTAAATCAGGTAAAGTGAGGGAAATTACATCTTTTCCTTATCTTTTGTGCCTTTTGTCTGTGAAGATTGTATGGTCTTGGTGGGAAAATGCCATTTCCAAGTGTTGGTCTGTAGGCATCTGAAGTCCAGGTGGTTCTGCCCCAGGAAGGTCCCTGCCTGGCTGATCTTGATGCCATCAGTAACAGTAGCTCAACATAGATGTGCTCAGACCCAGAGGATTTTGGTCCTCTTCAGTCAAATCGTGGTAGAATAAGTGTTTTACCTTGTGGGATACCTTGAAGGTGGATGTTTTAAGAGATGTAAGCAAAGTGACTTTCGTCTAAATTTAAATGGGCACAGTTAGACTACACATGTGTATTTGCTTTTACTACTACCACCACCTTTGGTCATTAAGCTTAGTTGGAAAAAACCCTAATTCAAAAGCCATTGTTCCATGCTGGCTGTTTAGCTTCTGCATTTTATTTGTCCTGGGCAATGGAAATAACCTGTTCCACTTCTCCTTTTCTGCATAATTTTTTCATGTATTTGTTGCCAGTTGTCAGTCAGGCTCACGTGTCCCAGCACAGTGGAGCACTGTAAGAGCGATGAACACAGAAGGGAAATGATTACAATGAAACAGAGACGCTCTCAAGGGCATAGACCACCTTGTTTGTTCTGTTTGTACTTCCCTTTATACAAACAAAGACACTCAGATCCTCGGCATGAACGGCAGATTTTGTGCCACATTAAATTTATGGGAGTGAAGAACCCAAACATACCTGGTGGTGACCCCTTCAGAAGGTATTTCCTAGCCCTAGATAAGGAGGAATGATGAGGAGAAGGCCTGTGTCCCTTTATCCTGCAAGACAAGCTCAGTGCATTATGTCAGTGAGATGTCATTGCCTCCTTAATTATGAGATGTCCTAAACCTTAATGACAAAAGAGCATTGTTGTGATCGTAATTATGTAACCGTGATGCAATGTTATGACCAAAGACATTCCAGTGGTCTGAAATATATTTGTGGATACCATTGTGGTGCCTCAGTAAGGACATCCTAGCTTTAAAGTATTTTTGCCAAAATTGCAGTGGCAGCCTGGATTTTTTCAAATTCAAAGACACTTTGAAGTCGTATTAGAAACAGTCATGCACCTTTTTTTTTCAAAATAATGCTTTTGTCTTTGAAATAAGCCTACAAGTATTTTAGTTGATTATCTCATCTTCTTTACTTCAAATGTCACTATACTTTTTGTAATGTGACAGCTTCCATTTCACTTCTTTTTAGGCCAGAGTCTAACTTGGTGTGACCAGAAACGACTTCAGCAAGGTTTTACTCAATTAAATTGTGTAAAATAGTCAAATACATCTGATTTTCAAAATAATCACACTGGTATTTTCTGGGGAAACAAACAAACAAAGAAACAAACAACCCCAAAAAACAAACAAACAAAAAACACCAAACCAAACCACTCCCCCACCAAAAAAAAAAAAAAAACCAAAAAAAACCCCCCAAATAACTACAGCTGTACTAGAAGTAGTGCTCCAGCAAACCTGCCACAGAAAGCCAGGCTGACTTTAGCTGTGGAGGGTGAAATGGATAGAAAGGAATGTCTCCACTTCTTGGTTTGTTTTCTTTTTGCCAAGTGAAGAAAGTTGCTATTGTTGTTAGTTTGTTTTGAAACTGATAGAAAATGCTGAGTGAAATGACTAAAGACTGAATTGCTGGAAATATCTGCGAGATGAGTTCTGGAAGGCATCAGTCTCCATGTGTATTCCCATATACAGATCATGCCGCCCTCAGGGAGGGAGCACAGAGCTGCTGCAATGGAAAAACTTAGCAGTTGTGTCCTCCCAGTTTCTCCCTCTTTCTAGGGGAGTCAAAGGAACATCCTCGTGGATATGCTCTGAAAAGTGCCTCTCCACTTTCCTCGCTTTTCTTCCCTGATTATCAGCAAGCCAGCTCTGTAATTACACCTCTCCAGACCGCGGATATCACGGAATCATCCAAGGTGACTCCTCGTCCAGGATATCTACAACACCAGAGGGCAGCAAAAGTGTTAAAGCAGAAACTGCAAGAGCCTCAACCTTCCCAACAGCAGCACCTCTCTGAGCCGATAAAACTCGATTGCATAAGAGGTTTGTGATGCCTTCACAGCAGTCAGAGTGGAAGTGGCAGAAAAACGATGTAATTATGACACTACCAAAATTGTGCAATGGTAACTTCTGAGCGGTGCTGCTGGAAGCTGTTTTTACCTGGAGGAATGAAAATGGAAGAGAAACACCCAAAGGTTGCTGGGAATAATCGATGTAGGGGGTCTTTAATTCCCAACAAATGATACAACAGTGTTATAACTTTAGAAATGAGGTGCTCCCTCCTTCACTGCAGATGCTTTGGAACAGAGGTCGCTATAAGTACCTTCCACAGGGAGCAGCACTTGCCAGTCCTTCTTGCCTGTTCCATCCAAAGCAGGTAATTAAAATCAGGATTGGATTCTCCTCTGGTGAGGTCTTACGCTCTCCAGGAAGTCCCATGGCACAGGTGTCCACCTGTCCTTAGCATGGGAAAACTGTGAGATGTTGGGGAGAGCACCAAATCCAGGCGTCTTCTTCCCATTCTGGAAGAAAGAAATTCTGAGTCCTTTAAAAACGAATAAAAATGTTCCACTCCTAGCTGGGGCTGGATGTCTTTGAGTGTTCTTTCTACAAAGACCAGCTCTGTTTGCCATCCTAAAACACTTAATCAATTTCAAATGAAAACAGCAACTATAATTAAAGGGAGGAAAATCCCACCACAGCAGAGGAACCATTATTAAGGTAATTTTTTTCTTTATAACTCCTGGGGCACTGTTCACATGCAGCTGCTACTGTATGTGCTGTTTGTGCGTCACCTCCTCTTCACGAGCTCCACGGAGAATATACTGTTAGCTTAATAATAACAATAATAACAATAATAATAAGTCAGCTTTTCATGTGAGTTATTCAAGGCACTGTGTAAGCACTAATTGAATGCTACAATAGCCCGGGCTGGCTCTGTGCTATTCCCCTCTTTACAGCACATGCCACAGCAGTCCCGTGACTTGGGTCACACCGTGTAAGCAGCTCCTGTCCTTCAGCTCCTGACCACCAGCTCTGCCCTCTGCCAGCTCCATTCAAGCCCTGAAGAATGCCAGCCTGCCTGCTCACAGAGAGCAAGCATTTGGGACAGCTTGGGTTTTGTGTATAAACAAAGTTTGGGCGTTCATTTAAGGTGTTATTTCTCCATTTTTCTAAGAGAAAGAGCTTGCAGTGTAAATAGTAAAACTTCACTAAAACACCCTGATAGATCTCTTTCAAGCATGCTGATGATACACAGCTCATGGATCATGTAATTTGATTTATGCAGAGCACTGCATCTTCCTCATCTCACCTTTAAATTTACAAAAGTTGACAAAAAGCTTGCTTTCCTCCCATAGCACGTCCCTCCTGAACCCTTTAGGAGTCATTCAGGACCTTAAGGAGAACACCAACAAGAAGTGAAAACAATCTCAGAATCACAGAATTGCCAGGGTTGGAGGGACCTCTGGAGATCACCCAGTCCAGCCTCCTGCCAAGGCAGGGCCACCCAGAGCAGGGGACACAGGAACACATCCAGGTGGGTCTGGAATGTCTCCAGAGAGGGAACTCTGTGTCCTTCCTGGGCAGCTGTTCCAGCGCTCTGCCACCCTCAATGGAAAGAAGTTCTTCCTCATGTTGAGGTGGAACTTCTTGTGGTTTATTTTATGGCCACTGCTCCTCATCCTGGTGCTGGGCACCAGTGAAGAGTCTGGGACCATCCTCTGACACCTGCCTTGCAGACATTTGTATGCAGTGATTAGATCCCCTCTCCATCTTCTCTTTGAAGAGATTTTTACCAAGTGCTTTGAAATATTCAGCGTGAAGCAGAGCTGTGACTTTTCCACCTTATTTCCAGCAGTCTGGCAAATCCAATTTCCATGGTGCCCCCGGATGGAAGAGGAGGGTCACCTCCCAGTGTGCCATGGGCTGTGGCGGTCAGGGGAAGAGGGAGAGTTTTCCAGTCAGAAACCCATCTCCTGACTCAAGAACTACCTGTCTGAAAAGACCCTAGTCTGACTGCAATAGAGAAGATAAAGCTGAAAAACAGATGTGGCAGGCATCATTCAAGACTTATTTCTGAGACTAGATTGGAATTTGACTCCAAGTGTACAAACATTTTGGTCACCTGCTGTGTGAAGGCTGAAGATCTCCCTGTTTGAACCCTGTGCATCTGCTGTTTCACATCTGACCTTGAGAGGAGTCTCTTGGCTGAGGTTCAATCCTAAACAACCTCCTTAAGGCTTGGTGTGCCAAAGGGAAACTTCCCAAGCCCCACTTCCAGACTGACCAGAGATAATGGCACTGCAGGTGTATTCTGAGGGCTGCATAAATATATGGGACATGAACCTAGTGGAGAGAATCCAGAGGAAGCCACCAAGATGATCGGAGGGATGGAGCAGCTCTCCTACGAGCAAAGGCTGAGAGAACTGGGGTTGTTCAGCCTGGAAAAGAGAAGCTTCAGGGTGACCTAATTGCAGCCTTCCAGTACCTGAAGGGAGCTGACAAGAGAGATGGAGAGAGACTATTTACAAGGGTCTGGAGTGTCAGGACAAGGGGGAATGGCTTCAAGTTGATGGAGAGTACGTTTAGGTTAGATATTAAGAAGAAATTCTTTACTCTGAGGGTGGTGAGGCACTGGCACAGGTTGCCCAGAAAAGCTGTGGCTGCTCCATCCCTGGAAGTGTTCAAGGTGAGGCTGGATGAGGCTCTGAACAACCTGGTCTAGGTGTCCCTGCCCAAGGCAGGGGGTTTGAACTGAAAGATCTTTATGGTCCCTTCCAACCCAAACCATTCTGTGATTTTATATATATATATATATACATACTCTTTATTATTACTTTTGTTGCTGTCGGTGCCCAGCTGGTGGACCCACAGGGCTGCTGTCCCCAGACTGGGGTGTCCCCAGCCCTTGAGGGAATACTCTGCAGCATCCCCTCCATCACACCCCGGAAAGCAGGGACAGGGAAACCGGCCTTGCGCAGGGGAAGGCGGGTCCGTTTCCTGCTGCAGGCACCAGTGCAAAGGGCGCAGCGCATCCACAGCCCCCCTGCGCCTTGGGATCAGGGAAAAATGCTCCCCTGCAGGGCTGCAGCCGCACTTTTCCTACTGCCAGTGGGACTTCCCCATCACACTGCGCTAGAGGTGCCTCGGTGGCTGGGGACACCGCGGCTCGGCACCCCCGCCGGCAGGATCGGCGGTCACCGGGGGGTCACCAGCGCCAGGTGCTGTCGCCGGGGCGGTGCCGCAGTCGCGACATCCCCGCGCTGCGGGGACGCCCCGTCGGGGGCCACCGCCACGCCGGGGACCGACCCCGCCGGGAGGGCGGGCCGGGCCGGGCCGGGGGGTGGGCAGGAGACCCCCCGACCCC
>VZTF01005181.1:139802-211152 GCA_013397755.1 Cnemophilus loriae
CATCGAGAGGACCCTGGGGAAAGGCAACTTCGCCGTGGTCAAGTTGGCCCGGCACAGGGTGACCAAAACGCAGGTGGGTGCGAGGGGCCGGCGCTGTCGGGGCGCGGGGAGGGAGCGCGGCGGCTCCGCGGAGCCCCGCGGGCGCTGCTTCCCTCGCACGCCCGCGGTGATGCCGCGCTTCGCAGGGGCTGCAAGTTTTCCCGCTGTGCAAAATTACAAGTCGGCAAGAATACGTAACAAAAAAAACCCACCCCAGCCCCCGGAATTCTGAGTGTTACTGTAGCTTCGTTGAGTTACTCTTAGTTTGCAAAAAACGCCCTGCAAATTAAGGAGCTCTTGAAGACTTTAGATGTTTCGTTTTTTTTTTTTCCTTTTTTTTCATTCACTGTTCTTCAAGAACAAAGAACTTGGGGTGTTATTTGCAGAAATAATTTTTTCATGGGCGTGCAGCCGTATTTATATTTCTAGTGCATGTCAAAATCGTCTCAGGCACTACAGCAGGAGATAGTCTGTTACAGGAATCTGTTTTTCACTGGCATGGGACGGCTTAAAAGATTTGCGGAATCCTGTCCAGTGCTAATTTCTGCAGTTCTGTTCGCTACCTTACGTGTAATCCTTTGACGTAGAAAAGAAAAACGAAAACGTTCTGTGCGGTTCAGAAAAACAGAATCAGCTTTGTTAAGTCTGTGCTTTAAAAGCTACTTTAAAAGCTACTTTACTTGGATTTTGTGAGTGGTGTGTTTGTGCGGGAGTGTGTATTTTTTTTTAAGATATTTTAACAGCGGGAGTACCTGTTTTGTAATACCTAGGGTTGTTTTGTTATTATTTAAATTTGCAGGTTGCAATAAAAATAATAGACAAGACAAGGTTAGACCCAAGCAATCTGGAGAAGATTTATAGAGAAGTTCAGATAATGAAGCTTTTGAATCATCCCCACATTATCAAGCTATATCAGGTAAGAGTTCAGCTTTGAAGCGCAGCATGTAGATAAAATATGCTTGTGGTCTTCCCTTGCACTTGATTTTTACGTCTAATATTTGCAGAGAGAATGCATATTGAAATACTTTTTGAAAAACGTTTGGAATAAACTGGGTGTCTTAAAAGTCATTCTTCGTTGTTTGAACAAGACTCTGGTACATTGGGCAGCTTTTTGACAAAATGCACTGTAAAATTTAGTGTTGAAACCAGGCTGATGTTTGTTTCAGATTGAGGAACGGGTTATCTGAACTTCTATGATTAACTCGCCTTTCCTATCTCCTCTGCTTTTCTCGGTTTAGAGGACTGGAACTTCTTAGGTGCTTTAGATAAGAGGAAGACTTAAACTCACGCTGGGTGGTAGAGAAGGAAGCACTAAAGTTGAGTTTGCCTTGAGCGGAAGGGATTTAAAATCAACAACAATTAAACCAAATTAATCTAAGTAGAAAGTCTAAGTGGAAATTTAGTCGAAGAATTAGATTAATGAAAAAGGAAAGGGTGGTAAATGTTGGTATCTTAGAATATGCCAAAAAATTACCTGTTTGGTTGTTCTGTTCCAGTTTGTGTAGTTTTGAAAGTTAATTTTAAGTATCTTTCCGCTGCAGAGTTTCACAACATGAATTTTGGTTCAGATTTGTTCAGTTTCTGCACTGATGGATATTTTTAGCCATAGGAAGAAATTAATGTGTTGTGCAGAAAACAGGATCACATTTGTCTTGTGAGCAAGGACTGCTTTGCAAATTCTAAGTGCTAGATCTAAGTAGCGTTTGGTGTAAGTTCCTCTTAATCATCTTAAATAATGCCGTGTGGATTTACGAAGAAGATGACAGAACAGTTTAGGTTGGAAGGGACCTTTAAAGGTCACCTGGTGCAAGCCCCTGCCATGAGCAGGGCAGAGGTATCAATCTCTCTGGACGTGTCTAAAAGGACAGAGGGGAGAAAGGTGGAGGTGGATGAAGCAGCAGGTCTGAAAGTCCGTGTGCAGTAGTAAACACTATTATCAGCCGTGATCTTACTGATGGGTTTGTTAGCTTGAAAAAAAAAAACCAAGAAAAAAGAAGTTTAATTAACATGTAAGGCCGAAGAGCCAGTAAGGCAGGTGCTTAGGCAAGGCATTATTTTAAAAGACCTTGACACACATGAAATGTTTGTAGTTTTAGCATTACCCATCATAGCAAAAATGATTCTGTGTTAACAGCTGACGTCAGGGTTGCCCATGGGGCAGTATAGGACATACAGAAACATTCTAACAGTTCGGTTGAGTTCATTTCAGTGGAATGATGTGGGTGAAAAGACTGTTTCGGAGCGTTTAGAAAAGCAGGTTAAATTCCGTCTCGTTGAACCACTTCACTTGATGCAGCAAATGACGTTGGTAGTGGACCATAATTTCTTTTCAGTGAAGTTTTCTTTTCTTTGTTGTTGTAACTGATGCTTTACCTGTTTGGTGGAGGCTGAGAAGCAGGGATGGAATTAGATGACATACCAATGTAGGGTGTGTGTTCTTGTATTATTTCATCATTGTTTTAGTTTCAGCACTGCGTCTTAATTTCATCCAGCTGGCAACTTTCCCAGAACACTTTCCTTCAGTTTTTTAAACTGGGAACCTCTCTTCCTTTGCTCCTTGTTTGTTTATTTTCATTTTGTGTCTGTGTGTACTTGTAGTGAGGGGAGGACAAGAGTCTTTGAAAAAGGCTACATGTCGGGAGCCTGGAAGTTACAGCCTTTGAAGTAGAATCGAGGCTTTTTGGATTGTTAACCTGTTGTGAGCCTCCTGCTCACAAGGAGGATCTGCTCCTTGACAGGGAAATGTTTCCAGGGAAATGTTGCATTCTGAAATCTGAAATGCAACATTTCAAAGGTGTGCTGTGGCAACTGAAGACAAACGTGGAAACGCTCAGCATTTCTCATTCATCATTTGGATTTTAGTTCTTTTTTTTCTTCCTCCAAAGGCAAAAGTTGTGAAATATCAAAGCAAGTTGATACTAGATTGATAGGCAATATATTGACAGTTGTTGATGTTCATCAAGCACTGCTGTTACACAAACAGCAGCCTGTTATCACTTGCACAGGAGGCTCCCCATGTCTCAGCCAATTCCAAACAGCAGCAGAGGATCTGATACCACTTCTTGCTTTGTCCAGGTTGCAGCTATCTCTGCTGGTCTGAGCCCCCACTAGCCTTGAAACAAGGACGACTTCAGATAAACTAAGTGTCTTTGCATGTTCAAAATATGCCACGTTAATTGTAATACTGTATATGCGTATTTTAACAAAAGGGGAGTGTATGAAATTATCTAAACACTCATCTGCTATCTTATGGAGATTAGGTAGCTTGGGAATGGTGAGAAGAACAATGGCCTGGGAAGCCATTGTATAATGTAGGCACATAAGCCTTGATTTGTTATCTTTTTCATTACCAGTTTGCTTGGAAGGGACACTGTAGTGCAAAATTAGATGCCTTTACTGCCAGCTGCTGCAGCAAATGTAAATTTGAATGGATATGTTTGAGAATTCACATAGAAAAATAAATGAAACTATAGAGCTCTGCTTTTTTTTTTTTTAATCGTGTCCTCCTATGTCTTCACAGGTTATGGAGACAAAGGATATGCTGTACATTGTTACTGAGTTTGCAAAGAATGGAGAAATGTTTGGTAAGTCCTCACTGACGGAGCTCACAGTTCCTTAGATTTAGAAACCATGGCTTTATTTTGTCATTGCTGAGTAACAGATATCCTCTGATTAAAAACCCAGGGCTTGTGTTGTCAGCTGTCAAACAGCAAGTGCAGCCCCTGCAGGATTATGAAAAATTTCCTCGGGGTGTTTCTAAATCCTCTCTGATTTTGTCTCGCAGATCACCTGACCTCCAACGGGCACTTGAGCGAGAGCGAAGCACGGAAGAAGTTCTGGCAGATTCTCTCAGCAGTGGAATATTGTCACAGCCACCACATCGTGCACAGGGATCTCAAAACAGAGAACCTCCTGCTGGATGCTAACATGAATATCAAATTAGCAGGTAATAGGAAGTAGGAGGTCACTTTATAAACAACATCAGGCATGTAGTCACATTGGGTCTCCCTAGGATGATCCTATAAATGGATTTGTATTTGTGTAACTGAAAATGAAACAATAGTTACAGATATTTCTCAGAACAGATTTTGTGAACAGAAGGGAATAGCTTAAATGAATGGGCAGAAAACAAAGCAACACATCTGTTCCTTTCTCTCCATTTTCTGCTACTTCTGAAATATTACTAGGTGGTTGAGTGTTGTTGTCTTACCCCAGATTTTCACCTTTATTTCAGACTTTGGCTTTGGAAACTTCTACAAGTCGGGAGAGCCCCTCTCCACTTGGTGTGGAAGCCCACCCTATGCAGCTCCAGAAGTTTTTGAAGGCAAAGAATATGAAGGACCTCACCTTGATATATGGGTGAGCTTGCTCTTCCTCAGAAATTGTGTTTCACACTTTGTGAGGGTCTGTGGGCCTTCAAAATCACTGTTTTTCCTGGAGTCACTCACGTGCTGTGCTGTTTTCTATTGGCAGAGCCTTGGGGTGGTTCTGTACGTCCTTGTCTGCGGTTCTCTGCCTTTTGATGGACCCAATTTACCAACTCTGAGGCAAAGAGTGCTGGAGGGGCGGTTCCGCATCCCCTACTTCATGTCCGAAGGTGCTTTTTTTTCAGATCCCTAATGTTAGAACAGGTGCTATAGAGGAGTAGCTGTCCAGTTTGCAGCTGGCAATTACTTTGTCTTTATGTATCCAGTAGTTTCTTTAGGGCAGAACACGTTTTCTTTTCTGGTATCTGCTTTATGGTGTGCCTAAAAGGCTGTAGTTTCCTTTCTTAGAGTATCCCTATGGATTTACAAAAATACTTGACACCCTAGCTGGAGAAATAATTGCTCAGAAAAGAGAGAAAACAGAATTTTAATGAGACTAGCCTGCAATGCTGACATAGGTGTAGTTCTCCTAAGATATCTTAGCTATGCAGAAGGTGTGTATTCCAGTGTGGCTGTGCTGCCAAGGAGAGCAGAAATAGTGGGACTTAGCAGTGTTTCCTGAGAACTCCAACAGTCTGATGAGAAACATGAGCCCGAAGAATGTTACCACCTCTCTCTGATTTGGTTTCGAAACCAAGTGAACGTGCCTCCGTCGTCACGTGGAGATTGTCTGCTGAAGTCTGAAGTTTATCAGTTATAGCCATGAATAGCTTTATTTCCTGGTTATAAGTAAATAAGCAGTAAATATGGACCAGGAAGTTGTATGTGATGGGGTTCTGTACTATATTCTGATTCTGTTTTATGTAGATGCCATTAAACCTGCATCCTCTCTAAAACTAGCTCCTGTACAAGGTGCAAGGCCACCTGGTATCCAGTACAGCTTCATTTCCTGTAGTGAGATGTTGTTTTCGTGATATGTGTGTGGACATCTCCTGTGCCGTCTGGAATATCTGATAGTCAGATCAGGCATCAGCTGCTCCCAAACCTTTAATTCCTGTTTTCATAGGCTTCTTACACTGTTGCAGGGAAGTGTTCTTAGCAGTGACCTGGGGCTGGGCTGTTGTTTTTGCCCCTTGCTCATGAGTTTGTCTTTGTCACCCAGACTGTGAAACACTAATCCGACGGATGCTGGTTGTGGACCCAACCAAGCGGATAACCATCTCCCAGATAAAGCAGCACAAGTGGATGCAGGCTGACCCCTCCCTTCAGCAGCAGTCCTTGTCCTTCTCCATGCAAAACTACAACTCCAACCTGGGCGACTACAACGAGCAGGTCCTTGGGATCATGCAAACCCTTGGCATCGACAGGCAGAGGACTGTAGAGGTGAGTTCTTGCCCTTTAGGTACCTCTTCAGTGGCTGCTAGAATGCCAGTGGTGCAGTCATGTGTCATTAAGTGACTGGCCTTGATCTGGTGTCACAGCATAAAATCTTCACTGCCCTTCTGGATTCTGCTTATTTTTTTGAGTATGCTGCTCTGAGCCCTTAGTAATGAGTTTGGGCTGCTTACATCCTGAGTTACGTGTAACTCAAAAGGCCCTTCCAATGTCTTCCAGTCTCTGCAGAACAGCAGCTACAACCATTTTGCTGCGATTTATTACCTGCTCCTGGAGCGCCTCAAGGAGTACCGGAGCAGCCAGGTGTCCACTCGGCCGGCAGCCGGCCGGCAGCCGCGGCCCAGGAGCTCCGAGATCACCAGTGCTGAGGTGAGGAGAGGCACTGGGTCCCTTGGATCTCCTTTTGATGTAACTGCCAGGCTTCTGAAAACCAGTTCTGATAGTGGTGGCCGCTGACAGGACACAGCCTGCTGTTCTTCAGCAGAGGCTGAGTGAATATTAATGCCCTATTTCCTAGGAAGTGACCACGGGTCATGGTCCAAAGAATAGTCTGCCTCCAGTGCAGGTCAATAATGAGCCACAAGATTAGACTTCTCATGGAAATCTGCCCTCTTAGGCATGGCTTGGTTACGCTTCTTTGTTGCATATCCTGTAGGTTCCTCAGAAGTACTCCATGAGTCACTTAATGTGTTTTTCTGACATTCTTTTTATTTTCTTCGCCCCCACCCCCTTTAAAGTGTGGTTTGGGTGCCTTTGCAAATTGCACTTCCAGTTCAATTGCCTAACTTAGGAGGAGGAGTTCTGTGTTTATGTTGGCATTAATGGATTAGCTTTGCTCATTTTCATAGAGAGCATGAAGAGAAAGCTTGCAGGGAAGGTGGCTCTGAAATTCTGTGACTCTCCAGTATGTGAAAAGTCACGTGGAACTGCAGTGTGTGTGATGGCTTCTGTGCATCGCTCTCTCTCCAGATGCCTCAGGACAGTCTCACTAGTGAAACCCTGCGATCGTCTCTGCTTTACCAGCAACCTCAGAGCCTGATTCAGCCATCCTTGCAGGCAGAAATGGACTGTGACATAAGCAATTCATTACAGGTTGGTGTTCCCGGCTAAACTCTGTGTTGCTTCTTTTTTTCATTGTTCCCCCAATCCACAACAATGGGGGTTGTGACTGTTGTTCTCTCCCTCCTATGTTTTGTTTGGCATTTGTGCATGGTGTCACCATAGCCTCTCAAACAATATTCCTACTGAAGACATGCCACAGAATTGTGGAGAGTATTAAAAGGCAGTGCAGAAATAAGCAAAAGACCCTGAAGTCTGTGATCTGGTGTGTTTTCCAGCCTGTGTTCTTCCCTGTGGATACCAACTTCAACGGGCTCTTCCGGAACCGCTCCATCTCCCCGAACAGCCTGCTGGAGACCACCATCAGTGAGGAAGTGAGGCAAGAGAAGGAGCTGGAAGATGAAATCAAGGCATATGACCACCCTATCTGCATCCCTAGCAACACCAGCAGGAGGCACACGCTGGCTGAAGTGACCACCCATTTCTACCAGCACATCCCTCCATGTAAGTAAGTCTGGGAGAGATGAAGGGTGTCCGTAGGTAGAGGAAAAGGGCAGAGAAGGAGTGCCCTAGAGCCCAAACGCCGAGGGAGAATGTGCTGATTTTACCTTGACTAGGGTAGGAAAGCCTAGAAGAGAGGTCTGTACTCCGCCCTCTCCAGTTCTGTCTTTGTACAGATAAGCAGGGCCCTTAGGGAAGAGAAGTTGTGCTGTTGTATTTCATCTAAATCTCTTCAGAGGGGAGTGTGCTCACAAGCAGGACCCAAACCTGGTCTGTTTGCTTCTGCTGTTGTACTGGGGGAGGAGAAAGTGCCTGAATTTAACAAAAAGCTCCTCACTAATCATGTTTGGTACATACCCAGACCTTGTGAACCAACCAAATAAGCACAACTGTTCACAAACAATAATCCTGGTTGTGCTAAAGAAACGCTGTGTGCCTAATCCAGCACAGCCTGGTGGTGCTGGTGCTGCTGGCAGAGTCCTGCCAGCTGGACAGGAGCCCAAACTACTGAGGTTATTTGTTGATGACCCCTTGCGGGAGTCAAGCCCTGTGACAACACGAGTTGCTGGACACCTCTCCAGCTCGAGGCTGTTTATTAGTGCCAGTGTAGGTAGGCAGAAGGCTCTGATGTCATGTTTGTTCCTTCCTGTACTCATCTTGGGAATGTTCTTTCTCTCCTTCCTTCCCCTCCATAGGTATAGTCATTTCCTCCTCTGCCAGCCCCACAGAGGGAACTAGCTCAGACAGCTGCCTTACTTCATCTTCAAATGACAGCTCAGTGGCCCTGAGCAGCTGTTTGGCAGGTCAAGTAATGACGGGGAGCCCGGCCACAGCGAGGATGACGTCGCCTTTCCTCGCTTCCCAGTCTGACGCTCCCGTGTTACAAGCCCAGGGCTGCATGGGAGGTGCTTCTCTCCTGCCTGTCAGCTTCCAAGAAGGAAGGCGAGCATCTGATACCTCATTAACTCAAGGTAATGTCTTCCTGGCTTTGTTGCTGAGGCATTGCACCCTCCCAACAGCCACCGGGAAAGGGTAGGGTGCAGAGAGACTTGCTGCCCCTGTTAGTGTTACGCTGAGGCTGGACACCTGGATACTCTGCCTCCTGTGTTCACAGGCTCTGAGGGAGGGTGGGATGCCCTGAGGAAGGTGCCTGAAGGAGAGGTTCTCAGACATGGATTCAGCCTGCCCATGGAGATATTTCTGCTGCCATGAGTGGGATGGCAGGCTCCACCTTCCTCCTAAAATATGGAGTGCACAACGTCATGATTTCTCTCAGGCTTTTCCTTTGCTCTGCATGTCCATCTGCACAAGGGTGCAGCTGTCCCAGTCCCTGTTCCAGTACCTAAATCCTGCTCTGACCACCAGGCAGAGGGTGAGCGTGAACTGGAGTCTCTTCTAGCCCAGTTCTCACACCCAGGAAGGCAGTGCCCAGAAAGGCTGATCTGTACTGTAGGCAAACGCTGAGGAGGATTAAAGTGCATTTCTTTTCCTCATGTCCCACAGGCTTGAAGGCTTTTAGGCAGCAGCTGCGGAAGAACGCTCGAGCCAAGGGGTTTCTCGGCTTGAATAAAATCAAAGGCTTTGCTCGGCAGGTGTGTCAGTCCTCCTCCTCTCGGGCAGCAAGGAGTGCCATGAGCCCTTTCCAGCACACGCAGCCCAACACCTGCATGTACAGCAGCAGCGGGAGCAGCAGAGAGGGGAGAAGCCTCCTGGAGGAGGTGCTGCAGCAGCAGAGGTGAGGGAGGAGCTTTGGTGTCTTTTCACTGGGTTTACTTTGGGTTTAGGGGTAAGCAAGGAGGGGTAAACGCAGCAAAAGAGGTTGGGAGTTCGGTCACTGGGGGTTCCTGTCTTCCATCTTTGCTGTGTGGCAGTGGGTAAACTGCTTGGCTTCCTTTGTGGCTTCCTGCCCTGGCACATGTAACACAGGACGTGCAATTCCACTCAAAAATCTCGATGTCCAAATATTTGGAGGTTGCTGAATTGAGAAGCAGTTTGGTAGTGTGGGGGAAAACATTGCTTCTCCCTACTGCAAGCTGTGTTTTTCTTTGTTAGTTTTGGGAATGATTTCTTTCCTCTTCTGCCTCCTCCTGTAATTTTCCCATGGCAAGGAAGTGAGACCTTGTAATTTGGAAAAGTTACAGCCCACAAAGGAGGCACAGTTCCAGTGGCCTCAAATGTCATGTGTGGTGGCACCTCTTCATTCCCATAGAAGCAAGATGGAAAATTGAGCTTCTGGTTTATCTGCACACATTGTCTCTAGAACATCTATTATTAGGTGGCCAAATCGTGACCAGATAAACTTGGTTGTGATAGTTGCCCTCTACAGAATGAGGAAAAGCCTGGCATGGGCAGCTTGATCTGATTGTCCTGGCTGGGGTAAGGAGAGGTTTGACGGAGAGAAGGAAACAAAGGGGAAGGTTATGGTCAAGGTTAGGGGCAAGCAAGGAAGGAATAAAACATGAAATTATCCTAGCAATGCAAATTAACCTCTTCCCCCTTGGATTTTGTCCAGAATGCTCCAGTTCCAGCATCACCAACTACTCCAAACAGCTTGTCCCCAGGCTTCCCAGACATCTGCAGCAAGTGGCATCCCCTCCTCTGACGGGCCAGGTACCTGCAAAGCCTCCAACTCCATTCTGCTGTCAGAGCTGCAAAGAGAGAACTCGTTTGAGCTGGCCTTTGCTGGCAGCAGCCAACTGCTCCAACCTCATTTCTTCGGCGTGAGCGTGTCTCCGGTGTCGTCGGCCGCTCACCTGCTGGACACTCACCTGTACATCAGCAGCAGCAGCAGCGTCCCCCCGCTCGCCGCCACCTTCTCCCAGCAGCAGAGCTTCTCCGCACCGTCCCCCAGCTACGACGCCGTCACTCTGCAGCACGGGGACTGTGAGATGGAGGACCTGACTTCCAGCCAGCTGGGGAAGTTTGTGCTGGTCAAGTGAGAGCTTCAGGCTGCTCTCGTTGCGGGGAACTTCCGCCACTGTTCCGTGGCTGGCTGGCGGCGTGGGGACGAGTGACTCTCAGAAGCAATAAATTTTGAAGTATGTGAAGAGGCTGTCTGGCTCAGAAAGCTGGCAACTTTATAGGACTGAAACAAGCAATATGTATGTCTTTTTGCTTCTACTATTCTTGCACTGAACAAATACGAATAGAAACTGAATTTTTTTTTTTTATGTGGTTGGGGAAGAACTCTTCGGTACTGTACTCAAGTCAGACCAATACAGCTCTGCTGTTATGCAAGATTAGCAGCTGTCAGTAGTGGTGACACAGCAGGGAGAGGCTTTTCAAAGAAGGGACCAGAGCCTCCCTTTTTCACAATATTCATTTATGGGTTTGTGAAGATGATTACCTCTTTTAAAAAAATAAACAGAAAACCAGTGGCATGCAGCATTATGCATTCATAGGAGACAAAAATGGAAGCATTGCCATTTGTTGTTTTTCCTTTTCCCTACTGTTAACACTCATTTTATTTAAAGGAACCAACATCCCTATTCCACACCTCCCAGATACACATACTTTAAATGAAAACTGTGAACTTCTTGCTTGATACATCAGCTGGAAAAGCTTAGCATGCCCTCCTAATTAGTACAGAAGCAGTAACTATTGGAAATGTATCCCTTGATAATCAGGATCCAAATTGCATAATTCCTGGTCTTTTGCAGGGATGTTCGTTTGGGAGTGGTGTGTGCTTGTACATACACACAGGTGCACACATGCCTGTATTTTGTTGGTCTGGGGTAATCTTTAGGAATCTTTTTATAAACTCTAAGTTTGTTCATATTCTTGCCGAGGCACTGAGGAGGGAAGCAGCAGCACCTGTGGGGTAATGGGAAGGGTTTTCTTTTTAAAAAGCCCTCCTGGAGGTTGCCTACAAAGTTGCCTGAGGGGTATTTCTTAGTGCTGCACATTGTTATTTCCGCTGCTAATTATGTTTTTATGCATTTCATTATCAGGGTCCAAACAGAACTGACTCTTGGGGAAATGTGCAATATTGAGGTTATAATTATATACTGACAAAGACAAAAGGAATAGGCTAGAACAGAATTCTACTCTAACGGAGTACAGCTTTTTCTGAACAAAACTGTATTAAAAGTGAGTAAAACAGCACAATCTTTGGGTGTTTGTTTTTGGTTGGTTTGTTTTTTGGCATATTAGCAAAACGAGGTTTTGGATTAGATAGGTGTTTTTTCGTATGGTTTTTAATGCTGTATATGTATATAAATAGGAAGCAGAAAACTATATAACACTAGTTATTTTTTATATTTTGTAATATGCTTCTGTTGTGTTTCTGGTATAAACCCCAACTCCCCTCCCAAGGCAGACCATGACTTCTGTTGGTGTCAACAGAGGTTATGCTGAGGTATAAAGGGGAGGACAGGCTGTGCTCCTACAGACATGAATTGGGGAGTGCATGCAAACTTTGGAAGCAGGTGAGCAGACAGTGAGACAGCTTGGCTGGGAGCTGCCATCCAACTGACAGAGCATAGCTGCATTCTGTCTAGATGCTTAAAGGACCCCTCTCCCTAGTGTGACACAGGGTGCCTTCAAGTTACCTTGGCTTCATGCAACCTGCAGTATTACACATTTGCAAATAATATAGAGACCTGTTTTGGTTTTTTTGGGTTTTCTTTTTTGTTTGGTTTGTTTAGTTGGTTTGTTTTTTGTTTGTTTTTTTTAAGAAAAAAAAAATAAAAAAGCCAAAGATTGACCAGGTTAATTGGTGGGAGTAGGAAGGGTTGAAGATGTCATGTGGCTCTGTCTGTGGCTCTCCATAAACGACCTCTTTATCTGTGTGTTGTATCTGCCTGTCCGTATTGGTGCATCTCCAGCTTGCCACTGCTGCTCCATGGTCTGGAAGCTTCAAAGTCACAGAAAATTGCTCAAGTTGAACTCCCGTTAATGAGTGGTGCCTTGCAGCAGAGAAAACACCAAAGTCTCATGCTCATTTGTAGTGTGGGTTTAAAAGAAAACAAACAAACGACCCCCTGAAAAAACCCAACCCAAAAGCGAGATTGCATGGAGATGGCTGGAAAGGAGGGCAAGAAGAAGCCAGCTTGTCACAAAGCAGCAGCTTGGCCTTCAGTTTTATAAGGGGTAGCACACGTACTTAAACCACAGAATTTCCTCCTCAATTTGTGTTTTGTTTAATGCCATGGATCTAAAGGCCACAGCTTCTTTTGTTTCCTGTCCTGAGCAATGACAAGCACTTTACTTTCATAGTATTTTTTTTCTTTTCCAATTGCTGTAGAACCTCTTTGGAATTATTACTGGAGCAGAAGAGGTCATTTTAAAAGTCTGGGGTTTTTTTGTAGATGTCTTGACAGTGCTGTTCTGCAGACTGCAATGCAATAGGGTATTTAAAGACACTACGTGATTGGTTTAATTGAGATGTATAGTTTATTTTTTATCATGACTGAACAATCATTTTATTTCTTATGTTAAAATGAGAGGTGTACACCAAAATGATTAGTTGATGTGTTTTATTTAATATTTAAATAAAAAAACGTTTTAAAATTGTTGTCCTGCGTGTGATTCTGTGGAGTATCTTCACCCAATGCACTTATGACTTGCATAGTCAAGACTCATTTTCAAGCCAAAGTCCGTAGGACATTGCTGACACTTTCTATTACATCCCAAATGAAGAGGGATGGCGGGCTCACAAATCTGATAATGGGATATCGAGCCTTTTGCTGGTAGGCAATCTGTCTGAATTTAACCCAAGTCTGTGGTAATCGGGTTATAAAATGCAGCAGGACCAGAGGTCTGGGCAGTGAGGATGGCCCGGCGTGGTGGAGTTACCAGATGGGCACTGCCTCCCTCCGTGTCACCTTCAGCTGGGACAGCCCCAGCCAGATTAAGGCAGCTACTGAAAGAGAGCAAAGGGGAGGAGGGAGGGATTTAAGGGGGGGAGTGGACTGTCTCTTGTAAAACATAACTTGAGAGTTGAAAAAATACTGGAAAGGCTTTATATTCAGCTCGTGCAGTCACAATAAGAGCAAGGAGGGGTTTTGCCTGCAAAGGGACCCCTAAATATTGAAAAGCTTTAGTTTGACCTGACAAGCACTCAGCAAAAAAAAACCTAAAAAAACAAACCAAAAAAACCCCAAACCAAACAACAAACAATCGTGGTTTTTAAAAAGAAATGAATCAATTTTTTTCCTTTTTTTTCTATCCCAAAGTTTTTATTTTAAAACCCACCTATCACATTTTGAAAGAAAAGGAGAATGATGGAAAGGTAAATCAAAAAAGTTAAACAGAACCTTGAGGGGAAACAGTATTTACATATTTTGCTTTCTAAAGTAGTTGTTTGCTGAGCTGGAATTTGTAGAGCTCGTTGTGCATTTGCTGTGACTCCTGAACTGGTAGAAAAGTGTCGTGCACATGTTTTTCCAGGGTTGTGTTTTCAATGTGACCATCGAAAGTTAGGAATTTTGCGCTCTTAAAAAATAATGGATGCATTCTAAATTATCTTTAATTAGGTTTTAGTATGACCTGGTTTAAGGATAATCCCAACTGTTGTTTTCAGCTGGGTTCTCAGGGCATTATTTTAAACACCAGTAATTCTGGGAAATTTGAGAAAGTTGCTTCTTAATGGATACAAATCAGTGCAGCTCCACCAACTTACATTGACATCACTGACCCTTGGGTATAGAGGGATCCCGCCAGCATCATGATTTCTGTGAAATGGTAGGAAAAACAAGTACAAAGAAACCCTGGGAGTCTGGACTCGGTTTCCATGTGTACACTGTTTTCACTTGGTGCTTTAGTCACTGTCTTCCTTCCTTTCCTCTGAAATCTGTCTCTGCTCCTGTTCACAGCGTTTGTTTCTGTCTTTAACATCTCAAGATGCTGTTTTCCTTGCCTTCATTTCTCACATTACAACTTGGTACCTTCGCTTTCTCTCCCAGTCCACGACTGGTGTTTTTCCCCCGCCGTTCAGATGGAACAGATCCTGGCAAGTTTAGCACAACCCCAGAAGTGGATGATCAAACCTTGGTTGTTTTTTTTCTTCAGAAAGGAAATGCCTAGAGCTGGCAGGAGATGCCAGACTGGTAGCAGTGAAAAACACAGGCTGTTTTTGCACCGAGCAGGCTGAGCACAGACACTCAGCCGAGCACCCTGGTGCCAGTGTGGTCCAGCCACGGCAGCGAGGGATTCCCACCTGCCCCTCTCCTCCTGCAGGTGATCCATAACCCATCCCCACGACCTTCTCCTTCACTGTGCCCAGCACAGCAGCCACACCTCATCGTGGAAAGGAATCCCCCATGGCAAAAGCCATGGTTGTGTAATCCCGGCCTGTGTCAGCTGGAAGGGGGAAGCGGCAGAAGGGAGAGCAGTTGAGCGAACGAAATTATGGTGCAGGAGATGGAAAGTGATCGGTGCTTCCTTTTTACTCATCCTGCAAAGTGAGAATAAGGCACACGTCACGCAATGAAGGAGAATTAATTTAAGACCGATAAAAGGAAATATGTGCCTTGGGAGGACATTGCTTCAAATGCGCTTGCTGGCTTATTTCATGACTGCTAACTACTTTTAGTGGTGACAGTTAAATCAATGATAAAGGTAATCCACTGTCATGGTTTATGGATTTAGCAGAGCAGCTGTGGGAGATCAGGAAGGAGCTGGTCTTTGGTACAGACTGCCAGGGGAATGAAACATTCTTAGGACAGAAATAACAGTCCTTGGTGTTATCAGATATTAGCACCTGCCAGAGACAAAACTTTCATGCGAGGTGAACAAACTTGACCATCACCTGCAATAAATTCCAATTTCTTAATAAACATCTTATGTCATGTGTAATGTGTCTTACGCAGTGATAATGGCTTAGAGCAAAGGTCCAGATAATTGGGCAGCTCATTCCAGCAGCAGACTCTGAGGTAAAGGGTGTAAGGACAGGGTAAGCATAGCACAATTCCTCTGTGATATTACCAGCTCAATAGAGAGCAGACTGTGGTTAAGGGAATTTTTGACTGGCATTTGGGTCATTGTGTTTAACAGCTGCAGATGGGTTGAGCCTCCAAGAATTTGGCTAACCCCTTTTGGAATTCTTTTATAGTTCTGGTCTTCACAGCATCCTGTGACAAGTGTCATAATTCAATTTTGCATTGTGTGAAAGAAGTACTTCCTTTTCTTCGTGTTAGACCTCCAGCCCAATAGATTGGGTTGTGCTGCCTTTCCCTTGTGACAGTGGACACAAATAATGGTCTCCTGGTCACATTTCCACGTTGAGTTGTCAGGATCTCTCTCACATCCCTTCTCAGCTGAGGTGGCCAAGAAGAAGGACTCTGCTGTAATTTCCATGTCATCTCTTCTGTGTCTTCATGGATTCTTCCACATCGTCCTTGGTGGACACCCTGTGTTTGAGGCAGGGTCCCTAGAAGGAGACATTCTCATTCTCTTTTAATTCTGTAGCCATTCCTAAAGCTCTTTTTTTGCACTGTTGACACCTGTTGAGGAGTAAGCTGGAGTTTTCAGCAAACTCACTGACTGATGTTTCCTTCCTGCCTGATGTTAATTTAGTGCCCCTTATGGTCTTAGTATGGCTTGGGTTGCTGTTTCTCACAGTCCTCACTTTTTATTTGCTGCCGGCGGGTTTCATAGGTTATTTCATCAGCCTGCCATTCAGTTTTCTGAGATTACTCTCCACCTGGTTGCAGCTGGATCTTTTATGAATACGTCAAATTGGCCAGGTCTTGACACGAATGGATTTGCAATGCCTGAGCTCTCACTCAACAAACTTTGCGCTTTCCCATTCTATCACACTTTTAGCTATCCTGCTTTTTGTTGTGCTTTCTGTCAATTTGCCTTGCCCAGCTTCCCAGCCCACAGGTTTCTGGATGACCTCTAAAGGCCCTTTTTAAGAATGAATGTAGCATTTGCCACCTTCCATTCCTGTGGTGCTTCGCCATTTCAACAGCTGCTGTGTTATTGTACTGAATAGGTCAGCAATTTCAAGTCTGAGTTCCCTCAGAGCTCTTGAGTGAAACCGTCTGGTCCCAGCAATCTGTTAACATCACTTTTATCCTGAAATCTCTTCTACTGACACTTGGAGTTTTGGAGAGTTTCTGAGGCTCGTTCCCTGTGCAGCTGGAGTGGGGCACAGCTGGAGTGAAGTCAAGCAGAACCGCCAGGACTGGATGGGCCTGCGCAGCCAGAGGCTGAGCCACACAGACCACACGTCCCTTTTGCACCTCAGACAGGTGACAAAGCCATGACAGCAGGGTGGGCACTGGGGAGTGCCCAGGTCAGCCCAGCAGCCCCCTTCTTATGTCCTCCAGGGATGACCAAGCCTTTCTTCCTTCGCTGTATTTACTTTTGTGGAGCTGAATTTACAGATGGCTTCCTCAGCAGATGCAAACTGGCGTTGCTAAATCAAAGCTAATGCAGCGACGCTGCTTTACGATATAAACATTATTAGCAGCACATTAAGGCTCCGACGTCCAGAGCCACACAATCTCATCCTTTGTTTCTTCAGCCACTGAGGCAGTGAATTTAGATTCATTATTTTTGATTGAGCTTTTCCTGTATCATGCCGGGGTGCTTTTTTAGTTCTTCTGTCTTACATCCCTTTCCGCTACCCTGGGCAACTGTGTTTTTTTAACAGTCCTTGGTTTATTCTGTGACAAGAAAAATATCTTAGTCAAGGGCTGGAAGGGATTTCAGAAATTCTAGCTAAGTACCTTTATTTTGCCTAATCTTGCTGATCATTTCTTCCCCATTTCCTGGTAAGGTAACACGATGTTATCATTTGGTGAGCTTGTCTACACACTTGATAGGTAAATGGGTATTTAGGGCTTCTCACAGCCATTATCTCCAGGCATCTGCTGGATTTCCAAACAGATCTGCTCCTGCAAGAAACATCTTGCAAAAACTGAGCTTTAAACCTTCCTGTTCATACCACATGAGAAAAACAAAACAAAACAAAACAAAACCAAAAGCCATTAATCATTTGATTTTAGCTGCTTTTTCCTGGTTGCCTAACAATATTATTCATACATTTGCTGGGATACATTCACACTTTCTGCTCTTTGGACCCCATGAAGGTAATTGTGCAGTGGTCAGCTAAGTGTCTTCATGGGTTTTTCCTGTTCAGCTCTTGTATGGTAGCAGATAATTTTATTGAACATGTAAAATTAGATTTCCAGGAACAGTTATGCACACGCCTTCGAAATCCATTTTCCATGAACATTTCTGCTCTCTGCTCATGAAAAGTAAGCACAACAAGAACAAGGACACAGAGCCACCAAACTGACTGCAATGCTGGACAGAACAGTTATTTATATGACCATTGCTGCTTTCCTTTGAGTCAAATGCCTGAGAAAAACCAGGGTATTTGTCTTAATTTTGGGCTAGGGAGGTTGAAAACTCTCTGTGCGCTTTGCATTTTGGGAGCGAAAGGGTGTCTCTCTGTCCTGGAGGGAGGAAAAGCTTCCCTGTGGATTAGTTGAGGTAAGATGGTTTTAAAAGGCTGCAGTGATGTCTTCATAATGACTTTGACACAGAAGTGTAGCTTTGGTTCTTAATTACTCAGATCTCTGTTGCAAATCTCCAAAGTCAGACACAACGAGTTACAGGCATCCAGAGGATGTGGCCCTGTGGGTTGCGTTCCCACAGGAGGGGCGAGGAGCAGAGAGGAACAGGAGGTCTGACAGGACAAAGGACTTCAGGCCGCTCAGCCCACCTTGCACACTGCCTGCTGTTGGGAAGGAGGTCTCATTCAGCAGTCCAGCACGTGGCGGGAGGTGTGCTGTCCAGAGGAAAGAGGGAGGATGCTGTGTTTCAGCCTGGGAAGATGAACATCAGAGTGGCAGGAGGGAAACAGGAATTCTGGTGCCGTCCGCGTGCCCCTTGTTTGTGGAAAGAGGCTCTCTGGGCAGCTTTGGTGCATTCAGTGCTGGTGTCTCTTCTATCCCCAGCCACCTGCCGTCAGTGGCACAAGAGGTGGGAGATGCTGGGATGCCCCAGGCAGCAGGAGGGGGGTCCTGTGATGGAGGCATTGGTGCAACCGGGCTACAAGTTTGTTCTTGCTGCTGGACCTGTGGGAATGAGGGGAAATTGTTTGTCCTCAAAAGGAAGTGAGTCATGTTGCTGCATAGAGAGGCCCACCTTGGCACATTTTGGGGTTAGTCACTCACTGTGAAATCCACTTTCTCCCAGCTCCAGGTAGCAGACGGGGGTTGTGGGGTGCAGCAATGCCTGGTTGTTCATCAGCACAGATGCTGTTTTACAAGCCCACAGCCACCCTCCTGGTCTCCAGGTTGATCCACTTTTCTGCATGCAGGACCCCACTAATTGGATTCAATAACTGGCTTAACACTAAATGCAATCAAGTCACCGGCTGCACTCAGCCCTCGAGCCAGCAGGATTAACCAGTTCCTCGGGGCAGGATGTGCCCTTGCACCTCGATTCTCCACACAGCAGAGCAAGAGCCAGGCACCCCAGCAGCACCTCTCCCACTGGTTTAGCTTGCTGCTGGATTCCAGCTGCCATGGATGCCTGCTCTGCATGTCACAGCCACACGGGCAGTCCTCAGGTTGGGGTTTTTTTTGCCTGCTGTGTGTGAGTATTTGGGTTTTTCCTGGTGTCCAGCACATTTGTCCAGGACTTAGGCTGCTTTGGAGCTGATTGCAGCAAGGCTGATGAGGCAGCACATGGCTTCTAACACCACCACCAAGCCTTGCCTGTGAACTGAGCTTGCTTTCACCTGAGTTTGTGATCTCTGAGGTCATACTTTCAGGTGCATGTTGTTTGCTGGAGGAATGAAATCTCACTAAAAGGATAAAAGCTTCCAGTGTTACCAGTTTTTTCCCATCACACCAGCTGTTACCAAAGCTGATGAGGAAATCACAGCAGCTCCTAATTGCACTCTGCAGAAGACCTTGCGTGTCCAGACTGTCCCAGTCACTCCCTTGCCTGCTCAAACCCAGTTGCATCATCGAAATAGGACTTGGCTCCAGTGTCAAAGAGGAGCCTTCTCTCTCTCCGCAGAGATGAGCTGTGTTCCTCCTGACATCCTCATGCGCCAGCAGCAGGGGCTGCGCTGGAGCAGGAGCCAGGGAGACCTCCCCAAACTCATCTTCCTACATCTCACCCCTGGGGCCAAGCAGATGCCTGGTCTAGAAGGGACTGCCTTCTGAAAGGATTGGAGCTCTTAAAACTGCAGACAGGTGGGAATTCTGGAGTGGGTTAACCCAGGCAGGTGAGAGGTGCTGTTCCAAAGGGCTCTTGAACTTGCTAAATGTCCACCTCTGTTTTTTAAACACTTTCAGGAAACTTTGCTGTTCCCTCGGGCTCAGTGAAGGGAAGGGCTGAGTTTTTGATGCCTGAGCAAAGGGGCATTTGTGTCCTGGTGGCAGGAGGGGGCTGTGGCAGGGGAATAGCAGAGCTGCCCCTGCAGGATGCTGCTCAGAGCTGGTGTCTGGCAGGGCAAGGTGAGTGATCAGGTGTGGCTCTGGCTGTAGACGTGCCCAGTCCAACCAGAGCAGTACAGACTAACTCACCTCTTTTCCCCTGGCTGATAGGCATCACCAGGAGTGGGAATGCACATGTACATCCATGCCTATGCGCCCAAATACACAGGTCCATGGAGTGCTTTGAACTCCCTGGGTTGTGTTCAGAGCCTGAATCAGTGCCATTTCTCAGTACCACAAAAAATCGTATTCCCAGAATTAACAATGGCACTCTCAGGAGCTCTTTCTTTGCCTAAATGACTCATTGATTATTGCTTATTGTCAGTCCTGCCAGGTAATGAGGGGCTAATAAGGCTTTGCAAGACTCACTAACAACGACGGAAACTTTTCCTGATGGCCTCCACTGCTCTCTGCAGGGGTGAGTGATGGGAGGGGGAACCACAGACAGGATGGTTGGATGCCCTTTGCTGGAGTGTGGTGGGCAGCTGTCGGTACCCAGGGGCTCCTGATGCTTTCAGATGGATGGAGGGTTAGGAGCGGTGCTGAATTGTGGTGACACCGAGCACAGAAAGGCCTGAAGTGGGGTGCTCCATCCCTTTTCCTTGGAAGGCTGAAGGAGAGTGGGAATGGGAGCTCAGAGAAGTTGGTGATGGGTTCGAACCCTGACTTTTGGCTGAGCCACCAGAAGTGGTGTGCAGGCATGTACATGCATGGGTATGAATGAAAGCTTCATTTTTCAGGCAATAAGGAAGAGAATGTCTCATTGCTTACGCTCCCATGTCCTGGGAAACAGGTCCCTGCTTCTTCATGCTGGTATTTTATTCCTGTGAGAAGAGGAAGGTTTCTTTGAGAACTGAAATCCTTGAAGGGATGAAGTTGACACTAAGAGTATTAAAATCTAGCAGGTGGATTGTGTGCATTATTATAAACCAAGATGATCCCAGTTTTTTAAACAATTTAATCTTTGTTGCTTGTTTCCTTACTTCTGTACTGTGATTTTTTTAATTTGTGGTGCTGGGAGAAAGGCCTACATTTTCTTCATCCTAGATTAAGATCAATAGACTTGTGGGCCCTTCCTTCCCACAAAAATTCCCAGATGGAGGTCCCCAAAAGTCAAACACTGGAAGAAGAAAAAGGGAATCTGGAAGGCCCCAGAAGCCACTGAGCCTAGTCTAGATGAAGTATTTTAGCTATGAAGAACAACTAAGTAACACATGTCCCATGTTTCTTCCCTCATCCAGTAAATAGGACATGGGCTGGGTGGTGAGGTGCACACACAAGTCAGATCTCAAATCCATGGGTGATGGAAAGCAGTTTCCACACTGGAATATGAGTTGTCATTCATGTAACACGTAGGTCAGTGTGGTCACCCAAAGCTCCCACGTACATGATATGGGTGTTTCCATTTGTGGTGTTGCCCCAGCCCTCTTCTGGCTCAGGTCTTGTCACAGAATCCCAAATTTATGGGTGGAAACAACTTATGAGGTCATCTGAGACGTCCCTCTGCTAATGCAGATTTCTTCCCTCCTGCTCATTTTCCAGCACTTGGTCCAGTCTATTGTTCAAATGACTCAAGCGTCCGCTGCTTCCCTTGAGAGACATTTGGGAGCCTAACAGACCTTGCTGTCAGGATTTCGCTTCCCGTCATATTCCTCCTAAAGGTTCTTCTGCCTAATTTAGTTATTTACTCTCTCTGCAGAGCGGTGATGAGGAACAGCGCTGTAGGAAGAGGACATTTATGTCTTACTTATTCAGCTAATTCCCGTTATCCTATTTTTGATGGCCCTGCCAGTCCTGTTCTCCCTGGTGTTTATCACCTCACACTCCTCTCCCAGGAGCACTCCAGCTTCGACTGGGATGTGTGGTAAAGTGTCTATGGACTTTGGAGGGAGCAGAATGGAGCCAGTACCCACACAGATGCAGTTTTTCTCACCTCATTTTCATTCTGAACAAATCCCTTAAGCCTTGGCATGAACGTGGTGCGTCTGCAATGATATTTGAGAGTGAGACTGTTAAATTTGAGTGGAAGTCGGAAAATAACAACCATTGGTAAGGAATTTTGATGCTCTATTGAAATTAACTTTAACATTTACCTCCTCTCCCTTTCATTAGTTACAACTAAGTGATGGGAAAGAGAGAAAAAGATGCAAAGTTCAGGCTGGAAGAGGGGCCATGAGGAAGTCAGGAAATTAAAAAGGAGTGTAATAATAATAATGGGGTTTCCCAAACATCATGAACTTGGAGTCATTCCACAGCCCAAGTACTTCATGTTATAACAAGAGCTACTATCTGATCCTTGTTTTTGCAGGATGAGATCCCTCTGCAGCCAAGACACTCAGTTTAAAGGAAATGGGAATGTCACTTGTTCCCTGGAGGACATTTTACATTGTCAAGCTGGTGGAAAAGGCCTCCACATAGAGGACAGCCATGTCCCTGATGGGTAGAGGTTTAACTTCACTAAGTGACAGAATGGGAATTCACGCTCCGATCCCTCCTGCTCAGTCCATGCCCTCTCTTTGCCAGCAGTTCACCACCACTCCTGTTTCCAAAGGTAACTCCCCAAACTCTCTGGGGCACCAGCCCAATGCTTTTGGTGAGCATGGAGGAAAAAAGCTAAATTGTCTTAGCTTACTAAAACCCTCACCAAGAAAACCCCAAAATACAGATTTTTTTTTTTCTTTTAAACCAGGTCATTTTTCAAAGTTAGCTTAAAGCAGAGAGAGACAAGCACAGAGATGGTCACAGCTGGATGGAGGGAGCTGCATGTACAGCAGAGAGGAGAGCAGGAGGTCACTTTTTAAGTGAAATCTGCTTCCCAAGGTATTGTAATACAGAAATATAGCCAGAGTTGATGTTGCCAGGTCAGTTTCAGCTTTGGGGGATTTTTGTGGCTTCTAGGTATTTGATATAATGTGGCATATTGACAGTAGTCATTTCAGCATACAGAGCATCCTGGTACAGCTCAGTATCCACCGTTGACTTATTTTCTAGGCTGCAGGGTTGGAGAATGAAGGATGCTCTTGGAAAGGCTTCAGGGAAGGCAGTGAGGAGAGGGGATGAGGTTACACTGCGCCGGGTCTGTCACGACTGACTGAACAGTCACAGCTCCACGTTCTTGATTACGCCAGTGGCGCTAAATACAGTAATTAAGGAAGAAGCTTGTGTGAAAGGCATTAGTTATTGGCTTCATACATCACCAGCCTTTTTTTTTTTTGTGTTTTCTTTTGTTCCTTTTGTCTGCATGCACCACAAGTTTTCTGTGTTCCTCCGCTTGTGCTCTGTAGGTCTCTGCCATCTTGTAGCCAAAGAAACAGAGAAAGGTGAATGGAAAAGGCAAGATTTTATGGGGAGGGAGGGCTTGGGGGAGTTTTCAGCATAGACCTGGACTGTTTCAGACCTGCAATAAAGCAGGTTTCTGTCCATCTGGTCCTGCTTTATGGGACCATGTGACCTAACTATTTCTATTCCAGCCTCACTTTTATATGACCCTGCAGTCCCAGGTTTGCATGTTGTCCTCCCTACAAATCCTAGTAAATTTTTGCTGTCTTTTTTTTTTTCCCAATGTTATTTTTTCACCTTGTCTTTCTTTCCTTTTCATCTAAGAAAAAAAAGTTTTGCAAAAAGGAAACAAAATGTTGATTTTTCCCTGGAGGACGTTTTACATTGTCAAAGTAGTTTGAAAAGACCTCCACGTAGAGGACAGTCATGTCCCTGATGTGTAGAGGTTTAAGAGTAACATTCTGAAAAATGTCCCTTTGGGGCTTTTTGCTAAATATATCCTAGCCTAGTTTTGCCCCAGAAGTTTTCAACAAGAAAAAATTTCATTTTCTATGTACCTGTGCACATGCCCATGAAGAAACTAATCCTTTCTAACACACCACACCAAAGTCGTCAGCTAAACAATCTTTACAGCACAGCCTGGTAAGCAGAACTGGAACCACCAATCTCCAGCACAGACTTGAACGAAAAGAAAAAAGATTATGTATGACCTGTCTTGGATCAGACTGTGAAGAATGAAGCGGATCTGATTGATGCAACCTCCACGTGAGAGGTGGTGAATATGTATTAGTTCAGTGCATTACCCTGTTCGTGGTTCTGAGCTCCCCTTTGTCATTACTGCACGCTTGAAGGTGGTTTGTGATTAGAGCTTTCGTTAGGCTCCTTGGAGAGATTTCCTAAAGTACACATGCAAATAGCTTTCTCTCCAGCTTTTCAAGGTCACCTGCACAAACCTTCACCTCACCTCTCCCAGTCTGGTGCTGTCAGCTTGGTGTGGCAGCACTCTGGGAGGCGGAGAAGGTGTGACACCACCACACGAGTGGCTGGACCCAACTCAGCAGCTCTGCCCCAAACCCACAGGTACCTGCTGGGATGGTGGCACCTCATGACCTGTGCTGAACACACCGGTGATGGAACTTTCCTGCCAATCCCAGCAGTCACAATGAAATCGTGAGTGGCGCTGCAGGCATCAACCCACCACGCTCCGCTCCTCTCACTCCCCACCAAAACAGTCTTTTTCTTTCAGCCTCTTTGCGTGGGACTGCCAGCACATGGCTATGGTAGAGCAGTGTACCTGTGACTCCTTCCCACTGACTTGGCTCATGGGTGGGTACGGGAGAACAGTGGGATGGGGCTTCCTGGGTAGCCCAGAGCCAGGTGCCAACGTGTCCCCCAGCTCCTCAGGGCTCCGAGGGAACACAGCAGGGTACAGGTGCTCCACACCAGGCAGAGGGGCCCTTCTCCAGGAAAACAGGCTGCCAGGGGAGAGGGGAGGGAGACAGCCTTGCTGCCCTTCTTGGGCATGCCGTTGCCAGGGACAGCACCAGAAGGAAATCCTCACAAAAAACCATCTCTACCCAAGAAAAGACCAAAAAAATCAAGCCTCATCCATGGCCCTGAACCAGAACACAGATCCAGCGTGTGGATGTTTTGTGCCCTTCAGAAAGCATTTATTAACGGGATGAGATGCACAGGCTTTTGCAGGACCTGGCTTCTTTGGGAGTGGGCAACAGGCTTGGAGAACTTGGCATGGTCCCCCTGGAGCAGGCAGAGCACAGCTCCCTGAAGGCTTCCTGAGGAGAGGATCTGGGCTCTGCCATTCCCACCTTGGAGCTTCTTCCCCAGCAGATTCCTGCTGCTGTCAGGGGGTGATTAGTCAGGCTTAGCAGTAACAGTACCCTGTTGAAGGAATGAGCTTGTTTTCCATTTTGTTTGTCGCTGCACCTGTGATGACAAAAAAATCACCGTGTTGAGAACCTAAATAACGCGCATTTCTCCAGAACACGCCATCACTTCTGGGAAAACAATAATACAAATTACAGGGGCCTTTCAGGACAACAAGGGCAGCACAAAGAGCCCTCCATGCTGGTCTGCTGGTGGATGTTGATGCCTGGCATTGCAAGGCGGGTACAAATGACTGTGGAGACCCAGGTGTGGCAGACCCTGCAGAGCCACATTTGCAGCAAAGGGACAGCAGTCAAGAAACAGGAGGTTTTGTCCCTGTTTGACTCTGGATCCTGGTAGCATTTCCTTTACTAGCTCAGAGAGTAACACAGCTCACTGCTGACTCACAGATTTCCATTGCTCTTCCCCCTTTCCCCCCAGTGTTTTTCCCCAGGGCTGATCACTCACATCATTAACCCTGTTTTCAGTTGCCCCTGATCCTCCTGCAGTACTCTGAGGGAGTTGTACTGCTCTGTACCCTCCTGGCAGATTTTGCTCACATTACTCACATTACTCCTTTGGGAGTGGGCTCACATTACTCCTTTTTCCCTGCAGTATCCTCAGTGTTGTTTCTTATGACTCCAGATATTTGAGTTGCTTGGTCTGACTGAGGCACTGGAGAGAAATAAGATGTTCCTCGTGATCTCTATAAGTTTCTCTCCCGAGTTAATTCTGCTACCTAAAGGGCTCTTCTATCAGCTGGGCCCAGCCAAAAGCTCAGGAAACTTTTCTGTTTGTTTTCCCAGCCTTCACTGTGTGACCAGTGAGCGTGTTTTACCCAGGTCCTTTCCTCAGAATATTTTTATTACTGAGGAATTTGCACAAATATTTTATGCTGTATTAGTGCCAGACTAGTGGTCTTTTCTGAGGAAAGTCAGTTTGATTGCATGAACTGATTAAGCGGGACAGGTCAGCCAAACAAGGTGAGCAGGCTCTTTCTGAACGTGTTTCTCATACTGTTTTGGCTCAGCCAGAAGCCCCAAACACAATGATTCACAGAAAAGGAGGAAACAAACCCAACTTTGTGGCTACCCTTTCAGCTTGTGGACTGTCTGGAAATCAGCTAAGAACACTATTTTATCTGCACTCATCATAAAAGCAGGATCAAAGCATAAAACCAGGTCCTTTCTTTCTTCCATCACTGCTTATTTCCTTCCTGAAGCGATAAACCTCAGAGCCATCACAACTGGTTGCTATGGAAGTGATGGAAAGCACAAAAGCACAAAGAGAAGATTATGGATTCAGGTGAGAAAACAGCAATGGGCACAGAGAAGCTCCTAAAATCTAGTTTGGCTCTGAGGAGCAACAGTGCAGAGAGGCGTTAGTGGACTCCCTCTGTTTTGTTTGCCTTGTTTGTGTGTTAGCTCCAGCTCCACAAGAGCAAAGTAGCAGATTAGAGCCAAAGAAGTCACACATAAGTAAATAGAGAGGGGGCTGGAAGAGCTGAGGGGAAGGCTCTGTGGGGAAGCTCCCTGCAACGCAAAAGCATCCTGGAAATCTGAGCTCCTTTCTCCCACACTTAGATCTCACAAAAACCAGTCAGAAACTCCTTCAATGCAGCAGCCAAAGCTGGATCCAGGTTTTTCTGCAGAATTCCTGCGACTGATGCAATGACAGAGATCCATTGATGTGTCCTTTGTCACTGGAAGAAGGATCTAAAAAATCGTGAGATCATAGAATATCCTGAGTCGGAAGGGACCCACCAGGGTCATCAAAGTCCAACCAGAAGGAGGTGGCTTTACTGAAGGAGTACACTTTATTCCACCACGGGATGTACTTGAGAAAGATCCCCAAAGAGTGGTTATGTGAGGGTGGGGGATGTCCTTACCAAGCCCTCAAGCAGAGCAGCAGCCATGGAGCCCAGATCTGTGGCAGTCAAGGAGTTTGGGACAGGAATGGCAATTGGGAAAGGCAAGCACAGTCAGCTGGGCAAAGAGCTTCATGTCTTTCCTTTCAGTTCAATCCAGCCTTTCAGGGCACTGCTGTGAGTTGTGGCACGTTGATGAAAGGGGGACAGGCTCGGCAAGCATTTGCACCTAGTCCTGCTCAGCAAACATCTCCCTCAGACTGGGAGCTTGTGCTCCCACCACAGCAGTACCTGAGGAACAAAGTGGTGTTTTGCATGAGGAGAGGTGCAGACAGCAGGGCCAAAGTGGCTGGAGCTGTCTGTGTTCTCACCATGTGTGGTTAAGCCCAGGTCAGAGGGTAAAGCCCCAGAGATTATGGTAAAAGTGCTTTACGAGAACTCAGGTCAGCCTTCCTCCTCCCCACAGCCTCATCCAGGGCCTGTAACACTACACCCGTGTCTAGGTGGAGAATATAGCACTCTTGGGCTAGATGGGGTCTGAAAATATATTTGTAAAAAAAAAAAAAAAAAGAAAAAGAGAGTCTGTTGGCACAGCTCAGGGAAACTGTGCTAGAAATAACTGTGCTTATGCAGAGCTGTCAAAAACAGGCTGTCGCCGGTGCCGCTCGGACGGGAGCGCAGCCAGGGCCGCGCTGCCCGGCGGGAGGAACAGGCCGTGGCGGAGCGCAGCCTTTGTCTCCACACCGAGGAGGATACGTTAGATTAAAGGCCAGGGAGGTGTTTCTGCTGCGTGCAGAGGAATTTCCCCACTTGGCAGGTCAGGAGGATCGCAGCCCTCCCAGCTCCAGCCTCAGCCGCGTGTGGGCCGGAGGAGGGAGAGGGCGAGCGAGCCCCCAGTGCTGAGCCGCAGCGGAGAGGTAACCCCAGATGAGCCCTGCGGGGCACATTTGGCAGCAAACTCCTCAGTGGATTTTTCCACTTACACAAACTGCGCTTAATTAGGCCGGACAATTTTAGGAACTCTCGGAGGTTGGCTGGCAGTTTGCTTTGGCCAGCAGCAGTAGGGCCTATCTTGTGAAATACCCGGTCAGAAAAGGCAGCTAGAGGGTCTTAGGTGCTAAGCTGAAAGGGGGAAAAAAACAGAGCAGCCTTGTAGGAATTTGAGTCATGACATGGTTAATTACACAGACCCAATAAAATAGTTAATTAACACTACAGTTGCGAAATAGGTAAAATAAATAAGGATGTTTGACATCAATGTAATTGCAGGAAAGCAAAGGCTGATAGACCATAGCCATTCACACGCAGAGTTTCAGGCTAAAAAGTGAGACCCTTTTCATCTTCTGGGTCTTATAAAAAAAACCCTCAGAGAGAGCAAAGATGACTGTGAGTGTATCCCAGGGTACAGGCTGTTCCTTATTTCCCAGTGCTGACATACAGTCGTGACAAGGAATTATATATTGCATTCATCACGCCTGCTCTCCAGGCATGATCCCCAAATAATTAATCCTTTTAGCTTGCAGTAGCTGCCATCTGGCCAGTTTCCAATCAGCCTGGCTGGTTTTACTATGGAGCTGCCAGTTGCCCGCGCTCATGTGGGCATGGATTGCAGTTGCTTGCCTCAGGTGCCTGGGATTTTTTTGTTTAAATTGTAAGTTTTAGATATGCCACGTGCTGCCCCAACACAGAGAACAAACCAGGCTTTGCCTCACAGCACTTAATGTCCAGAGAGACAAGGAGGGGGAGTTGTTGTACATAACACATAGAGCAAGACTCAAGCAGACCTTTTTTGTTTGTTTTGTGTTGAAAAACTTACTCTGAATAAAAGGCTCAAATAAAATCCAGCTGGTTTTTTCTCAGTCCTCTTGGTCCTTCAGCGCAAACATGGCAAAGAAATTAGAAAAGGGGAGAAAATTATTTTGACACTACGAGTCTGGAAAGGGGTGATGAAACTGAATTCAGTTCAAAAGAAGCAAAATTGTCTTTGCTCCAATGTGTCTGACCTGCCTTTGATGTGGTGGGCAACCCTGTCGGTGGAACTGATGCTCCAGAGCAGCTGTCCCACAATGAGGACATCTGGAACTTCTTGGAAGGGGATCTCTAGAATCATCCTCAGACCCCACATGGCAGAGGATCCTCTCAGGGCTTTGCAGGGACCTGTGATGAAGCTCTAACACCCATAAAGAATGTATGTCTGTATGTTTCTGAAAATAATCTGGTTTATGGGAGGTTCATCATTTTACTTTCATCGTTTCCATAAAATCCATACTCTCCCTCTTTACTCTGCCAGCGGTCCTGGGTCATGCAGAAGGTGAATGTGACTCTCAAGATCATAAGGAGTTAAGGAGAAATGTTTCTGAAAATCTCAGAATTCGAGTCAAAACCATAAAAATGCAGCTAAGTGTTTTATGAACGTACACCCAAGCAAGTATCCTCCAGCCTCCATGACTGGAAAACACGATGTGATTCTCCATGGTGCAGTTCTTTTCTGGAAAGGGACTTTTATGATATGAAAATTAAGATTCTGTAGAGACCATTTGGGTGACAAGTGAAAATGGGTGTATTTCAGTAGCTGTTTTTCTGTCTCGGGCTATAATTAGAACCTTTCTTCCTTAGGCCACCTGGCCAGTGGTGAGAACCAAGGTACTGCTGGATAAATTAGGCTCCTGGTGACACCTGAAGAAGTCATTATCATCATCACAGACTCTGCCAGGGCAGGGTTGCTGTGGAGGATTTCAGTAGGTAGTTCTGCTGGGATGCAAGTCAAAGAAGAAATTTTAGCCTGCTCTCTCTGGGGTACTTTATCCCTCTGCATGGGAAACAGAAAAGAAACACCCAAAGCTTTGCTGTTCATTGCGTTTTTATGATCACAGTTACCTGACAGCGTTAATTCCCACGGGAGGAGATCAGCAAGCATCTTTGCAGGTCTGACTGACTGCGACAGAGCAGCTGTATCAGAATTCAGATTAACAGCTGCTCTGCCAAGGTAAGCCCCTCTCTGAAGTTTGCTAATTATTGGAATAGTTGGGGTAGGTGGATAAAGCCTCCAGGTACAGTAACCTGCACTTCTTTTTTTTTTTTTTTTTTCCCCTGAAACTTTTTGTATTTCCATTGAAAACCCTAAAACTTTTAACTTTTTAAACTTCTCGGTGGCCACCAGTCCGTTACCTGAATCTGTATCAAAGCTGTTCAAACTAAATTGTCTTAGAAACCAACTTGTGATGCTCATGGGCTTCCTTTGAAAAGAAACAATGAAAGATTACTGCCCTTACACACACGCACACACACACACTTGCACATTAGCATGTGGAATTCCCGGTTGCTAAACCCCAAACTATACATAGCAGCACTTTATTGGTATCAGATGAACAGTTATATAGCTGGATAACAACTTTTCTCAGCTCAGGAACTCTGTTGGAGTTGGGTGGATGCTGGATGTCCTTGGTCTGAGTTGGCTGCAAGAGTCTCCTGTGAAAGAGATCCTTTATATTTAAGTTTATAAAGGAACAGGAATTAAAAACTATGAGTGTTCTAACACCAGAAGAGCAACACATTCTTCCAAACAAAGACATGAACCGGTCAGATCAGCGCTGCCATTAACTCTTTTCTCCTTCTAACTTTCAGGTTCGTGCTTGGTGAATCCTGTGCTGTCATGAGATGTTTGGAAAACAGCCTGAGGATCCAGGACTGCGGAAAGCAGCTCACAGGCAGGATGGAGCTGCCACCCAGACCCTGGGGATGGCCAGGCTCCCTTTTCCAGCTTGCCCATCCTGCAACCCAACATCTGATTTGTCTGCTTTTCTCCCATGGAAAACTTTATTTTGTAGCTAAAATAAGCCTCAAGGGTCAATTCTTTCTTGTTTTCGTGATTCATCTCCCAAATGTGGGTGTATTACCTTGTTTTCCCTGGATTGGATACTCCCTCCTTTTTTCTCCAAGCAGAGCTTTGTTGTCATTTCAGTCCCCACTGCCACGGTTCTCACAGCATGTTTGTTCACCTAAAAGTAAATGCTCTGTTAGGAGCAGAAATCCTTTTTCAAGAAAACAAAAGAACAAAGAAATAGAGTTTTACAGAAGTGAAGGTAAATTATATTTACAAAAAGGACCTCACAAAAAACTGTTTGTGCACCAGCCCAGTGATCTTGCAGCCCAAGACTTTGTTGTTGTTGTTGTTATATTTGCTGGAAACAACTTTATGCTCTTAAAGCTTTAACAAGCACCTTCAAACATCTCAATGGCTTGTCAGCCTGCTTTGGTGTGACACATTTCTTCAAAACTACTGGTTTTTCTGGTAGAGAGAAGCACTGCAAGGTGCAAACCCAGGGCAGCCAGAGGAGCAGGTGAGAATAGAACTTTCACAAGTTAAGGCTTATAAACACCCAGACTGTGAGAGAAGAATAAAAAAAAATTAAAGAAAAGTTTTGGGATGTTTTATAGTATCTAATGAGATCTCCATCTCTGCCTGAAGGTAAATGGGTCACTGCTGGATGAGGAGTTTGGCTGCATTTTCGCACCGTCTGACAATTGGGAAAGTGCTGTATGCCACCCCCTCACCTTCCCGGACCTGCTCTTCTGTAAAACATATAAATGTAGGGGTGAGAACGGGAGGTTTTCAAACCTTCTCCTTCTCCTTTTTTGGGCAAACACACAATCTCTGACAATAATCTCAAGTATGAGCTCCCTTCTTTCCTGAGAAGTCCAATGGAAAGCCGAACTCGTGCTTCGGAAGGAGGGGGAGCTGGAACCTCTTAGCAGCAGATGAGCTGCTTTACGTTTTGCATTAAGTAATGAAGGGGTATAAACAAATTGGCATCGTAGTCTGGGGCTTTCGTGTGCTTTTCAGTCGGGGCTGGATCCTCCCCATAAGGACAAGCACAGGCGGAATACGCGGGCAGCAGCAGGAGCAGACAGTCGTCGCCAAATCTGTGAGAGAGGGTGTGGAGCACCGAGGCGATGGGAGCAGCAGGAAAAAGCACTAAGGAAACGCTGAGGTTGGCGTAGACATAGGGGTTAAGCAGCCAGGAGCTGAGCGTGTGTGCAGGGCTACAGCCCTGGTGCAGGGCAGCTGCGAAAATTAACTGAAGTACCGAGTGATTAATGGGGAATGGTCGGATAACAGCCTGGGAATATTTATATAACTGACAATCTCTTGTAAATAACTCCCATTATCCTCGAATAGTAAGCTACCTTCCTTCAAGCCTAATTGAACGGACATTTAAGATGTTTAATTTAGTGTTTTCCCCATATGACCACGGGATATTTTCACCCTCTTATTCTCTGGGGGGAGGAAATTGAATCAGCATCTTCCCCTTCTCCAAAGCAGTTCCTCCCGTTTATAAAGTGTCTGGAGGCCACAAGGAGTTTTCCCAGCAAAAATGAAAGAGCTATTGCTACAACAAACAACTTCTTCCCTTTTTGCCTGCTTAGGCTCTCGGATACACTTTGAATATGAAAGCATGTGGTGGTGATGATGATGCAAGAGGTCACTAATAATGCTCATACCCATTAATTACAAAAGTATAAATAACATGGAAGTAATAAGTCCTTGATCTGGTAGCCGAACTGCAATAAAGAAAAAATAACAAGAACAAAACTCTGGTGTGAAATGTTTTGGGGCCTGGTTTTATTTTCCTCCAGTGTGACCCCTCCACACACACTACTTCATTCTGAGTCAGCAAAAGGCAAGCTCAGACCAAAGACTCTTTCATCTTCAGGGCAAAGTTTTTCCCTACATCTTTCCTATTTAACATGTACACGGTATGAAACAACAGCTCTATTCTAAAATTAACACCCTGCCAACTTTTAAAATATCAATGCCTTTCAAAATGTTTTTCTCTCTCAATCATTTTTTAAATATAATTTGTCAACCAGAGTCAAGTTTGTAAGTATTTAAATATGTAAATCATACATATCTCTCCCATCTCTGCTTTTATTATTTGTCATGCTCAAAAAACATTTTGTTCAGCTCTGATTGCTCATTGCTCAAGTTTTTGTATGTAGCTGGAACCACAGATGTGGTGGTCTACTCCCAGTACAGAGTGTCCCTTGGTAGGAAACAAAACAGCAGATCTGGCCTTGCCTTCCCTACAGCAAATAATTTCACCCCAAGACCTGACTTTATTAGACAGTGTGTGGAACTCATCTGATGCAAAAGAAAGAGAAGGCAAAAAATAGTTAGGGCTTTTCAAAAATTATTTTTCCCTATGAAAGACTCTTGAAAATAATATTTTGGATGCTTTAGGGGTTTTCAGTCAAACACAGAAAATCATACCCTGAATGTTGACCTTTCAGGAAAGCGTTGGTAATAACAAAGCACTTTTTGCACAACTGACAATTTGGGCAAAAAAAAAGTGGTGTTTGGGTTTTTTTGTTTGGTTGGTTTTTTTTAAATCCACTTATAGAAAGTGTGGAGTTTTGATGACCAGTTATAATTATTAGGGGTTTTTTTTTAAATTTCTGTCAAGGCAACAACAACCAGATCAGTGCTTTGCAGGCCAAAAACCCCATTATTGCTCCCAACCTCAGGCCTTGGATGACAGCTGTGCAGTGGAAGTCCCAGAGGAAGACTGACTCTGCTGCAGGCAGATCAGAGGGTCCCAGCCTGAGAGAGCATTTGAGTGGTGGGCTCTCCTTTGCCAGACACTGGGGAGAAGTGGGTTGATTGCAGTGACTGAAATCGTGGGTTTTGCAGTGAGACTGGGAAGCCTCTGAGGCTTGGGAAGGTGCAGGAACCCAGTGCTTAAACTTTGGAAGTTTGTGGGCATTGGGCTGCCTCTGTCTTGCAGAATTTCCCACACTGCCAGAGCAAGAGTGCAAAGGGGAGCTAGAGAAAAACAAATGGGAAGTGCAGACGAGAGGGGGTGGAAGCCAGGATCTGTGTCAGACCGGCAGGAGCAAGGCCAGACGTGGTAAGAAGTGGGTGCTCTGTAAATTCCCCGTACATATGTTTTGGGTGGGTTAATAGCTTGACTCAGCACACAGGACAGACAGATTTCCTTCTCCAGCACAGCTTATGAGCACAGACCAAGCTTTGGATTCACACTTTGAGTGGGTTAGTTTCACAAGTCTTCTAGTGAACCTTTGAAATTGGATAAGAGTGAAACCATAGTAAAAAGGGCTTCTTGCATTTCTGAGCACATAACTGCTGCTGTTTCATTATGATCTAATGTTTCATTGACCAAACCTTGGCTTGGGAAACAGCAGAGAGACGTGGTAAAATACGATCCCTGCATGACTGATATGTTGGGAAGAGAAAAAAAAGTGAGAACTGTGAAGCAAAAAACCAGGTTTTTTTTATAATTACAGCGTGACCTTTTTCTTTTAAGTTTATTACTGCTCTGAACCTGAAACCACCAAAAACTAAACAGTAGCAAGCACAGTGCCTGGGTGCCCCAGGAATGGAAATGTGATCTCAAATCCCTCATCCCAGGCTGATTTAGTCCAGGCTATAAATCTGGGCTCTTCATAGGTGGAAGCCACCCATGAGATATTATTGCCACCTCCCAGGCAGCCTTTGAGGATGCTGAGAATGGAGCTGATGAGCTGCATGGGCCACTCCGATGTGGCCCATCTGCACAAAGGACTGTCCAAACTTTAGCACAACTCAAACTTTTTCCACTTCTGAGTTGTTAGTGGTGGTGGCCTGTTTCACAACAGGGATTGTCACCAGATACCCCAGTATGAACAGCTTAAATGCAGTCCAGAAAACCTACCCGCTGCACCTCCGGCTTTTTAGACAACAGAAAGCTGAAACTCTCTGCAAAGGGCAAATGAGGACAGGGCAGCTGGAAAGTGGCTGCTCCTTGATGCCATTTTACTGCTAAATGCCCCTGTCTCTGGAAAACCAGCTGCTGCTTCCGTGAGCGAGGCACACATTCCTTTGGATAAGCTGAGAGAATAATCTTCCTGAAACCTGGCCAAACACGCTATAACTTCTGCTTTTGTTGGTGTTTTAAAAGCTACCTGTGTCTAAAACTTTCATGCAATTCCTTCTTCCTCTTGCAGAGCAAGAGCCACCTGCAGCTCTGCCACCCAGGAGGGGGGAGCTGCAGGATTAAAACAAAAGCTACACGAGTTTCCAGCCCTTGTGACCATGACTGGGAAGTTTAGAAATTTGATACCATGCACCTCAAGAGCTCAGAAGGTGGAAAACAAGGAGATGATCTGGCGTTTGCCCATCTTCTAATATTTCCTAGCTTTTAAACCAACAAGGAGCCTTGCTTATGATTTTCCAGAGCTGTCCAGCTGTTTTAAACTCTGTGAAGAGCTTTTAGAAAGCAGCTGAACCCGCCAACAAACTTCACGCGTATCTGAAGAAATAATGAAATAAATCAAGAGCGTGCCTCTAATGCCCATGTTGAGGCAAAATACTGTTTAAAAAAAAAAGAAAGTCTGCAAGACTGAAGTAATGGGCACAGGAATCCTGTTGTTGTTTTTTTGTTCCTACGCACATGCCTTTGGTGTGAGGTGGTGTTTGTACTTTGCTCGCAGTGGCTGGGAACGTCACCGTCTGGCACCGTGCAGGTAATGAATTCAGGGCAGCTTACAGGTGGTGGCACAAGGCTGCGCTTGTTTTTCTTCCCTTTTTGATTAAGTGTGCTCATTCTGCCACCAAGGTCATGGCGTGTGAGAGAGGGAGAAAAATCAAAGGGAGAAGGAATGTGCGGTGAGATGTGGGAATTAAGGAGTCCTGGTAACTGTGTGCAGCACGGTGCCTGCTGGAGGAGCTGACTTGGTGCCTGGGGAACTCAGGAGCCCTCTCATTCAGAGAGCCCTCCCTGCCAAAAGCCAGGTGCTCTCAGACCTTGGAGGATGGAAGCTTTCAGGGCAGTGTGGGGAAGAGTCAGGAATGTAGGTGCATGGCGTGGCCACGGGCTGGGCTCCACTTGTGTTTCCTGGCCGCTCTTAGCATTCAAAATTGGGGTATCGGATCACAGAATCACATAATATTCTGAGTTAGAAGGGACTCATGAGGATCAACGAGTCCAGCTCATAAGTGAATGGCCCAAACGGGGATCAAACCCACGTGAAGCTCTTCAGAATTAACCCAGGTGGTGATGCAGAGCTGGGGTCAGTGACTGTGCTATTGCCCCCACCCCATTTACAGCCTTCCCTGTGACACAGCAGTTCATACTTTTAGTGTCTGAAACTCCACATGCAGTTTACAAGTTTTCCACATATTTTTGTTCCCAAATATAAATCTATTTTCTTAATAGATACTCTATTGGAATCTGGACAGCGATTCTTACTGAGATTTGTGTCTATGCTTGCGCTGGGGGAAAAGGGTGGAAATTTTGCTCAAAGAGGGTGAAAAAGGCACTCTACTTTTTCACTAGTTCCTGACCAAATCCAGAAAGTTTCCTTTAACCCAAAAGGTGTTCATGATTTCACAGTAGTTTCCTTGTCAGCAAATGGCTTGCTTCCTGCATGGGTTCTGTCGCACTGAATTTATTTGTTTAAAGAGTACAGACCATGAAAGAAACATAGGAAGCTGAGGACACTTTACCATTAAAGAAATGCCACCTAACTGAAAGGGAAGTCGTTTTCAGTCAGGCTAAAGTTTACTATATTTTAATTATCATAGCCAAATGTAACTCAAGTAGCAGAAACAGCTGGGGCAAAAGGACAAACTAACCTGGCCCATGTGGGAAGGATGCAGCTCCTTTGGTGCTGCTGTTGGAGCCCTTGGGAGCTGCCTCAAGCCAAGTTCCTTGAAGGTTTTTTTGCAGGCTGACCACTGACAAAATGTAAAGAGGAACCTGGAGCATTCCTGATAATGTCAAGATAAAACAAACAAATGGTTTAATAAGCAAAAAGAAAAAATAAACCTTTCAGGGCTACGTCATAAATCATAAAAATATTATTTCTTTAGTCAAGTCTCAACACTATCTTAATTTTTCTGCCACCATTTCTTTTTCTTTTCATGGTTAGGCCTCACAGAGTCACCTGGAAAGATTAGATACGATTTGTACACAAATGAATAAGAAATTATTGGCCATGGGGACCACTAAACAGTCCCTAGACAGCCCTCACTCCTCACATCTCTCCTCCACAAATCCATACTCTGGTAAATGAAAACATCTCAGCTCAGGAGCCAAAAATGCTCTGAGCTTCCAGAAAGGCAGAAGAAAGAGAGGAAGTCTTCAGCCCCAGGGAGGATCCTAGGAGGTGGATGACGCTCCATGCTACAGGAAAAGGAAGGAGCTGTGTCTTCTCTCCAGTCTGACTGCAGGGTGGCAGGAGGGCTTGCTGCCCTTATTCTACATCCAATAACCAGCTTAACCTTGAGTACAGAAGCAAGAGAAAAAAACATGGAAATATGCAGGTCTTCCAGCCCCACATCCTCTCTTGATCTGTATTCCCCCACGTGAGGAAGTGGGGCAGGGAAGGGTCTTGGGGAGAAAGGTGTTTTCCAGGCTGTTGTAGCCAGTCATCAGAAACATGTGAACATTTAAACTGCAAACATCAGGTGCTCACAAATACCATCAGTGAATGGTAATTACCTTTCTTTGGTTGAAACCTGGAGGGAGGCTAAAAAAATTGTGTCCAGGAGAGATTTTATAAAGCACAGATCATTTGTGTAAAACATGCTGGAGATTGAGGGTCTTGACTTTTTATGAGATTTGCAATATTTGCTTGCTTTGGTCACTGAAATGAGAGGAGCCTGCTCTGCTACCGTCAGTATTTCTGCTTCCTCTTTGTTCAAAACTGGAAAAGTGTGTGGAGGAGAAAAGAAGAGATTAAAGGTGAAACAACACAGGGCAGGATGAGAGAGGATCATTAATGTTTTGGGTGTAGTTTCAGGTTGTTTTTTATTTTATCTGAACCAGTTGTCCCACCCCTAATTACAACAGTATTAACACATTCCTGGGTGTGGTCACTCGAAATTCTTAAGTGGGCAAAAATTTTCAGCTATGTAATATGCTCAAGCTGTGTATCAGCAGACCACTTAAATGGTCTGGCATGATCCTGCTGGCTTCTTCACCAGCTTCTGACCCTGTGTTTGTTGTAGCTTTGGCACAGAAAGGGTCACGTCATTGCTTTTTACTGAACCCCAGCCTTAGTCAGCACCTCAGCAGACCGTGTTCTCCCAGCCGCAGCTCAGATGCTCAGATAAAGCTCTCCAGCTCCAACACGGTCCTATACAAGGAGCAGAGGGATCAGAGCAGCTCCCACTGCATTTTCACTGAGAGTCTGCAGGGTTTGTTTTATTTCAGGTTGCACTGCTGGCAGTGTTTTCCATCTTCTCCTCGCTGGTGGGTTTTTCTCAAGCCAGGTAAAAATGCCAGTTCACAGAGCAGGTGGTGCAGTGAGACTCTTTGGCTCACCAGGGGCTTTTATCTTGTGTCTTGAGACCTGCTGTAAATCACAGTGCATGTGAGACAGCAGTTACAGTACTGTAGTGCACAGAGCCTACTCTGGGCAATTTGGTAGCTTGTTAGCAAGCAGCAGACTAATCCGACTCCAAAACACAGAGATTCTGCCTCTTCTGACTCTATGAAGACTAGGAACATTTGGAAAACTTCCCCAACAAGCCCAGATAACCTGCTGCTTTTCAAAATACCTATTGTTACCAACTATATGGATATTTAAAACTTACTGTAAAAACACAGACATTCAGTGGAACTGGACTGAAAGTCAAGAACAACTGATGCATCACCCAACAGCACAAGCTACATTGCTGGTTCTTACTGGATGCGTACAGGAAGCCTCAAAAATTCAGATTCTGGGTTTGCTCTGCTGAGCACCCCAAAATGAGATTGGATATTATGAAAAATTTTGTCATGAAAAGGGTTCTCAAGCATTGGAAAGGGTTGCCCAGGGTAGCGGTGGAGTCACCATCTCTGAAGGTATTTAAAAGACGTGTAGGTGTTGTGCTTAGGGACCTGGTTCAGTGGTGGCCTTGGCAGTGCTGGGTTAAAGGTTGGATTCAATGATCTTAAAGGTCCTTCCCAACCTAAACAATTCTATCATTTTATGATTCTACATTGCAGTGCCATGTGAGAAGTCTCTGGGGGAACCCCAGGTTCATCAGAGGTGTCAACACAATGTGAGTATTAGGGCAAACCCTCAGTACTAAACCAGGCATTTACACCCTCAAAGTGAAGCCCAACTGCATGGCTCGGGCCTGATTTGAGCTCATGCAATTTGAGTAAAAACCCAAACAGCTTTGGAGCTAAAAGCCTGGGGGTTGAGCAGGGTGGAGAGCAGACTTGAACTGGGGCTCAATTCCGTGTTCAGAGGGGCAGGGATGAAATCTTACCCTTGTGACAGAGGTACACTTGTGGCAGATGGGATGGGAACCCTCATCTTCGATTAAGTGGAGGTTTTAAGTTGTCATGCAAAGCAAAATGTCAGCAGGAGAAACTGAGCTGTGCCCTACTTTCTCCCTTTGCTCCTGACTGTCATCTCATACGTTCAGGACAGTCATCTAAAGGACACAAGGTGCAGGGTCAAACTCTTTTGCATGGAGAAAGGGAAAATATCAGATCTCCTGCAACCCAGATAAATGATGTGGCTGCTGGGCCATTAGATAAGGGAGCACATCTGCTCCTCAAGCATCCCAGGAAATGAGTTCTTCACTTCCTTCATGCCCCAAAAGAAAAATGTTTTATCTGGGACAGATGGAATATTGATGTCCAGCACCCAGCAATCCTTCAGGTTTACTGTGTTGCAGGAACATTGAAAACACAATGTGATCTGAACACTTTCCTCTACTTTTTTTTCTTGGTCATCAGACTAGGGGAAAACTGTTTATTCACACTTTAAAAAGGTAAATAGGAAGTCTTATGCTCTAGGTGCTGAATAAATAATCCTGTAGAAATTCTGAAAAGAATAAGTGAAATAACAAAAGAATATCAAAGAATAAGTGAAAGCTTTTGCTTTCTTTATTCACCTTTTCCCTACATTTTTGATTACAAGCTCTTTGTATTAGTTAAATTCTGCAAGCTTACAACTTATTTTTCAAAGTTATGCGTTGAATACTTGGTGCCAAACACCTGATAATTTAGGCCTGTGATTGAGACTGGCATCATTAAGCAGAGGTACTGGGCTTGGGTTTGCACTGTGTGTTACACAGGCCTATAAAAAAAAAGAAATCTGACAGGTGGGAGGGTTGCAGGCTGCCTAGAGCTGATACAGTTTGCTGCTTTCAAAATGCTTGATAGTGATTCTTTTATTCAACAAAAGAATTTGCATGAGTTGCTCCTATGAAAGAGAAGGCACAGTAACATAATAAAGGAGACAGAAATATGGACAACTCATTGTGGTAAACTCCTTGCTATTAAAATAAATAAAAAGGTTTGAGGTTTGTGGGACTCACACCTCCCAGGATTATTCTGGAAAAAAGGCTCACCAAGAACAGCACATTAGAAAACCAAGAGCTCCTTTTTGTCACGGCAACAAGAACAACAGCAACACAGAAATTCAAGTTCCAGATAAACCAGAAATGTTATCTTTCTTTTAAAAGCCATCCTTGCCATAGATCACAGAATCACAGACTCATTAGGGTTGAAAAAGACCTCTGAGATCATGGAGTCCAACCTGTGCTTGATCACTGTTGTGATCTTTGTCACCCAGCCCAGAGCACTGAGCGCCACGTCCAGTCATTCCTTGAACACCTCCAGGAACAGGGACTCCACCACCTCCCTGGGCAGCCCCTTCCCAGGCTGGAAATTGCCAAGGCTGAATGATGCGATGCGTGCCTGGCCAGTGAGAACTCTGTTCACCAGAGGTGTTCAACCGAGGTGTACAAATAATATTATCAAATGAATGAAGGTCAGGACAGGCAGATTATCGTGGGGGAGGTCCTGGCTAAAACAGGTTCTGGGAAGTGTTGAGTTCAGACACTTGAAAGCCTCTCTGTGGAGCCAATCAACACCCGGCCTGATCAGTTCAGCAAGACCTTCTTGTTTTGTGTCCTCCCAAGTGCACCCAAAGGCTGCTTCCCAAGGCCCTCAGAGGGAATCCAGCCCCACATCCACACGCCTGCCCTGCTAAGGAGCCAGCACCATTAAGTGAGGGAAATGGCAGGACAGCTGCTATCTAAAGCACACCACCACATTTCCTTTCAGGCAGCACACAGGTTTCAGCTGCTGTGCTCTTCTTCCTGCCCTCCTGCTGCTGGTCTGCATTTCAATCCAGGGAGAGATGTCCCTAGGGCTGAGGACAGGGGGAGGGAGAGCCCAGATGGTCGCGTTCAGAAGATCTAGGAAATCAAAGGCTCCCCCTCCTCTCTCTTATGGGCTGTTTTCTGCATCCTTTCCATGGGCTTTGTCCTGCCCTCACCCAGCTCTGGGAGAGGATGCAGTGAAAGGAGTTCCCAAAGCTCTGGGGTTCTGCCATACCCGTGAATCCTGCTGCTCTCCCAGTGACGTACCAGGGCACGTCAGAAAGCTCAGCCAGCCACTGCTTTCCTCCTCAAAGGCTATTCAGCAGCACAGAGGGGTTTCCTTAAACGGCTGCTAGAAGTCTCAATTAGCAACTTCTGAAGCATGAAGGGTTTTTTTTCTGTTCCTTTCTGAAGGGGGGAACTTGTATTACAGTCACCAAGGTCAGAGTCTTCATCCTTTCCCAGCAGAACCTGTGACTCTGCCCAGCCTCCTCCCAAACCAAGGAGACACAGGTCTGTCAACTGCTAATTTTTCCAAGGAAAGCCTGGATACAGCAAAAGGTGACCCTGAAGACAATTCTCTCATTGTGTATGATTTCTTTTTAATCAAACCAATGTGATTCAGCCTCTTACGGGGACTGGCCTTTCCCAGGCATTTGGGAGCACTGCAGGTGGGGTTTGCACCAGTGGCTCTGGGCTCCCGTAATTGCCAGTGAGGAGAAGCAGGATTTTCCATGGTGTGAGTCATCTGATCTCTTTCAGACCTCTGCATGAGGAGACAAACTGTGTCCCAGAAATGCCCACTTCTCCCCTCTTTCCAGAAGCAGCCAACTCAGCTGTAAATGTCCGCTTTAGGTGTTTGCTTCCTATTTGTTCCCAAACACAGGTGCTTTCAAAGGAAGCAGGATTTTTCCTTTCTCTCTTTCTTTCCTTTCCCTCTTTCTTTCCTTTCCCTTATTTTAAAATCACTTCTCATCTACTGTTGCTTGGAAAATCTCTGGGTCACCCATTGGATTCCAGCCCATGAAACTTATGGGATTAAGTCTCTGCCTTTTTCCCCTTCCCGGTATGGTATGGGAACCCCAAGTCCAGGTGACTGGTTGCCATTTGGTTGCATGGCATTCTCTGAAGAAACAGGTAACTGAGCCTTCCTACAATAGCTGTGTCTCAGTTGGGGGAAAAGAAGATCTTGTTTGCCTTGAAGGATTTTGCCTCTTTGACACATTGAATACATAATTGCATTCTGTTACAAACTGGGGCACTGTACAAAAATAAATTGTGACCGTTTGGTAGTCGGTCTGCTCCTTCCCATCCCCATCTCTGTGGCAGACAGCTGGATCCTTGCTGAGAGCCTGGTGAGCTTTAGGACAGGGTTTCCACCTTGTATTTACAGGTTATTATGGCCACGATTTAGTGCTGACCCTAAACCAAAGGGGCTTCTCATGAGCTAAACCTCAATCAAGGGCTACTTGTGAGCTGGAGACCGGGCATGTTTTGGGAACTGTTGAATGAGGTCCACCATTAAATTCCTCTTTTCCTCACTGCTTATTGCTGTCAGTGTTTCTACTCCCCACAGGTGCTGGGAAAGACATGTCCTTGCTCTCAGTCAGGAATGACATCACCTGCCCTTAGCAATGTTATTCCCTTTCCTGCTGAGCTTAGGCAATACTCTAACATGCCTAAACAGTGCATCCACAACAAGGAATGGCATCATCTTGCTTTCAAAACAAACCTGTGGTGGGTGGAATTAGCTATGCCAAGTGATGCTGGGCTGGTTGATAAAGATCAGCCAAGAAACTTCTTCAGCTCTTCTGTCATTCACCTCTGGTCACCCTCATTTTAGAGAGGGGAGGAGATGGTTGTACCCTGCCTTCACACCGCTGAGACAAAGGAGAACAGCTGGTGTTTTTATGTTTTTTCAGTCAAATGTTCATTTAGATGGATAATGAACAGGGGGAAAAAGGGGGCATTTCTACATCACCTGATGTGATTGTACCTAATCTGTCTACTCAGTCTACCTTTGTGTCTGCCCTTAATGCAAATCTATCTGCTCCTGGGAACAACAAAAACCACAGAACACCTACCTGTAGCCTGTCCTGTGCACATTCAGACATAGGATTTCCTTCCTAAGATGAAAAAATGTCTGAGTAAAGGGAAGAGCATCCACTTTGTGTACAGTTTGGGTGAGTTTTGCTGCCTGATCCTGTACGTGTGTCCAGTGTTTCAGAAATATGTGAATAACTTCAAAGACACTGTCAGCTGCCTGGGTGGTATGTAACATCATAAATGAGTATACATCTGGGTTATGGGGTGTGGTTCCCCCTCCTCCCCCCCATTTTGTGGAAAACCCACCCAAATTGTGAACCTTCTCTTGTAAAGAGAAGGCCAGAAGGCTGAAGAGAAGAAACTGGACAAGAAGATGGTAAGTGAGATCTCTAAAGGGAGCAGAGTGAGGCCTGGGAGACTGCAGGGGAGATCAGGAACATGAGGAGGGCAGGAAAGAATGCAGGGATCAGGAAGATAACTCATGGAAGCAAGGCAGAAAGGCTGGTCTGACTCTGAGAAAGGATGGAGGAGGGGATGTCCAAGAAGGGAGGTGGAGATGGGATCACTGGGAGACAGCTGAGGTTTTCCCCGAGATTTTGAGAGAAAAGCCTGAGGATGGGTGAGGACCAAGCCTGCAGACTACAGAGGTTACCCAAGGAAGCAGTGATTTGTCCTGGTGTTGCAGGACCTTCAGTGGCACAAGGGTGGCAGGGCCCAGTGATTACAGAAAGGTTGGCTTGTCTCCTGGAGGAGACAAGGCTAAACAGAGGCTGAAGGGCCGAAAGGAGACCTTATTCAAAGAGTAGGAGCTGGATGAAGACAGGGTTTAGGCATGGGGCAGAGGCTGGTGCCTGGCAGAGCAATTGAGGGCACCCGGTGTTGTGCCTGGTGAATTGAGTGGCTACTGCTCAGTTTGTGAGACCTTAGAAGGCAGAGAGAGTGAGTGCAGCCAGCTCCAAGGCTGATGGATCTGGCTCAGGAAAGGATGTCTGGAATGGCGAGGACTCTGGCTCATCACAGGAGAGAACAGCCAGGGAGCTAAGAGGGAGGGAAAAATGGGACTGAAACAAAGATGTTTGCTGACCTCTCATTCTTCTTCCCAGCTCCAGGATGTCAAACCAACAGAGAGCATGAAGAAAAGCATGTAATGCCCTGAGAAAATACCACTCCTGGACACAGCCAACACAGCCTCCTGAAAAAAGCTGTCTGATTTCATTTTTTTGGTTGTGTATAGCTCGGTACCCAAGATGCATGAAATACATATGAGTGTATCTTTCAGTGTATCTAACATGTATCTTAAAGTACCTATAAGTGCATTAATTTCCCTGAAGGAAGCAGTCTTAATGTCCAACATCTTTTGTCCAGGATCATGTTTTAGTAACAGAACTCTGTTGCAACCTATTCTGCAAAGCTCTTATTTAGATGCTAAAAGTGGTTGAAATCCAGAAGTAATCAGCTGTTCCTTTGGTTTGGCTACAAGTGGGAGCACTGGGATTTGACTAGCAGACATGCTGTGGGTTTTGTTTTTTTAATTCATCTGAATTTGGTGGTTTCTGTCCTTAAAGGTACTGAGCACTGGGAAGGCTCAGGCTCTGACAGTTTCACACTCCCAGTCTGAGTGCCAAAATTGGAATATTAATTCATTTTATCTCTTGCTGGTTTCCCACCTTTAAATGGACTTTTGTGAAGCTGGAAACCCCCATTGCATGTGCCCTGATACATTAATGATGGGGAGTTTGGGAAAAGCTGTGAAATAATCATTTTCTGACACGCAAAGCCCAGTGTCAGTGGGTACAGAACAGGTCAGAGACCAAACAGCAGTCCACCTTGTGAGCTGAGTGAGTAAGACACTGTGGAGCAGGCAATTAGAGAGTATTTCCCAATGCAGACACAGAAGGGTGAAGAAGAAAGGCTGCACAGGTGGCCTTAATAACAGCATTTCCTAACTTTGGGCTCCGCACCTCCATCAACATTGTTTTTAGGGGTCTATTTTGTGCTGTAAGGAGCTGATTCTGAAGAACATAGATCAGCTGTACAAACAAGATTTCCCTGGTGGGAGGGCAGGCTTTGCACAAGGGACCACTCTGCAGATGTGCCTCATGCAGGAGAGGCTGCAGGCACTGGTTAAGGAGCTGATAACTTCCATAGAAACACCTCGCATCAGGGAGGTGAGCTAAGGACAGAACTTGCTTTTAAAAGAAGATGGACCCCTCTTCCCGTGGTGTTTTCATCTGACAGAGCCCTGAGGGTCTGCTGTTGTTTAACCCCAGCCAGAAGCTCAGCCCCACACAGCTTCCCGCTCACTCCCCACGGTGGGGTTGAGGAAAGAATTGGAAGGGTAAAAGTGAGAAAACTGGGTTGAGATAAAGCCATTTTAACAGGCAAAGCAAAAGCTGTGCATTTCAGAAAAGCAAAACATGGAATTCATTCCCCCCTTGCCATGGGCAGGCAGGTGTTCAGCCACCCCCAGGACAGCAGGGTTTCATCACAGGTAACAGTGACTTGGGAGGCAAATGCCATAACCCCAAACATCTCCCCCTTCCTCCTTCTCCCTCCAGCTCTCTGTGCTGAGCACAGCACCATTTGGTGTGGGACATCCCTGGGGTCCTGGCTGTGTCCCCTCCCCTCTCCTTGTGCACCCCCAGCCCCCTCGCTGGGCTGAGGGGCAGAAAAGGCCTCGGCTCTGTGTGAGAGCTGCTCAGCAACAGCCAAAACACCCCTGTGCTATCAGTGCTGCTTCCAGCACAAACCCAAAACACAGCCCCGCACCAGCCACTGCGATGAAAGTTAACTCTGCCCCAGCCCAAACCAGCAAAGGGCTCTTAATAATCCTTGACAGCCCTGACCAGTCTCACCAGGAGCTTTCCCCCACACCCTGGCCATAGGTTCTGGAGCCTCATTTCAGCCCCACCTGGGGCTACCAGTCTCCTCCTGGCCTCAGGTTTTGGTGTGGCTGTCTCCAGCCCTGTCTCTTGGATAGCCCTGAGGTCTGTGCTGCAGGCATCTTGTCTCCAGCCCTGCCCTCAGCCTTGTCTCCTTCAGCTCTTGAGTGGATCCTGACCCTGCCTCATCCCCTCACTCTGCTGGGGGCTGTCCATGGACCTCCAGAACCCCCCAGGTCTGCCTGCCATGTGTGGATCCTGCAGGATGGTGCCTGTCACTGAGGGCATGGCCAGTGCTGGGGTCACTCTCGCACCCAGCTGCCTGGTCTGTAGGGAGCATCCCCCCTTCTCTGCATTCTGATGTCCTCCACTGAAATGGGAAGTGGCACAAAACTCCTCTGAGCTTTTTTATGGGCTCTTCATCCTCAAGCAGGGTCCTGCTTGTCTTGGTACCCTCTGAGAAAACATTTTGATGAAGGTTGGGATAGCTGGGATACCAGGAAAAGACCGAGGAACCCTTCCCTGGAGGTGTCCAAGGCCAGGCTGGACAGGGCTCTGAACAACCTGTGTTAGTGGGAGGTGTCCCTGCCCATGGAATGGGGTTGGAATGAGATGACCTTTAAGGCCCCTTCCAACCCAAAATATCCTATGATTGTCTGCTGGCTGGATGATGATCCAGCCCCTTACTTTTCCATTTCCCCTGGAGACTTTGCTGCTAGGAGGCAAAAATCTTCTCAAAGTTGTCCACCAGAGCCTGAGAGAGCTGCTGGCCGCCCCGGGGAGGTGTACCAGGCAGGACGTGCACAGTGCCTGCCTGTTTGCCAGTGTTCCTGCTCACTGGGCATGACACCGTGGGTCAATGTGTAACCTGGGCTGAGGGTTTCAGATGACACTCAGAGCAGCAAGGAAACATCCCACACAAAACTCGGTGTGTGGGAGAACAGTGGTTTTGGAGAGGAAGTAGGAGGTTTGGGCTGGAAATCCAACCCGCCCAAATACAGATATTTTGATCCTGCTGAGTCAGAACAGATTCAGGTTCTTGGAGGTTTAGAAATACAGATTAACTAGTTTTCCTCTCTACTACAGGAGTCTCTTCCCCTTTTCCATGTTAATCTGCAGGAGCAGAGAGTATCAGAAATTCTCCCTGGGATAGTCTCAAATTGCTGTGGTCTGAAAAAGAGTGCTGGGACTCTTATAAGAGACCACCACACTCCCTTGTGATGGGCAGCAGAAAGAGGGTTTTGGCTGTTCTTAGACAAGGTCGGAACTCAGTGGAAATGGGCTCAGAAATTTGCAATAAAATTAGGCCAGCGATATTTCTTTCCAAAATAATTCCAAATGTGCTGCCACCTGACTATGTCTTGCAGTGTCTCCCTGCTCTTGCCTCTTCTGCCTGCCCTGCATCTGCCCTGGCATCATCCATCCATTAATGCTTCTCCTCTAATCGAAGCCTCCATCACGGCCGTGGACCAGATGGTCCCAGTCCTTCTGGCACAGCCCCAGCACAGCCACGGAACTTGCCAGGTTGAATTAGCTGCCTGTGTCTATTTAACTTTCACATTTTTTGTGATCGTGCATCATGCAGATAATTGTTTTGTCTTTTTCTCTATCCACTCCAGAGCAAGAATTTATGTCCAGTCTTTACATGTCTTTTTGGCTCATTGGTTTGGTCCTGTCAGTCCCTTTACTGGACCCCATCACACACTGGACTGTGAGCCTTTGAGAGAAAAAAAATGGGCCTTTATAAACCTCCTGGCAAGGTGACTCCCCTTGTCCTAACTGAGGACACCATAAAACAAACAAGGGGAAAATAAGCTCGACTTTCAAAAGTCCTTGGAGCCTGTTTTTACAGCAATTCATTAGTTTATGCCAGTGTAAGGTGACACTGTCAGTCAGCTTTGCTTTGTGCTAGTGGCAAATTACGTGATGGTTCCTCGCTTTTATGATGAATCCTGAATCTTGTGATGTTTGTTGCTTTCTAAATGCCTGGATGTTTGCAGTCACATGACGATCCGAGACGTCAATTTTTATGCTGTTTCTACGTGTCACAGTCCTAGGGAGATGGTTGAAACCCTCCCCAGTGAACCTGAAAACAAAGATATCAGAAGACAAATGGACCTCACGGGAAGCTGAGGTTTCTTTGCCTATTTTCTCATTCCTTTTCAAAGCAAAATACTTAAGTCATTTTTTAATCCAGTGTTACAATTTGGGGAACTTTCAAGCGTGGAGATTGGTAATATTTTATTTAGATTGCAGCTCTGTTTGCCTGTACATCCTCTCCAGGCTTGCTTTCTATCCTGACATTTAGACCACAAGTATTTTTTCCTCAGGCACAGGGAGTACAGAAGTTGGATGGGAAACTGGTAAGTAATCAGAGTACTCCTCATCTTTTCTTATCCAAAGTTTTCTAGGGAAAGAAATGCTCCACACCAAGGTTTTGGACAGCTTTGGAAAGTACCGTCCTGAGATTCTGAATAAGGTTGCCCTCCTCCCAAGCAACCTTGGATTTCCCCACACTCCACTCCCTGCTCCAATTTCTAGCTCTCCCAAACACGGAAACTGGCAAATAATGGAGAAAAGGAGGCAGGGCTGCCCTTTCAGAAGACATTTTATAATGTCACTGTGTTTCCCTGCGCACGGCCAGTAGGTGCTGATGGTGTTTACAGGAAATGCCATGAGTGATTCGCAAAGTGAAAGCGTTGTGTGCTATCGGGTCGGGGCTTGTCTGACTGGAAAGTGTCCTGCTGTGTGGAACAGGGGCTGGGCCAGCTGCCTCCCCGTCAGCCTGCCATGCCAGAGGCCTGGAGAGGCCAGGGTAGGGAGCAGGGCCTGGGGACAAGGTTGAGCAATGCTCCTTCCAGTATTGGTGTAGAAAAGCAAGGACAGCTTGCGGACGGAGTGACCCTTCCATTAATTTGCCCCCTTCCTGGAGGAAGCCATTTCTAGAGTTTCTTCACCTTAACCTCTTGTATATTCCCTGCAGGATGCAGCATAGCACCAAAGCCTTTTCCATCTCCCCATGTCAGCCCAGCAGCCTGCACCAGTTCTCTCCTGTAGGACTCAAAGTGCCTCCATCTGTCCCACCAAACTCCCTCTCTCAGTGTAAGTCTTTGAGTTTCTGCTGTCCACACCAGGCTCTGTGCTGTTGGAACTGCTTCTAGTTCAAAGCAAGCAAGCAACAGCTCCCCCACTACTCTGCACCAGGTTCTGTAGCCTAAAGGAGCCTGAAAATTCCTGCAAAAATATGAGGAAAATCCAGCTTTGGTTCTCATTGAGCTCCACTGCCAAACTCTGAGGGACTTTCATACACCAAGGCTCCTCCCTAGTGGCTGATATTTGCCCGTGTGTGTCTTGGACAGGTCTGTGTGTGCCACACTTTGCTGCAGACCTACCCGGCTTCCCACACCAGGGATACCTTCGCCCCACAAACTCCTTTTTTACCCCCTGGCTGCTCCTCCCTGTTCCCAGGACTCTCACCAGTTCCCCTCAGCAAAGCCACTTTTGCTCCCTGCTTCTCCCATCCCTTTTTGTTTCTGCTCATCTGACAGTTTCATATGCACATCTCCTTCTTCTCTCTCTTGCTTGCATCCTCTTCCCTCCCAGTATCAAGGTGCTTTTTCTACTTATCCATTTTTACACAGGGGGTGCTTAGATTTTTGTCCTGTCTTTGTCTTTTGCCCCCTTTATTTCTGCTTGGGGATTAAATAGGAGAGCTCAAATGCCTCAGCAGAAAAGGGAGATGCAGAGGTGAGAAAATTCCCCAACATGATTAAGAGGATGCCTACACTGCATGCCCTTGGCGGAGGGAGGGCTTTAATGGTGCAGGAGACGCCCTCTAACACAGGAGTCACTTGTACAGCCTCAGCTGAGCTGTGAAACACCAAAGGAGCAGGTCCTCTTGGAAGGAGCCTTGAGAGTCCTTCCCTGAGCCCAGATCCCTCACACCACTGCTGCGAGGGGCAGCACCCCTTCTCGCAGTCCAGAATCAGAGCTGGGTTTGGCATTTCTGCGGATTTACACCTGAGACAACCCCTCCAGGCACTGTCTGAGAAGTAGAGGAGCCACAGTGTTGAAAAGACTCAAGTTCATGGGTCCCTTACAGGGGTCTACAGAGTGCAGGCAGCTCCTAGTGTGTGGCTGATGAGCTCTCCAGGTAGTCCTGTTCATGCTCCCAGAAACTGTGCACTGCTGATTTCCCAATTCTTGGGCACCTCAGGAACTCTCCCTCCTCTGTTCCTCCCCCCCATGCATTTCCTTGAAATGCTCCATTTGTTATTCAGAGTGCAAATCTGGGTTAGACAATGCAGTTTCTTCCCTGTAAGTGCTGGCACAAAAATGGAGGAGAACTGGGAAAGGTCTGTGGGAAGGAGGAGAGAGGTATGGTACAGTACTTGTACAGCTCCTTGTTTCACAGGGTAATATCAGCCCAGTCAAGAGCTCTACACCCCCTGTGAGCAGGGTTGGTGACACTGAACCCAGCTGTGCCTCCAACACCACCTGAGGAGTCAGAGCTCTGTTTCCATCTTGTGCCCCAGCAGGAATGCAGGGTATCAGCTGAGCATGGTCTCCAGCCTGCATCATCTTTCCACTGACAAACAGCATCTTCAGTTTGAAAAAAAATAAATAAATCCCACCACTAAGAGGCCTCAAGGGAATCACTCTGGATTTTAGGAATGGTGTGGTGTTGTAGCTGCTTTCAGCCTCTGCTCACTCTTCGCATTGTCTCGTGCCTGCTGTGGTTCCCATGCCTGCTGTGCCTTTTTCCAGGCCACCACAGGTTTGGCAAATTTGGGAAATTGGACAAGGTGAGAACTGAAGCAGCAGTTGGGAGAAGGCAGCAGAAACCCCAACGTGTGCCTCGTAGCAGGGTTTAGCTGGGGAACTCCTTCTCAGTGGAGGGTAACCCTGTTAAGCACACAGTGCTTTTCCTTCCCTTTCCCTTGCACACTTGATGCCTGCTGGAACCACCTGCACTGCCATCGACAGAGAACAGCAGGACCTGCCTCTGTGGGCAACCATTTCCTGAGTGCTTCATTTGCAGCTTGGAGGTTCAGCTCCCCCTGTGACCATCCTTGAGCCCCTTTTCCTTTTCCACAGAACTTTGTCTCCCTTTTTGGTTCGCTCTCAGTCTTGTCACTGCTTGAAGAAGACATTCAAGGAGAGGGTGATGAGCACTAGGATGACAACTCTCTGCACACGGGACACACAGTGCAGTGCAACTCTTGTGTCTGATTTCCCTCCTTGCACTCCAGACATCACCGTGAATCTGTGCTCCTAACCAGCCCATCCTCACTCTTCTGCTTGGTTACCTCTGGCCAAATGAGTTATTTTGCATCTGGTTTTGCCAGGCTGAGCTGTGTCTCTCTGAGCTGGCATGCTGCTCACTGGCCTGTATCACTTCCCACCAGCTCCACCTCCCAGCTCCTCGTCTGCACTACAGGTGCACACCACTCTGAGTACTGAGAGACCGAGAACGGGAGCAGATCTCAGAGCCAGGGTCTGTGAGGAATGATCCTGCTGGGCAGCTGACACAGCTGAGCTCCAGAAACACATCAGGAAGGGGGTGAACCCCACCTGCAGGGGCAAGGGTGACACTGGCTGTTCCTGGCATTTCTCCCTGATCTTTGCAGAAAGGAGAAGATAAAAGCAGCACATTTTGCACCTGTCCCAGCAGAAGAGTTGATTTAATGCTCCCTCCTTTCCCCAGGGTGTAGCAGCCCAGGGAGGTGGAGGAACATGGAGGCATTTGGAGGGATGTGGAGGGACATGGAGGGAGATGTCTGGAGGATCTCTGGAGGGTGGCAGGTCTGGGGCAGGTGGGGAGCAGCATCCCGTGAGCAGGAGGTCCCCAGTGAAGAACACCAGGTTTATCTGGGAAGAAAAAAGAATCTCAGAATGGTTTGTGTTGGAAGGGACCTTAAAGATCAGCCAGTTCCAACCCCCCTGCCATGTTCCAGCACCTTTCCAACACTGCCAAGGTTCCGACACCTTTCACTAGGATGAGTACAGTAAAGCTGGCAGTGAGACAGCTGCAGTCCAGGTGCCTGCAGGGATGTGCTGGGCTGGGAATGGCTCTGCCTGGAACGCCACAGCTGCCAGGAATAGGGCTGAGGGCCCCTGCTTAGCTGGGGCTGTTGGTTGGGCTGTCTCTGCACAGTTAAAGCAATATCCTGGAATAAACTCAGCTTTCTCAGAAGAATCTGAGCAAATCTGTGTCTCATTTTCTTCTGCTATTTTAATGATAATCTTCCTTTGACTTGGTGTACTATCCGTAGCACGTGTGAGAAGTCAAATGCCTCAGGCCTCTTCCTGCTTTGCTGTAGCACAAGCACACAAAAAATGGTATGAGTTTTGTCTCCTTAAATGTCTCCCTTTGGCTTCATTAAAAGAATTGTAACTCATATTATGTTCTGCTTATACTTCCATGAAAGATTTAGGTGTGGGTTTGTTTTTTTTCCCCAGCCAAGAAACATATTTGTACCAACCCAGCAGTTTGGTTAAATTCTCAAATATTTTCTTTCAGTCTCTCTCAGCCATAAGTGTAACTATCTTGGACATCCGAGTGCTTCCAGTTTCACTCTGTTGAGTTTCCTTATAGCTGGAAATGTGTCCTGCAGTTCTTTAGATGTTCTGACCACACTTTCTTCACTGAGCACCTGCTCTTAATGAGCCCAGATATTTGAATTGCCTTTCACCTCATCCTAATTACTTTTTTTTTGCCTGGTTCCATTAGAAACTCTGTTTTCTTCCAGATTCTCTTATTATCTGTTTATCTAATTCTTGTACTCCTTCCCCAGTCGTAGAAGTGTGAGTCATTCACAGAATCACAGAATCACAGAATCACAGAATGGTTTGGGTTGGAAGGGACCTTCAAAAATCACCTCATCTAAATCCCTTCCACAGGCAGGTACATCTGTTCAGCCTGGAGGAGGCTGAGGGGAGACCTCACTGCAGTTACAACTTCATTGTGAGGGACAGAGGAGGGGCAGGCACTGATCTCTGCTCCGTGGTGACAGTGACAGGACCCGAGGGAATGGCCTGGAGTTGTGTCAGGGCAGGTTTAGGTTGGATATCAGGAAAAGGTTCTTCCCCCAGGGGGTGGTTGGGCACTGAACAGGCTCCCCAGGGCAGTGGTCACAGCACCAAGACTGATGGAGCTCAAGGAGCATTTGAACAATGCCATCTTTTCTGTTTGAAAGCCCAGCTCATCTGGAGATCTTCTGAGTCATTTCAGGACCAAGAGATGTGAAGGTTGTTACAGCAGTGTCCTGCTGCAGAGACTCCTGCAGGCTACCTCCACACCTGGAGCTGCACAGAAGGTGACAGACCCGCTCCTCTCCCTTTGGCCTGCTCGGACTGGAGGGATTTCACCGTCTCTGAAGGAAGGAGCTTGATTCTTCCCCATGACCTGCTTCAAGCAGAGCCACAGCAACCAAATGGACCGTGCTGTGTGAAATGCAGAGTCACACTGGTGTGAGTCAAACATTCCCCTCTGGTGCTGGAGAGTTCGGCTAAAGAGCAAAACAAAGGCAAATACATCAGCAGCCCAAAGTGGATGGTTTTTTCACTTTCTTCGTGGCAGAAGCCCAGAAGACTCTGACTGAGATCAAAAAGTAACTTAACACCTTGAGGTCTGTGGAGGAGCAGAGAGATGTTGAAAGCTCCCACCACTTCCATCATCAAAAGCTTCAGTTGTTTTCTTTCCACGTGTGTTTTCATAGCCAGCCTCGGTGAGAGCAACTGTTCAAAAGGGACATTAGGTGTACCTTCTGTTGGCTGAACCAATTAAAATGACCCTTCAATGTCACACACACACACACACACACACAAAAAAGGAAAATTCAAGGAGGAAAAGAGAAACAAGCACAGAGTCTCACCGAGGGAGCTGGCTAGGGACTGTACTGACGTGCTTCAAGGTCATGAGTTTGACTTCAGATAAGGTTAGAAACAGATAAAAAATTCTACTGGCGGCTGCTCAGTGGCCTTTATGAAGTTAATGGATAGTCTCTTGTAGCCATTTAATTTAAATAGATAACTGCTGGCCCCAAATAAAACTTTTAAAGTTGTTGGTGAGATGATGCATATGGAAAAGAACAACAAAGCTCTCCGAAGTCTTTTGTAATACTTTATTAAATTATGATGTATTAAGACCTCTTCAATCCTGAACTGTCCTTGTTATTGGAGTTGAATTGTGGAGATTTAGGACACAGTTGTTGGCAAAGGATCTTACGTCTGTTTGCAACATATCAAAATAAAAGGTTTGGTTTTGCCAGTACGTAATGGCTGCCATTAGAGAGAATTTTTAGTGGGCCATGAGGTAGCAGCAGCGCCCAAATTCTGGCCGTCTTCCATACAACATCCTCACAACTTCCTAAGAATGCCTTGCCTGGAAGGATGCAGCAGCTTTATGTTGTGTCCCTTGAGAAGGGGAGAAGCCAGTGCTCCTGGTGCAGGACTCTGTCACAGCTTGGATGAGTCCTATGGTGCTGAGCTCTTTTTTTGCTGAGTTCACCATATTAAAGGTGAAAGTAACAGTACCATTCAATTTTGGCTTTCACTGACATTTTAAATTACTTTAAAATACTTCCCAAACTTCCGTACTGCAGTAAATCTTTCATTTCTTTGCTTTCAGTCAGCTTTGGATAACAGAAGCTGCACATGCTGTTAGTATCAGACCTGTCAAGCCTTCCATTTTTGTAAAGCAGGATGAAAGAAGAGACTAAAACTGTTGTCCTTCGTTTTGTTTGTGATCTTGTATATTCGTCAACAAGGTACTCAAAATCCATTTGTGCATGCCAAGGTTACAGCGTGACCTCCCCACGAGGCTCAAGAGCCACTTCCCTGATCTCCAAGGTATCCTTGTCCCCCCTCAGACAAGGATATGAGAGGGTGATGTCTCCAGCAACACACCGAGAAGGGCTGGAGCGCTCATCCCACTGCAGCTGAAGAAGGAAATTGTTATCACCATGCCAAAGCAAACAGCTAAAGTATGAAAGTCAAGGAACTCAGTCAAATTAGTTTGACACAAAGACAGGGTGGTGCCAATCAGACACAATTCTTTGGGATTTTTGCCTTGGTGGTTTTAATATTTTTTCTTGCCTTTCGCATCTTTTTGCTTGAAAACAGAAACTGTTTTGAAGGTCAAAGCTCTGAGAGGCAGAAGTGGTAGAGAAATCTCAAATAATTTCACAGTCATGCTCTGTTGCCTCCTCCTACTGCTAAGAACTCCTGATGTAAAACATCCCCAAAGTAGTCACAGATCAAGCATCCACTGGAGGTCCAGTATGTCCCTCAGTGGTTTTGTTTTCCAAGATTCCTGTCTGCATGTCCTCACAATTGCATATTGGTTTCTGCACCCAGAAAATCTGACTTCCTCCTGTCTCCTCCTCCTCAGAGGAATGCTACAATTTTATGTGGGGATGAGTGGCACTTGTGACAGATGAGCTGCCAAAACATGGCAAAATCCTGGGAGTCTGCAACACCAGCAGTCACTTTGGTGTTTGCATGTCCCTGCTGGGGGTGGCAGATATTTTGCATTTTGCCATCACTTTTCCTACATCCATAACCCAAATGTGTTCAGGAGGGGTAAACTTCCAGTGATGTGATCTTCCAATGTTTTGTTGTTGTGACAGGGAGAAGCTGGACTCAGTTCTCAGGCATGATAATTCAACATGTAGCTTGTCACAGGACCATTTTCACACTCTGCTGCCTGCCTGGAGTGACCCCTTTCCTAATTTATTGCCTTTTCCTTGAACTGTCAGGATAAATCCCTGCAATCCATACCATACCTGTCCCTGTGTTCATCTACTACTTACACAGAAAGTACTACACAGTCATGCATAATTCATTCTCCTTAATTAAAATGTAAATTTATCGTCAGCATTTTGGGGTGATTAAAGCACCGCTGTAGGAATAGGTTTAAATTCTGTGTTTGGAGTTCCTTTTGTCTAAAACACATGATGCTTTATGCTGTTTGAAGTGCCAAGATTGATCACCAAGTGGGACAGAACTGAACTTCCAGGGGAAGTCAGTCAGTCAGTCTGTCTAATATTCAACAGAGTGTGAATCCACATTGCTGTAAAGAGAGCTGGCTTTCTCTCAAGGTGTTACCTGCCTGCATTTCAGGCTTGGCATAGACAGGAAGGAGTATTTGTAACTGTATTTCTTCGCCTCAAAAAAAAAACCCAAAAAAACAAACAAAAAAACAAACAAACAAAAAAACCCCACACACACGCAAAAAAAATCCAAACTATTTTATTGGCCTCAAACTGATCTCCAGGAGCCTTCAGAAGGATGTTTAGTGGATTGCTGTGCTTACTGTAAACACTTGACTTACCAGAGCGTCTTGCAGGTTGGGCTTCATTCCTCATAGACCTGGAAGCCTCACATGCCATTTGCTGTCCATTAAATAAATGATTAAGTACATGAAAAAAAAAAAAGAAATAGCATATTCCACAAGGACGGGGTAATGACAGAGTGCCCAGTGGGGGGCCTAGTTGTAATTCTTAGTGTTTCCCGCCTCAAAGCAATAAAATACTTAAATTAAAAAAGAATGTAGAGAAGGTGGTCGTGGGGTTGTGGATGAGGCACACGGAGTTCTTCATGGAAGGAAACTGTCATGGGGCTGCTCACGGGGAGAGAGAGCGAGAAAATTCCCAGCTCCACCGTACAAAGAGTCATAGGGATTAGGAGCATTGCACCAGCAGGCTTTTGAATTTTTTCCCTGTAACAGAAACATGACCTCTCCCCTGCCTCCACCCTGTCTCTGTCTGTCTGTGCCTGTCTCTCTCTCCCGTGGACAGGCAGACAGAAGGGCATTTCAGCTCTTGGGGAGAGCTCGGGACTGAACAGAAGTCTCTTGGATACGGAAGGAAAACGCTTTGCTTTGCCATTCCCCGAAGTCACATTATTCTTATGCTACACATGTCTCTCTTGGAAAATCTGGGATTCATTACCCACCTTCTGCCCCGACCTTCTGGCTTGGGAAATATGCAGGGAGTTTCAAGATTAGCTCCAAGCTGCGACGTGAGAGCGCGGTTGGCCGCGGGGCAGCCAGGTCGTGTGTGTGGCTCTCGGTGTCCCCACGCCTGGCCCTGCTGCACCATTCCCACCAGCCAGGCAGGGAAAGGAGAGCCAGGGCAGCAATGGGCCACCAGCTGCCCCTCACACCTCGCTGTTTGGCAGCACAGGAGCAATTCTGGAGGAGCCAGCTTGCAGCCATCCCCAGATCGCAGCGGACTGGAGGAAGCAGAGTCTGACATTTATTTTCTAGGACACGTTTTGACAGATTCTCAATTTAAATTAGGTTCTCTATCATTGCCCTTTCACTGCAGGACAGGGTATCTACCACAGGTCCTCTGCAGCGGGAGATGTCCAGAGCTGCTGGAGAGGCGCTGCCTCCTCTCTCGGTCTCTCCCGGCTCTCAGGGCAGTCAGGAGGGGGTCCAGGCAGGTTTTTGGCAGGCACGTGCATGCAGGGACATAAGGGACAGCGAAAGGAACGGCGTCAGCAGCGGGGCCCTCGCTCAGTGTCAGGGGCTGGTTTGAAAGTCGGTCGCCGGAGCCGCGTGACGTCAGTTCTGTCGCTGTAGGAAGTATCAAGTTAAACTGATAATTATCTACAGCACGTGTACGAATTACGAACCTTTTGATGTTCAGGCTCATGTGTTTTGAGTTAGCCAGCACATCTTAATCAGATTTTCTTTTCCTTTTAAACGAAGATTTGAAGCTTTCTTATCTCCCATTCCCTTCTCCTCCTTTGAACTTTTACTTCACTGAGATTTTCACGGACGCAGCCTTTCCTCAGCCAGGTCTCACCAGCTCCCATGCACAAAGCCAACTCAGCAAGGTAACATGGCAAGTGCTGTTGGGTTTGCACTAAGGGCTTTGATACAGCCTGAAAACAAGGAGCTCTTTGTCACTGCTTTTCCTTCCGCAATATTAAAATGTATCTTATCAATGGCACTATGTGGTGGAAGGGGGAGAAAGAAAGAGGAGAAAAGACGACCCTGAAAAGAGACTCTGGTGAGTTCAGTAAAAGTCTGCCTTTCTTGAGCATGAACAATTTCCTCAGTGGTGCAGCAAGCCTGCAGAAAGCAAACCCTAAAACTCATCGACTGCTTGCAAAATTCAGTGTCTTTGTCCTAACCACAAACACTTCACCAGCACCCCACCCGCCACAAAGCACAATGGCTCATTCTCTCTATGGCCCTCCAAATTTTTCACAGATATTAGTCAACGTTTTTGTTTTATTATTACAGCTTTACTTTATTACTCTCCATTTTTTAATAAGGATAAATCACTCATGCTGCTTTAGCCCAGCGCCTTTTTTAAAAAAATTATTTATAACACAATCTGATTTCATAGCTGCGTTTATGACTGAATTGAGGAAGAAGAAGGGTGTAATCAGCTCATTTCAAAATCATGTCTGAAATGTTTCTTCATCACTTTTAATGGCCTGTATTCCCCCTAGGGGGTTCAGGTGTTGGCCAGTTTTACCTGACCTTGCTGTAGCTGGGTCTGGGACACAGAACTTCCCCACTGCACCACTCTGCAACTCCCCTGGGCTTGGCCCTCTGCCATTCCTATTGTGCCTGTAGACCTCTGTTCCTCCTGCAGGAGACCGGATGGGATCTCCAAGCCACTGAGCTCAGGTCTCTGCTACAGTCACGACCATCTCCTACCACCCCTTCCATAAACTCTGTGAGCTCCAAAGTTAGGGGTTTGCTCCCTGCCTCTGCCAGGAGGGACATGCCTGCCCGGGAGAGTGGTGCCTGTGATGGCCAACGACAGGGATTTGGTGGCACCTTCTCCTTGTTCCAAGCCTCAGGCCAGTCCCCACTCTCTGGGATGAGGAGTGGCTACAAGCTGGATCCTGCCTGGTGCCTGCCCTGAGGTCCCCGTGGCCAGCACAAGCCATCCACATGGCCTGGGAGAGGGCCGGGCAGAGCCCTGACATCAGGAATGGTGGCTGAGCACATGCTGTGGCTTGGCAGGATTATCTCACAGCCAGGCCGGAGTGATTTCCTAGGTGGATTACTCCCAAGGCCACAGGGAGGGGATGCCACTTCAGGAGTCTCAGACAAAGCACTCATGGGGTTGTTTCTGTGCCTGTTTGCCCAGCGACAGCCAAAGGGCTGCCTCAAAGCCACACGCTGCTCAGGCTCCTGGTGACCCTCAGTGCCCACCTGCCCATTGCCAGGGGGAAGGTTTTTGGAGCTGAGAAGTGCTTTCGGAGGACGGCTGCATTTCATAAGGCTCCTGAAAACAGCGTTGTCAAGGGAGCAGGCAGTGAGCTGACAACTTTTGGGTCAGTCCCAGAACAGCTTGCCAGGGAAGCCTATCAAGCCCCAGTAATCGGGTTTGATTTAAATCTTTCTCCTTCTCATCACCCTTTCTGGATTAAGTCATCTCCACCAAATGAGAGACTGCAGTGGGAGAGGCACAGACAGGCTCTTGTACGGGTGTTGGGGAGAGGAAGGGAAAGATAAGCAAACCACCGTCACTTTTGGGTTTTATCATCTCCATCCCAATTTCGCTGCTCCACTGGAGTCACAAGATAACAATAATCTAGAAGCCAGCAGCTTTTGAGCTCACTTATTCCCCTCTGGTCAGCTGTTTGGTGAATGTTTTGAGTTATTTCCTTGGGCGCTCAGGATTTGTGCTGGCTGCAGTGGGGTTTGTGACACAGGAGAAAGACGGTCTGTGAACCCTGACATTTTGGGATTTTATGTACTGAGGGAGGTGATCTCGCAGGGCATTTTCTCTTGGTTTCCCCCTCTGTTTCTCACACTGAAAAAATGCAGATCTTTACCTGAGGCTACAAGCTTGCACAGGCTTCCCTTGTGAGTAAGCAGCACCCTAGTCTGGAACACAAAGCTCTCTGTGTGCTGCAAGGGCACGAGGACACGGGGGAGCTGGCAGGGTTACCTGGTGCTGCTCTCTCCTTTCAGTGTGTCCCGGTGCTGTGACAGAGGAGAAAACGTCAGCGCGGCGTTGCCTTGCTCACGGAGGAGCAGGAGGGAGGGTGGGAAAGGTTATCAAGGCAAAGAGCTGGCAAAAGTTAGCTGGAAAAGTCAACAAACACCACCTTTGCAGTTGGTACCACTCAGAGAAGAGGGTTTTTGTGGCATTAGTGTGAAGGAAAGGTGATCTAAACTCCTGGGGGGGGAAAAAATGAAAAAGAAGAGGCTTTCTTTGCAATGTGTAGGAGAAGGGGAGGGTTTTTTCTCCCCAGCCCTGTGAGTGTGAGGGGGAGGTCGCTGTGCATGTGACCCTGCAGAATAAGAAGGATCACCAAAGGGGTGACGCAGGAAAAGGAGGATTACTCTGCATGTGATGGCAGAAGGAGGATGGAGGAGTGTTCTTGCAAAGGGTGTAAGGATGGGGATTACTAAGGGATTTTCTTGGGAATCTAGGTATAACGAAGGAACTCCACCCTCCACCTTGCACGTGCAGTAAGTGAAGGGTCAGCAGAAGCCATCACAACTCCTGATGGCTTTCTGTCACCCTTTGAAGCATTTGTTGCTCACCCAGTGAACCCAGCTACAGGTAGGTGTCACTGACTTTTGCCGAGCCAATGCCATTTCCAAATCTCTGGTCCAAAAGAAGAAAATGAGGCCATCTTTGTGTAAGCCAAGTGTCTGTCTCCACTCAAGCTACTCAGTTTGGACACTTCCTCCTGTGTAGTCAAAACACAGTTTCTCATCCACACAGGATTTCATGAACAAAAGGGTGAGCAGTACACAGAGGCTGACACACCTCAGTGCAGGAGGCTCTGCTGAGTCAATGGGGAGATGCTTCCCTTCATTTCAGTGGGAGCCCTTCAAACACCCTAAACAGACCCGGAAGCCATGCCCTGTTCTGCTCATGCACTTTCAGGCCACTGTTGCCACTTTGTAACAAGCTGAAAAATACACAAATTCACATATTCACAAAAATAAGGGAATATGTTTTTTGGAACCATAGCCAGCAAGATCATAGCTCTCGTGGCAGGAGAGGATGGTGTGGCAAGGTCACTATAAATGTGACTTCTTTAATAGCAGTAACATCTCTACATCTGTGAGAGGAAGGCTAAAGTCTGGCTGCAAGTGAGCCTTTAGAAGTAGCAGCCTCTGTGAAGAGTCCAGCAGAAATGGTTGAGTTTTGGCTCAGTCGTGAAGTTTTGACAGTGAATAATTGCTGTTATTTCCATAACACCCACGCGCAAACCATAAACGTTTGGCTCCCTGACCTCAGCCATGACCACAGAGATCTGCAGTGGATGCTCTCCTCGTTCTCCCTGTCACACCACTCCCTTCCCAGGTCTGGGCAAGGGGGAGAGGTGCTGCAAGTGATGGCAGGGATAGGGATAGACTCAGCTCAAGGTGGGGAAGAGAGGCTGGCAAGAAGCCAGACTGCGGAAAACACAAGGGAAAACCAAGACTGGAGGAATGGAAGAGAACAGAGAGAAGAACCAAAGGATAATTGCAGGCAGGGAGTTCTGAACCGTTTGCCAGAGCAGAGGTGAGAGCAGCCTTTGTATTGTAGGTACAGACTGTTTGCTGTCTCTGCATCCTTCCACAGAGGACACAGCACAATGCCTGTGATGACAGTCAGACGGGCAGAGCAAGAGACAGAAAATTAGCAAACACTAAAGGGGAATTACCAAGAGAGGGTCAAAGACCAGGAGGGGAAGAATGGGCAGAGAAAGCTAGGAGAAAAGTTGAATAGCAATTGAAATAAAAAAGCTTTAACAGAAAAAATAGAAGTTACCTTCTTTGTAAGGGTAAGGCTTGTTTTCTTCAGTGCCTTCTCTTGTCCCCATTGCATACCTTTCACCTTCTGCACAGTCTTTGTCCTTCTCTGCACTCAACCCTTCCCCTCTCCTGGCCCCAGCTGTTGCCTAAAGTCCCTCACTGTGCCCTGCTTGCCATTTCCACTCTGTCTCCTCATCCAGCGTCCCCTCTGTCCTTGTCCACCCTGTGCCCCCAGCCTCCTGCAGTCAGCACTTCCACTCACCCCAGGTCATGCCCCTGCCAGGAGCCAACCCTGCCTGCTCTGCCTGCTTTCCCAAGAGCCAGCCCATGTCCCTGCTGCTCTGTTCTTTCCTATTCAGCCCCCCTCCATCTCCTGCAGACTCCAAATCCTTTGTGCCTCTGGGTTTCCAAGCTGAGGCACCTGTGAATAAAGGGGTGTTTTCTCTGTTGCACAGAGAGGCAGAAACTCAGGTTTGCTGGTGCTCCATGTTCTCCCTGGGAATTCAACATCCTTAGTCCCTCAGGTGTGCCTGTCACTGCAGTGATTGACACCTGCCAGTATGCTTGACTCGGAGGAAGATGCCATCATCCTGCTGCAGCAGCACGTGGCTTTCCCTTGAAGGCACTCATGCCAAGCCTCAGCCAAGCTCAAACCCATGCTAGATCTCTTCCCAAGCCGTGCATGCTGTGTCTGTCCTCGGCCCAGTGGGCAGCAGCCAGTTTCTCCCCTTTCCCTCTGTGAGAAGCCATGGAGCAGGGATGCAGGGCTCAACCCTACATGGAGGCTACTCTGATCCAGCCATCCCTGCAGCCAAAGCTGGAAACAGCCACCTCCCTGTTAACATGGAGCCCAGGGACCTTGGATCAGTTCTGGCAAAGCACTCGCTCCACTCTTCCCTCTGGGCTCTGGTGGAAGGGTCAGGGCACCCCGAGGACCCTCCTCGCTGGGGTGCAGCAGCACGGGGCACCCAGGGACGGGCAGGGAGCTCCACCACGTCAGGAGGAGAGGTGCTGGCGGGACAGACGACAGCAGGATTATCCCTCTGCCTGCCAGTAAGGGTGAAACTGGACAGCTGGGAGGCAATGAACCCCGACCAGTGCCGCCGCTGCAGCGGTAAGAATGCTTATTTTTAAACTAAGCAGAAAGGAAAAGGACTGTCACCACATCTCCTGCAGATCAGTTGCCACCCAGGACCAAGCTGTGTTTTGGGATCTTGGAAATGTCATTTTACCGTTTCACAGTACTTATCCACCAGAGACTGAGCAGATCAGGATTTACTTTCCTTTTACTCCTCCTTCACTCCCCCTCACAGAGCAATTGCCCTGCACCGCTGCCTGTGTGAGCATGAAGGTCAGATCAGCTGGACACCACTTTCCTGGAGCTGTCACACACAGCCGAGGTGGCGGGATGGAAACAAGGAGAGGGGTTTCAAAAAGCAGCCAGGGGAGAAATGTGCTGTTGTTTCATTGCTCGTGAAGAAAACCAACAGCAGGTCCACAGATGGAACCTGGGGAGCAGGGAGCCCAGCAGGAGTGACCACCTGAGCACTCTCTGGCTCTCCAGAGGGCTTGGAAGCAAGCAGCAAGCTCCATGTTGCTGTGGCTCTGCTGTGGCTCATACCCACACGAGCTGGTTTAGCTCCAGCCTGGGTATTATGTATTAGTGCTTCAGTTATAGCACAAACAAGCAGGCTGATCCAGATAAGGTAAAGCAACTTTCGTTTGCAGCCCTGGATAAAACACCTGCCTTAGCCAATTTGCAAGAGCACCTGCCTGCGTGTGTCTTTCCTTCACTTCTGCCTGCGAACTGGGAGCAAAGGGAAGTCTGTTTAGCTGCTGGTACCAACGAGCAGCAAAGAGATACAAGGAGAGGGATGCCTGAACTCCCACCGACCTCTTTTGTTTACCCTCAAAAAGAAACTCCTGCCCTTCGGGCTGTAAGTGGACTCTTATGTTGACGAACCAAAACCCACAAGCCCTGCTCAAACAAATCTCAGGTGGCGGCTACAATAACACCTCGGAGTGAGGATGGGCTCCAGCATTTGGCAAACAGTGATAGATAAACAGGTAAATCTGTTAGCAGTGAGAAGGGGAAGTAATTTGTTGTGGGGATTTGGGATTGTAGCCGCAGTGGCTAGAACAGACACTCTGAGGCATCCCTGCTTAATTAGAAACACAGCTGCGTTTTGTCAAGGCAGGTACCTTCTCTGATGTCTGCTAATGGACTAAATTGCATTTGTGTAGACTGGATTTTTGGTCTCCCTGACTGCTGGGAATAAGAAGTAGATTGGGCCCTGCCATAAGCAGCTTTCTCTCCCAGTAACTCATCCAAGGACTAGAGTTGTTGCATCCTGCCAACAGCCCCTGGCTGCTGGGCGTGTATTTCCCATTACAGCTTCCTTGTTGATCACACTTAGCCAGAACTTGATCTGATCCCTTATCTCCATCCTACAGCCTGGGGTTGACCACACAACTCTGGGAAAACCAAGGAATGCAATCTGTTTGAAGGTCTTTCCTCCAGCTGCCCAAGCATAAGCACTGGCACCTCCAAAGGAGCACCTGTGCCTTATGAGAGGGAGAAAACCACAAGGAAAATGGCAGATGCTGGAGCACTGCTCCATGCTGCATCCCACTGAGATGTGTCCCCTGCTCTCACAAGCATTTCTGATGAAAAATTGAAGCAGCAACTGAAGCTGATGTGGTTAAGTGAAAACACCTGCCTGCTGAGAAACGTTAAAGAACCCAGATTTACCTGGGAGGCATTTGGAGACAGGGTCATTTATTTTTCCTGGATTCCTGCCAGTTTATCCTTCTTCGGTGAGACCACTGCCTTTGAGGGGCTTTGTGCCCTCTGACTCTGCAGCTCTCCTGGCTCCAGATGGCCCAAGATAAAAATTAAGACTGGGGAGGTTTCAGAAACTTGCCTCCTCTGGTCTGAGAGGAGCTGACAAAAGTCAGCTGCCGAGCCAGGAGCTGAACTTCAGCTCTCTTGCTTCCTTCAGCTACTGTGCTGTGTGATGTTATTAGACTTGTTGCTCCCAAAAGCATCGCTTTTAGGAACAGCTCCAGAATGACTGTGGAATAAAGGCAGCTTACTATCCAGGCATAATTCCTAAGGTTTCTAACCCTCTCAGAGCAGTTGAATAATGAGAGCAAGAAGCAGAAACCATCTGGAACAAATCCTTCAGCCTCTGGCACATGGTGTTTTGAAACTCCCCTGTGATCTGAAAGCCTGTCCAGAGCTACTTCACCTACCCAAAGCCCGGATGTCCTCATGGGTGGGAAAGCTGTGCTTTCCTAGTGCAGCTGGGGAGAAGATTTCAGAAGAGGTACAGGCCCAGTTCTCAGCAAGTTTTTCAGTCCAAGGGCTTCATGGGATGTTCTCTTCAACTTCTGCCAGGCATTGTCCACAAAAACGCAGAAAAATCTCCTGTTCTGCATACACTGTCCAGGAAAATTGGAAAGGCTCAGTCTAAACTGTGTCCAGGGGAAAACCATGCTAACAATCACTCAACAAGGCTGAATGTCCTTGGCAGCTATTAATCATTATCAGTCCTTTACTTCAGCAAAGTGTGTGAGAGGCTTTCAGATGCAGCATTCCGCACTCCCCGCACAGGCTGTTATTGATTTGGCACACGAAAACGAGGGTGATAAGTTTGTGTTTGGAGTGAGTTGGAAGCACATGAATAAAACCCTACAGTCAAGAAAGTATGTGCTTTGTTCTGAAGGACGTGTTACTTTTTGCTTGTTCAGTTTAACCATTCTTTGCTGTCAAGGTCTCTTTCCTACTTTTGGGAGACGATTGATTGATGGAGAAGAAGCTTACTTTTGACGTATTTCACAGAGGAAACTAGAATTAGTGGTTACTGAATGCTGGCAAAGCACTTATGGATTTTCATTCAGTCCTTTCATAACCATTTTCTGAGAGCCCTTGACAAAGTTTGCCCCTGTATGTTTTTCCTTTGGTTCCCAGGCTCCTCAGTGGTGGAACAGAAACATAGAAATGCACGAGGCTGGTGGATCCCTAACAGGACAAAAAGCAGATATCTTATAGCTGCTGTCCTGAAGATCTTTGGCACTATGGTTGGCCTCTCAGTTTCCCAGCACAGCAGAAAGCTGAGCCACCCTCATTTACACAATAGCCTAAACCAACCTTGTGATTTGCCTTTAATTTGCAGTTTGCTTCCCGCTGTCTCCTGCTCCTTTCCCTCCTTCTTTTGTGTTCCTCATTCACGCTGCAATCAGAGGTGGGCTAGCACAATACAAGTGTGATTCAGGTTTCAGTAACTGCCACCATCTGTGATGAATCAGAGAAGATGCAGCAGGCAGGGATGGCTCAAAGGGAGGTGGTTTTCCCTTCAGAGATTTTAAACAGGAGAGACTCACACAGCCTGCTTCAGGCAGTCAGCTGAGGTGCCTGCACATTTAGGGGGACAAACTCCCTGAGTAGATGCTGGACAGAAGCAGGTACCTCCAGATGTGGTTCAAAGCTGCTCCACACTGATAGTGAAGGTTGCAAGATATGAAACCTGCTCATCCTCCTCCCTGGCACGGGCCTGGTCCATCACATGCACGTCATACAAAGACAATATCTGTGCTAACAAACAGATTACTGCCATGGGATGTACCTAGGCACTGGCTGCTGCTGGTATTTCCACACAACCAGGATGGTCCCTGGCCTGATTTTGGCTTGGATCCACTCCTCAGAAATTCTCCCAGGTGGTCTGGGAGTTGTTGGGAGCCAGTGGACATTTCCATGAGGCATTTTGCAGAGGCCATGCCGAGTTGCAGGGTGAGCCAGCCTGGCTGTGGCTGCTCCCTGGCAGCTGCCTGGGGAAGGGTCTCAGGGAAGTCTGATGTCCAAGCACAGACACAGCCCATTTCTCTGGGGTTTCTCTTCACTTTCTTCCTCTCCTGTGCCAGAAGGGCCCTGCATGAGCCCAGCAGATGGCACTCCACCATGAATTTACACTGAAAAGCCCCTCATAAATAACCTGTCCCATCTCTGGAGGAGCAGCGTGGTGGGACAGGGCTGCCCTGCTTACCCACACCCCACAGGGAGCCTCCTGCCGCTGTCATGGGAAAGCCATGCCACATCTGGGCATGAATTGGAGGAGTTTGAATAAAATTCCTTCATTTCTATACCTATCCACATATATATATGCACACCTACCTACCTACCTTTGTTTAGTTGTCTTTTTCTGAGCTAATTCCCTCAGACAGCTCTCCCTTTTTGCTGCTTCAGCTGGCTTTTCACCCACCTCCAGCAGCAATAGATGCTTGCAAGGGCAAAGTTGTAGCCCGCTCTGGTACCAGAGGAGCCCAAAGCTCAGCTGTTGTCACCTCGCGTGGGTGGCTGGGCTCCTTGCTGAGCTGGGGCATTACTTTTTTTGCCGTAAGCAAACCAGCATCTTTGGGCTTGGAAAGTGGAAAGTTCCTGCTTGGCAGCAAAGTGCTGCTCCCAGGGTCAGTGTCTGCACACAGGCTCCTCGCCTGAAACTGGAGTGGGCTCAGGGCAGATAATGTGGCATTGCAGGACCGCTGAGCCAACAACCACAGCTTCCTACCAAGCATTTTAGCTCTCCCTAAGTGGCTTTAGATTTCGTCTGTCTCCTTTTTTCCCCTCTGACATTTCAAAAATGTTCAGACTGCTCAGAATTTGTGCTGCAGTTTTGAAACAGTTGCGTCTGTGATGCTGATTTCTCTCTTAAGGGCACAAGATGCTCCATCCCTGGAAGTTGGAGGCCAGGTTGGATGGCAGTTCTTGCCCTGGCCTTTGCTAGGTTGTCCATTTATCCCCATCTCCAGTCACAGGCAGCAAAACTGTTCCCTGAACAGCCTGGACTGGCAGCTGCAGGTGTTTCATATTAAGGGAAAAGGGCAGCAAGGAAGAAAAGCAAAGGGAGAGACACAACCTAGCTCTTTATTTTTGCCACGAGCATTGGGATCTCTCCTTTGCTCTCTGAAAGTCAGTCAGTTCATAAGGACCATGAATAGGTCTGAGAGCATCTCAGAAGGTGAAATCCCTTCCTTCTCCTCTCTCCAACTCTGGTGCTTGCTGTTTGTCCTCTGGTTTGCCAGCTCGTACCTCGTGTGGTCTTTCCTCCTCAGTCCCAGCTGGCAGAGTTCAGCTCTCCTCCCCTTAACAAGCAGAGCTTGGCCTCTGGCTGCTTCCTTGGCCCTTTCCATCACAGACTTTGTTCGTGCTACATCTGTTCTTCACCAGGAGTGAACAGTTCAAACTGAAATTGCCCACACTCTGTATCCCTTTGGGTTTTCAGTCAAAACATTTCTAGTGTTTCCATTGGGAACAATCAGCTGTGCTGGGAAGGGAAAGGCTGAGAAACTGAGGGACTGGAGAAGGGGACTGGGCGTGGAGGGAGAGAGGTTTGCAAGGGGCAGGGAAGAGCGTGTAGGTGCTGAGGTCTTGGTGCAGGGGAAGCAGAGAAGCTTCAGCCCGAGCCCACCTTCCCTGAGTAGACATCTCCCTGCCACAGCCCTGAAGGTAAAGCCATCAGAGCTGGGGCAGGAGAAAAGCTGCTGAGCCTTTCAGGATGGCCTGTTGCCTCTCTGCGTGGCATCCACGTGTGGTGGGATCACCCCCAGGCACGATGGGAGGTAGGGGTGTGGTTCCTTCCGAGTAACCCTGGGTGGCACAGAGCCACAGGTAATTACGTGGGGCTTGCAGAGTACAGAATTTGAGGTATTTTCTCCTCCCTGGGCTTGTTCCAGCCTGGATTTACATGCACATGGCGCTGACCTCAGTGCTTAGATCAATGAAGGCACCAGCAAATATGCAATTCCCTTTCCATGGGGAAAAGGATAAGTATGGCTCATGCACAGCCAAAAAAGTGGCTTCTCCAGGCTTCTGCTCCTGCTGGGTCTGTGCTGCTGGCAAGAATCTCACACGACATCTGCCTGCAACGGGAGAGAGAAAGTCACTCTCCTTCTGCATGTGGTACCCTTGAAAGTTGTCTGGGCAAGTAAATGAGCACAGAGAAATGACCCTCACTGCTGGGACAGAGCTGCACATTAGGTCAGTCTGGAGCAAGAGCAAAGGCTTCTCTGGAGGGTGCAGCTTCCCTCGTGACAAAACTCTGCTGTGGGTATATACAAAGACTTTCATCTGCAGGACTGTAATTTCAGTGCCTTTATTGGAAGTTACATTTCTGCTTAAAGTTAGAAAAAAGAGCCACTGCTCTTGATTCAGACAGTGGCAGAAGACTGACTCATGTGTCTGTGGGACTTTTTTCCCTATAGAGTATGAAGGAAAAGGGTAATCCAAAACCCAAAGTGTCCAAAATCTGAAAGAAAATTTAAAACATAAATTGTATCTATACTAATTTTTTGTTCTTGCCATTTCCACCAGCTGACTTACAAACCTAATGCAAAGGCTGCACTTCCATCCCAGGCTGTGATGCCAGCACTGGGTACTGCTGTGATAAGCAGGTCCCAATTTACCCAAAAGAGAGGACATAATAGTGCAGAGACAAAGCGACAAAATGTGCAGTTTTTACTTAAGCGTTTCATTCCTGCAATTCCTCTCGCCGGCTTCTTTTATGTTTGTTTTTTTCTGTTGGTTTTTTTTTTTTTTCCCAACTCTCCTCTTTAACTTTCACCTCGGAGCAGGAGGGCTGGCTCAGCCCAGCTGCCCAGAGCTGCTGTGTGCCCGCAAAACCGACAGCCAGATGAACCAGCCTGCCTTGGAACCACATTTTTGCTAAAACCCTGCAATTTCTAGGTCTCCCCCTCCAGCCATCCTCCAGCATCACCCCTCGACGTGTGCCCACAGAAACCCTTTGTCTCTGCAGACCCCTCGGGCTCGACTGGGGGCAGGTGTCCGGATTTCCAGGGAGCTGCGGAAGGCGATAAGCCCCGCGTTTATCTCCCCGCCAGGGGCACAGCCGGCGAGAACAGCGTGTCCTTGACCCGGGCAGGTGCTGGGCACGCCAGGCTGCCGGCAGCTGGGCTGGGGAATGCCATCCCAAATCCTACAGCAGCAGCACGAGCGGGGCTTCAGCCCCCAGCTGGCAGCCACCCGTCTGGGTCAGCGTTTGGGGTGATGCCACCTCACATCCCTGACGCCTGGGTGTCTCACAGGGGACACGGAGATACGGCAGAGGATGGGCAGCAAGCAGCAGTGCTGGGCTGCTGGGGGGGAAAACTGAGGGAGGCACCGTGTGTGGCTCTCCGTTTTCTTCTAATTTCCCCCCCTTGTCTGTTTTCTTGAAAAAAATAAAAGCATTTTAATTGTGTGAGTTACCCCGTTGTGAACAATAAGCTTAGGTTGTAATTATATTTATTCTGGGTAGGTTTCTTCCTGCAACTGGTTTTAATGCCTTGGGCCTCCCTGGTATGTTCAGCTAAAGGAGCAGAGTTAATTGGAGGCGTCTGGCTCAAATACTAAAAGTTACTTGAAACCTGCAATTTCGGACAGATTAAAGAAATCTGTGAAAGCACTGAAATGAACCACAGATCCTGCAGCATAGCCATAGTACAACTTCTATTAGCTTGCAGTAGACCACAGACATGGAAAAATGCTTTCAATGAATATTGGTTGAGGAAAAAGCTAAACATTTGTGATTTACAAAATACCCGCGGCAATGTATTGAGCTGTCAGCCATGGCACAGTCTTGCCTTCCTTACTAAAGCAACTGGGCTACGTTTTACATCATCCATAGGAAGATTTTGCATAAGGATAAGGAATTATCTTTAATACCTTTAATTTATTATCTTTAATTTATTATCTTTAATATTTTTAGGAAAATCTTAGCCAAGAAACACCCTTTCCTCTGTCTCTAACTCCTCACCTCTCACCTCTCTTCTGTCCCAAGCCCATCTTCTGGAGATCACTGCTCTGTGCACTCTTTTGGGGCCTGTGATGAAGTTAAAATGGTTGCATTCATTTCCAGATGTTGTTGGAGGAGCACCAGCATATTTCCTTTTGACCACTTATCCCTCCACTGCCACCACATCCTCCTGTGTCAGAGACAGGCAGGCACCTCGAATCACTGGTCCCTGAGATGAGCCACAAAGTGCCATGAGCTGTGAAAAGGAGGGCCTGGGAGGCAGCTGAGCACGAACTGGGCTTGTGACAGGGTGCCTGGACTCAGTCCCGAAGTTCAGTGTGGGAAGGGCTTTCCCTGACCAGCAGAGGCACAGCAAATGTCCCCCTCCATTCTGGCATGAGGCTGTGATGGGCATCTGTGAGGGATGAGGGCAGAGGAGAATAAAGACAACGTGCTTGAAGCCAGTTGTCACTTTGGAGGGAACAGCTGGCAAGCCGGTGTGTGATTAAGATTGATCCAGACCCCATGTGGGAATGATGTCTTCCAGGGAGGAGACAAATGCCTGGGCTTTGTGGGCTAACAGGCAACAGGCTCAGAAGAGGCCGTCCTCCTTTTGTCCCACATCTCCCTGAATTTTGTGTACGTTGCTGTTTGTGGTTGAGGGTTAGAGAACAAAAGAGAGCTTTTTAAACACAGGGTTTGTTCAACGTGTTCATTTCATGTTCTTGGGATGCTGAGTTGGCCGGGCTGTGCTGAAATCAAGAAGCCAAGCTAGTTTTGGTTGTGCATCAAAATTTATCAGTAAAATGAGGATGGATGTCCTGGCAATGAAAAGCCCATCTCAGTTCTGTTGCTGGGAAGGCTTTTCCTGGGACAGATTTTACTTCCAGATCTTGAACGGAAAGAACCAACTCAGAAGAGGAAAGCAACCAGGCAAGGGAGAGCAGATGTTGCTTTTAATACCTTGTCAGAAAAGAAGGAAGGAAGGA
>VZTF01005181.1:211256-317816 GCA_013397755.1 Cnemophilus loriae
AAGAAAGAAAGGAAGAAAGAAAGAAAGAAAGAAAGAAAGAAAGAAAGAAAGAAAGAAAGAAAGAAAGAAAGAAAGAAAGAAAAGAAAGAAAAGAAAGAAAGGAAAATATTGCTGTTGTCCCTCTACAAGAGCCTGTAAGCTGTGATAGTTCTGATCAGAATTTCTCTGAAATGCTGAAGAAAAGTCTTCTTTTATTCTCATACTTTTGTCTATTGCCCTTTAGGAAATTTCAGTCAGCTGTGCCATTTTGCCTTTTATCCAATAACTCTGCTGCTTTGACATTCAGGTTATGGACCAGGAACACACACTGGCACCAGTGACAGTTATTGTTTTCCTTACAATGCTTGGGTCATGAACCAGTAGGAGAAAATTGGCTTTCAATCCATGAGAACTGTTGCAAAATCCCAAATGCTGCAAAGCATTTGTGAGAATTTTGCTGGCAGTCAACAAACTACCTAAATTTATTATTTTATTTTATTTTATTTTATTTTATTTTATTTTATTTTATTTTATTTTATATGACTACTGGCTTTGTTTGGATATTCTGTGGCAACAGGGTCAACATTAAGGTGAAAAGTACTGGAGGGGGAGGAGGACTGGGGAGGAAATAAAGAAAACAGGGGAGTCATGAGCAGAGGAAAAGGCAGAAATAGGTGATTAAAAAGAGATGTCAACAGTGGCAGCAGAAGCATGGGAGAGGCAAGTGCAACTCCACAACCCCAGTTAGCAAAAGGAAGCAAAGTAGTTCTTAACCCCAGCACAGGGGTGAGAGGGTGTGGAGCCATTTGTACCACAGGTGGCCAAATAATAAATAAGTCCAACTGCACATACTGTCCTCATTGTTAACAAAGGCTTGAAATCCTCTGCTCGAAGACCATGCAGCCCTTTGAGACCGTCCAGCCAAAAACCCATTTATTTCTGTTGTATTAATAGAAGCAGCTCAGGAAGCCCTCAGCCCAGCACGGTTTCAACACTTTATACAGCAGGGGGTCTTAATGGGATCTCTTCCATCCAGGGTGCCATTAGCTTCCTTCCCCATCTCTCCACTCCACCTTTTCTAATAAAATACTAGTCTAAACACACACTGGGGTGTTAAGAGCAGTGCTTTCTGCACTGGATGGGTGTGAAGTAGCTCTGACTCGTTTTAGACTTTAGCTTTAAACATTTGCACCTGTGTGAAAAGAAAAGGGGAAAAAAACCCAACAGAACACTTCTAAGTAAGTCTGAGTGACCCAGGTGCTGCTTTTCTTCCTACTGCATCACCACTTCTGTTTTTCTGCCCGCTCTGTCACTCAGTCTGCTGTCTCATGTCAGGGACACTCGGTACCTGTTGACAGTTTCCATCACACGCTCCTGCGGGGTGGGACTGCAGCTGGGCACGGCTCTGGGGCGTGTGAGAAGCGTTTCAGATGGCCTCAGCTGTGGTATGTTGTTCCTTATGGCATAGCTGGCAGATGGGAAACATCTGTGTCCATTATACGTTTGGAAAATTGCTCCTCATCACCCTTGCACAGGACTGGATGGCTGGGGATCTGAGTCAGTCATCTTTTGGGGCCCAAAAGACCTTAGCAGAGAAATAGACACTGAAAGCAGCACCGAGTGATTCGGTATCACTTTGTGGCCAGTTGCCACAGATGCCCAGGACAGTTCCCATCAGAAAAATATTGATTTTTGGGACATTCTTAGAGACGGTTTTTCAAATCGGTCTGTAGTCACAGAAAGCATGAATACCTGGTACAAAGATTTCTGTTTGTGGTGTCCCGGGTTTTTTTTAATTCTTTGGCCTGGATGTTGACCAGCCCCTTATTCCAGCTGTCCTGGTCTGACCATTTACAAACTAACCTGGCACAGCAGCCTTTTTGACTTTCTCCTCCCCCTCCCCAGAAAGAACAGGCAGCTTTCTGCATAAACACAGCCAAGCATCTCACAGGTTCTGCTCAGGGGACCTCGTTTGTTTGACAAAACTTGCTGTTAATTATGTTTTCTGGTAACTTGAGTGCCACAAGGATGCCCTGTTCTTGTGCTTCCCAAAGTAAAGCTGTGACAGAAATTGCAAATTCGAAAGTAGCAAAAATCTATCTCCTTTCCCTGCTGCCCCCTGGTTCCCTCACGTTCCTGTTGAACCATTTGGAGACAGAGTTTGGGGAGAGACTGGAGACAGTTTCCAGGCTGGAGCCCTTGGAAACAGCTTGTTTCCACATAGTCTCCAGTCTGTGGGAACAGCGAACTGCATCGTGTCCCACTTCATGTGCCGCGTTTCATTACGCTTCCGGACTGATCTGTTCAGTATCTCTCTCCCTCTCCTGCAGCTGTGGGCAGAAGATGATAAATTAGATGTATTAAAGCAAATACTCCCCATCCCCTCAGGTCTCTTCCATTCCAGCTGTCTGAAATCATGCTTTCTTGCCCAGCCAGAGCATTGCGACAAATGAGAGTCCCGCAGTAACTGCGGTTGGTGTCGGCGGGGACTTTGAAAGCAGAGTCTGGTTCTGGGAAGTGAAGGCTGCTTCAGGCAGAACAAATACAAATGCTGCCGTCTTACCGACCTCTCTCCTTTGTCTCTGTTTCATTCCTCTCAGTTTGTGTTTTTGTGGGCAAACCAAGCAATGCATAGCTCACTCGTTACTGTCACACACTTGGGTCACCCCAGGGAGTCACGATGCAGATTTTCCATTAGCGTCAAACGTACATGGATTTATGAACTCCCATAACCTGGAGCTGATGAGAGCAGATTAGGGAGCAACTGTTTTTAGATAGCTTGCATACCTAAGAAATCAGCTAATATAAAGCTGCCTGCTGAAAGGTCACTTATTTCCCAAAGAGCGTGAGAGAATATTGAGGTGACCCCTTTTTGTTACATTGTCACTTTTGTTATATACATGTACATACACATTGAGGGTTTGGTATTCATTTCTCTCTCTCTCTCTCTCTCTCCTCACACTGAGATAATTCCCTGTACTTTATGAAGTACCTCCTGTACAAGGATTTCTCATTGGGTATGGGACCTTTGGGACCCAAGACTAAAGTCACACGTGTCTAGTTTTAGTGGAGAAAACTGTGCCAGAGCTCACCAAGATAACAGAGAGACCAGGTCACCAAGATAAAGAATCTGCACCCTGCAGTTGCAACACAGCCCTTTTGGAAAGACCTGACCACACAAAATGAGAGCCACGAGAGAGAGACACTGCATTTCCCAAGTATCCCATCAGCAGCAGGTCTCTGGTCTCATTCAGGGTGTTGCTGTGCCCTCCTACAACACCCCCGCTATACAGAAAGGACTGTTCTTTGTTTATGTGTTCCACAGCAGACTCTGTCCCAAATCACAGGGTCCGAGGCTTTAAGGTGAGTGTCTTGTGCCCAGACACACAAGAACTCCCCTAACAAAATGAAAACTCCTAAATTCTGCTCCTTTGATACAAGATCATCTCTCTGTCCACAGCACTGACATTCTGGTTTCAGTTTTAAAGAAAAGCTTCATTTGAAGCTGTTTGTTCTTTCCAGGATTGTGTTTGTGATCAAGTTCAGGTTGCAAGCACAGGGAGACAGTTCATCTGGCACTGGAGTTCAGCCTTTGTATGGAGCTGTGATGAGGAACATCCCAGAGCAAAATGAGATGGAAATTTTCAAGTTTGGAAATATCCAAACTAGCTTAATTCTCAACTTTTACCATATCACACCTTCCTCTCCTTTTAGACCTTCTTCGTAACACCTCATTTTTGGATTAAGATCTAGTGCTGCATTTGTTCTCAGAGGAGGGGGGGCTTGACAGCAGCATTTCTCCAGTGAATGCACGGAAAATGCATCTGGCAACTTGGGTTTTGAGTAGCCGGAAGTGCTGGGAGAGGGTGGAGAGATCTGAAACGGTCATGACTGAGTGCTGGTCACCCCTAATCCTGTAAGAACCTTGCTCAGTGCAGGGAGAGTCATGCCAGGGGAGCAGAGCACTGGCCCTGGGCTCCCTGACCTTCACTGCATAGAGCCAATGGACGTGGCAAGAGATTTCCTTGGACCATCTGACAGAGAGTTTGTAAGTAGAGTTGCTTTTCTCCCGTATGGTGGAGGGGATGATTTGGGCTAGAGAGGAAGAGGAGGGAGAAGAAAGGTTGACTTGCCTGGTGGAAATACACAGACTGAGAGTGCACCCTGCTCCTGTGTTCTGTTTTGTTCAAGAGATGAATGACTTCAGTGTGGGGAATCAGAATTATTCACCTGACCCTCTCTGTTGCAAGAAAAGCATGTGAGACTTCAAAGGAAGGGAAGATGCATTTTCCCTCAGCTCCTGCATACCCCTGCCTTCCTCAGGGCAGACAGGAGACTCTCACAGGCCTGGGCTCCCTGGCACCTCAAGAGATTGTCAGGTCCTTACTGAAGGCAGCCCTGTGTGCATTATATCTCCCAGGAACCAGACACATGGATTTCTCCGTAAGGAAAATTGCTGTAAGATTCCTATGCCACTTGTCAGCAGCACTCATAGCCACCCCAGCACTCCCCTGTGCCACTCGAGGGTCCTGGCAGGGCAAAGGCACAGGCAGCTGCTCATGGCCAAGGTCAGCACTGCTCAGGCTGAGAGCAGATCTCACCAAGAGATCCAGAACAGCCTTGACCAGCTCAGACGCCCCTACATACTTTGCATTTCTCAGTCAGGGTGACAGTCCTTGCTCAAATATTTTCCTGAGGAGCAGGCATTCAAGTCACTGACGGCAGCACCAAGAATTCAGAACATTTGGGGAGCCCATGGGTGAACCAAGCAGAAATGTTGATGCAGCTCACCGTACCCTCAAGCAGAACTGAAGTAGATTGGGTGAACAGAGCTCAAAAAATGTACATTTCACTCCATGTTCTTGCAAGGAATGTCTAGCATAGACAGGTATGGGTGAACTGTAGGTGTCCCACAGGTCAGAGGTAAATCCCAGTCCCCCATGCCTAACTCAGGAAGACGACACAACTTCCTTCTTCTCAGGAACTGAAGAAACAAGGATGCTCACTTGAATTTCTCAATCCTAACAACTATTTGGTGGTGCCTAAAGGACATCAGCTATGAATGCCTTTTCAATCCAGCTGAGAGAGTGGAAAGCAGACTGCCACACTGCCCCACTGGGGCTTGTTCCCCTCTGCTGCACTTCTGGGAACATTCAAAAGTAACTTGGAGATGGAAAGTGAGTTAGGGGGTTCCTGCCCTCTGGCCCAGCATGGCCCAGCCATCACAGCAGCTCTCATGGACCCCAGCCCAGAGCAGACACTCCTGGGTGACTGAAGCTCAGTGAAACGATGAAGGCAGAGGGAATCCTGTCTCCCTTGGAGCAGAAGGAACAAGACAGAGGCATGATGATTCCCTAGCAGACAGCATGTCCACGGAAACCAGAGCTAACTGAAGGAGTTGTGCTCTGCACGCCTCCCAGAGGGAAGCAGCAGCGAGGTAAAGATTTCAAAACTGACCACTTCAGCTCAGGATCTGAGCTGCTTAAAAACCTAACGGTGCCTAGGAGGTCTGACACAGGCAGCAAGAACAGTCCAGAGTCCTGGATGTCTTCATATTCTCTGCTTGAGGCATTTTACTCCATTCTGGAGGGAAAAGACAGGAAGAATAAGGTGTGCTGTGATGCTATTTAGCTTGTTATTTAGCAAGTTTGGAAAACACAGTTGTGATTGTGGCTTGAAGAGCTAAACTGGATAAACTCTCAGGCCCTTCCTGGTGTAGTTGAAGACTTTGCAATCCTACTCTAGATGAATGTGCTTTTTTATGTTTTGTTTTGGGTTTTTTTGAGGTTTTTGCTGTTTAACTTGGCTTTTGTTAAATGTGGTGGAATGGATTACAGATGTGTGCAAAGATCTGTAAATAGCAGTTTCTTGCTTACAGTTGTGAGTGTATACTGTTTATCATGCTAAATGCATTCATTATTTCGTCCAGAATCAGCAATTGCAAAATATTTTAAAACAGATTATTTTTAAAAGTGAGGGGAAAACATCAAACAAGGTTGGAGTTTTCTTTCTGAGATTTATGACTAAATAGTTGAGCATAAGCCAAGGCCTGCGGACAGCCCTGAACCCTTTAAAAATCATATCCCTGATTAAAATAATAATGATGTAAAGAACCTACTTTTAAGACCGTGCTTTTCTACAGTTTTATACCACCACAACCCTTCTACCTTACCTACACACACTCTGTCATGAATACAAGAAAAACCAGGAAATTGTTTTTACTCAGAAAAAAAAAATAATAAGCCACCCAACAAGATGGGTTACTGCTGGAAAAAGAAAGTGTTCAGAGGAAAAATAGAGTTGAGTTGATTAGACAAGTGATTCTCCTTTAAGAAAAAGAAGAATCCGTGATATTTTAGGGAAATTCCTAGTAATGAATACATGTATTTGGCTTCAGTCATTTGTTTTAATCTTTGACTGTTTCTGTAAGATATTAATGACAGGAGTTTGGACTCACTTGTCCCAGTATGTCACGGCTGCTTACTCACTGTGGAAGAAATAGAATTTTTAAATGACCTGAAATCAAATCAAATATTTAAATTATAATTTTAAAAAATGACTCATTATATTGTACCCTTCAGTGCAGTAGTAATGTTTTCCAAATATTCTGCATGTGCTTGCAGACCCCCCCCAGGTCTGTATTCTTAAGAAGTCCTGGGTGTTTGGGGAGCCTGGCATCCTGTCCCCCCAGGGATTGTGCTGTACCTCTTCTGCTTGTGTTTAAAACAGGACCCTCCTTCCAGAGCCCATCCGTGGGCTGTCACATTCCCAGGAAATGGGTGGATCAGGGCTCTTGTGCAGCCCCTCTTGGACCCCGTGTCCACAGCGACAGATTTTGCTCAGCCCCAGTGCTATACAACTCCAGGTCTCTTATCTGATAGGGACTTTACCCAAGTGAGGCAGGACTCTGCCCATTTTTTGGGATGTGGGCCACAGTTTCCCAATGACTTCTGGCACTGAAGATGCGCATTAATTACCTTTCACTGCCTGGAATTTTGGCTCCTTCATCTTGCCCATCTAGGCACGAATACAATTGTTAACAAACTCGTAAAGATCCAAATCACACACATCGAGCTCATACAACGCTCTGCGAAAATACCACGAGCCCGCAGCACCCATTGCATCAGGTTTGAGCTGGGCTGCGCTGCCAGAGCCCTGTGGGGAGGCTGCCAGCTTTATCCCAATCCAGCCGAGCCTGGCGACCCTTTATTTGCACAAGCCTTATCTCGTCTGCCTCAACTGCATGCGAATAGTTCCACTCATCTGGGCCGACCACTCGCAACCTGCCACAGGGAGCATGAAAAACGCCTTGGCCTCGCGTGCCTTTCGTAAAGAAAGTCCTGTACGGAGCAAATAAAGTGGAGGCTTGGCAGATCCGAGGAGCCATCGCTGCCTCTGCTGGGCTGGAGAGCGCCCAGGGTCAGGGAGCGTGCCCAAGGCCTGCACCCGCACTGCAAGGGGCTGAGCAGTGAGGTGGCTGTGGAGCAGAAGGGTGGTTTCTGGAGGTCGATGGCTACCCACTCAGTTTTTACCTTGAAACAGCTAAATCTGTCTGCTTTACCTATCAGGGTCAGTAAAGCCCACAGCATCATTTGTCTTGGCACCAGGCGGAGGATCCCTGTACAAAAGCCCCCCACGAGCGACCCCAGCACCATGGAATTGAGGCCACGTGCTCCCAGAGCGGCACCTCCAGACCTCCAGCTCTCCACCACGTCTGTGCAATGGGACTGAACCCAAATTCTACATTTAAACATCCCCAGATTTGGTCTGGATGTGTGCAGCAGGGTCATCTGTTGGGGACAGGCCCCATGGCTTGTGCTGCAAGCCCCACCAAACCCAGAGTCCTGCTCCTCAGGGACCCTTGCAGATCCTTTGACTCTGGGAAAAAAAAAAAAACCCTTCTCACTCCACTTGCAGATAGATAGACGTCTTCCATGTCCTGAGTCTCCTGATAGTTTAACCCTTTATGTGCCTCAGCCAGCTGTCATAGAAGCATAGAATGGTTTGGGTTGGAAGGGACCTTAAAGATCATCTCATTCCAACCCCTCTGCCACCCACTAGACCAGGCTGCTCAAAGCATATGATCACCCAGTCTGGCCTTGAACTCTTCCAGGGATGGGGCATCCACAGCTTCTCTGGGCAACCTGTGCCAGTACCTCTTTACTCTCCTCCTAACATCTAATTTAAACCTCTTCCCTTTTAGTTTAAAACTGCTGTGTGAGAAAAGGGTGCAGGTGAACCAAACTGCAGGGGTTTGGCTTGGCAAGCTGCTCTTGCTGAAGCCGTGACAGCAACATGGTTTGCACACTAAAAGTTCAAACCCAGGTTAAAAAAACCCCACACATGCCCTCACTGTCCTGCCCCTGTGCTGTGCAGGGGATATGTAGTGCAGGTCATATGCTGCTTCTTGGAGGGCAAGCAAAAATCCACCTACCTCGCCCTCCCTGCCAGCAGCGCTTGCTGGTGCCCAGTGTGTGCACCAGACCCCTCTCCCCTCACCATCTGGGCTTTCACCACTTTGGTAGCCTGCTGCACTCCACAGCTGCCTCCTTTGTTTCTCCTAAACCCAGCCCCAGTTTTGCATACAGATGAGTATGTGTTATATCTTGTGCCGGACGAGCAGAGGAAGCCAAGGCACCACGGAGCCTGATATCCATCATGTCCACCCCTGCCACATCCACAGTGAGCTCTGGGGCTGTCATGTGCTTTGGCTGTGTTGACTCCCCTCACTATCACGAATCATCCTTTCCATGTGTGCACCTTCTGCTGTCATTATGCAAAGCTGCTCTGCTGCAGCTCCTCGCTCTTATCTTTTGGTGCCTGTGAAACAGCAGGGATAATGGAGGGACAGATTATCAAAACAGGGGCTGCAGGGCAGCCTGCACCAGTCACCTCCAAGCAGGCACCCAGCATGGCTACACGCAGGTGTGCTCAGGTGTGGCCTTCATCAGGTATTTTATAAACAGAGCACACCATCACATGTGCAGTAAATCCGCATTACAAAGCAGATAATTACGTGTCCCAAACAGAGCCCTGCAGGGTGCAGCTGGCCAGGGAAGGCTTTTCTCATCACATCCAACTGAAACCCTTCTCTTTTTCCTTTTAGGGAGAGAAAAAGCATCTTCTGAAACTCCAATGAGCAGCTTCTGGCATCAGGTGTAAGGCACATCTCAGCCACACCAGCTGTGCAGAAGGGATTTGTGATGAGTTAATAGACCCTGGGAGGCAGCAGCCCCTTGAGATGTGGTCTGCTGCTGTGGAAATGCAGAGCTCCTGGAATTGTACATGATGAACAAAGACACCCTGCAAGAGTTGGGGCTCTCAGGGCACTTGGCTTTCCACCCAAGCACGAGATGCCAGCTCAGTTATGTATTTCTCTGGTGGTTCTATTTAGTTGTCTTCTTTCAGGAGCTGTCTGCTCACAGTGGTGCAGAGCTGCACCCTCATATCGATGGTGCTGGAAGTGCCTCCACCTGTATTCCCTTTTACCTGCCCAGTGCAGGCACCCCGTGGTGAGCACAGGTCACTTGTGCCCCACACGGTGTGGGATTTTTGCTGGTGAGAGCTGTGCTCTGTATCTGGATGGTCCAAGTGCTGAGAAATGGAACAGAAAAGGTGAGTGTGTCTGGTGGAAATGGAGATGACAGGTATCAAAAATACATGAGCGAAGAAAAATTTAATCTGTTTAGCAAGTGTCTGCCTTCCTGCAGCTGTGGTTTCCAGAGAACTTAATTAGCTGAAGGTTGAGCTCAATATTGTCTTAACTCACAGCCACCCAATGATTGTGCTGTGGTTTTTCTGTCCTGCGATAAAATCATTGTGAAAGTTCATGCTGCTAATGAAGAGTCCTGCTTCTCTTTTTCTAGGGTTTCTTCCTCCTTCCCCTGTCTTTCTTCGGACTGATGAGCAGTAAACTCTGAGGATCTGAAACTGGGTGTCTCTGCATCAGTTCTTTCTGCGCTATCCAGACATGTTCACACAGGCACCTTTAATGTGCGTGTAACACCTAATGTCTGCATCAGGCTGCAGTTAGAGGGACTTGAAACAACTTCACGGAGATTGTGAATCAAGATTTAGTATTAAGAGGTCCTAAGCCGAGTGGTTATGTTGCCACATTTGGCATGATGTTGGACCAAAGACAAACCTGCACTCAGCACATTCTCCCTCTCAGCACTGGCATAAGTCATGGGAGATCCTTCAGTCTTGTTCAGGCTGTAAATCAGCTTAGGACATGGAGTTATTGAGTTCCTGCAGGCTTTTTCTACTTGAGAACCATTATATCAATGTCTTTGATGCAGATACCGAGGTAACTGGTTCAAGAATGTGTATGAGGGTATTTGACTGAATTGCCCGCATCCACTTCTGATGGTTTGTTTGTGCCTAATTGCACTGCAAATCTCTCATTGTGAAAGAAGTGGTTGATTTTCAGATTACCGAAGCGTGCCTGGTATCAGCTGAAGTTGTAGTGCAAGAGCAGCACTCTTGCTATGACCAGGCTGAGGTCCAGACTCTCTTCAGCCCCTCCACTGGAGTGCCAGAGCTGATGCTGGAGGTGACCTGTCTGCCTGAACACCAGTGGAGAAAACAGACTCTCACAGTGGAGGAGGAGGGGTGAAATGAGGGCTGAAGCACCTTTCTGGGGATGTCCATGCCCTCCTCTGCTGCTGGCACCAGTGCATGGTGGGGGATGCAGCCCTGACGTGCCTTGGCTGGATGCAGCTGCAGCTGAAAAGGTGCAGCACCTCTCCAGCACCATCCATTTTATTTGTCTGGATTCCTTGTCCTCCTTTCTCTCCCTTTTCTTTGCCTGGCAAACTACCTAACATTTTTGTGTCTGACTGATTGTGAAATCAGAGTAACAATACCGTGTACGTAAAAGAAGTACTGGACATCTTAACCTTTGTAGGGACATGAACTCGTTGTCCCTATCCCCACTCAAATGTACTGAACTGGGAGAACTTTCAGCAGGGAAAGAGGAGAATGAGACCTCAGCCATGGACACTGAACCCTCCAGCTGTGTGAAAGATTAAAGCAATAGTCGTAATCACTGCTGTAGTCACTTGTTCCTTATCTTAAAACAGAGTGCAAAACCTCCCAAGCGTGTCTGTGAACACACTGAGATTTATACCCACATTAATAATCACAAATTTGGTTTGTTCTTGCAACTAATAAAATAATTAGCAGCAGTCACGTAAAAGGAGAGAGAAATATGCTAATTCATGCTGGCTTGCAAATGAAAACCAGGAAAAAAAGCCTTCACCCACAAAGATGGTGAACGCTGTTCTGTTTAGCTCCCTCCCAACCCCATTTGGTAGTGGGCAGTGCAAGAGCATCCAGATCTCCCACTGATGACCCTCCTGCCTTTCACAGCCAACACGTGGCCATCCAGGGTTACTACCTGGAAGTGCAGAACCTAACAAAACAGAACACTAAAAAACAATCCAAAAAGCACTGGCGCACAGATCAGGCACCCATGGAGATTTGGAAAAAGCCGTGCTGGAGCTTTCTTCTTGGCAGCACAGCTGGGTTTCATGATCCCTATTAGCAGGCTGCAGCTAGGGGACAGAACATTTAAATGCTCATCAGTGGGGAAGGATACAGCATTTTGTTGATTACATAGATGGAACAGAAGAGCCTCCAGATATTCATTCACTCTTTTTTTTTTTTGTTGTTGTTTTAGTATTTCTAATGACTTATCTGGGAACTTGGAGAAGGCACGAAGGCTGCTTTTCCCTCTGACCTGTGCTTGTGTCCCAGGGAGAGGGGAGCAATGTCCTATTGTTCAGGGGCTATTCTCAGCATCTGGAGACCGAAGCCAGCTTCCCTGCCTGTGACTGCCACCAGCCAGTTGGCAAAGCCTGCAGCACCACAGTCCCGCCCGCTGGAAAAAGGAGAAGCTCTGTCCACCTTCCCAGCCACGTGCTCCTCTCCTCTCCCTCGTGCCAGCAACAGCGCTCACACAGCCTTTGGCGAGCCGAGGCAGAAAACCAGTCCAGCAACCTGCTTTGGAAAACCAGTCCTCATCTCGCCAGAACACATTGGTTTTCAATGAGATCAGGTGCCTGAAGGCAAGGCTGCATTTTTCTGCAGCATTTCAGACTTAAATCAGCACGAACTCTCTGAGCTTTTTTCCTGCACACTTCAGAGATGGTGAAACTCCCTCTTTTTCACAGAGCCCTTCTTAAGGCAAGGAAGAGGTGACAACACAAAGAAAGGCACCAGGCTGTACCCACGTGGTCAATCACAACCCTGAGAGACAGCAGCATGGATGGTCAAGCAATACATTACTTAGGCACATGGCCTTAAACTCACTCAAAGGGCTTTTAAGCACAAATCTGACCCCTGGAATCATGACACTCACAATTCACGAACTTTTAAAAAGTACGTATTTCTGCCTGATTCTATTTGCCTTCAGATAGCACAGCATCAGCATTTTTTCAAGCTGTTTCTCTGCCATCACACTTTCTCTCCCAACCATTTTTTTTTTAAGTAGAGAAAATTGAGATCCAGATTTTTTTAAAAAAAACCCCAAAAGTGAAATTTGGAGAAAGCCACCAGCTGCGAGGAGACCTATGCTTGCATTGCTGGCTTGGCTGTGGGTCCATGTGGGATGGCAGGACAGGTCTTGGGAGGACAGGGCTGGTCCGACAACTCCCAGCCTTTTTTTTTTTTGGAAGAATGTGGAGGATCACACATTGCTTGTATAACTGACGAGGAAGGGTGCTTAAAACTTGTGAGCTTGAGCGTGTGTGCCAGAAGTGTTGGGTTTTATGGGAGATTAGACACCGCTTGACACAGCAGGTCCTCTTGCCAGATCCCTGGCGCACAGACAATTAAATGAGCCAAATAACCACATCTATCTCAGCATGCCCATGCATGTGCAAACAATTACTCTGTGGGACTGTTATTAAAGAAAATTAAATTTTAAGTCTATACCAGTCCAGGAAATCTTAAGAGAGACTAATTTTCTAGGAACCATCTAGTGGGCACAGCCCGGGTAACCCTGGAAAGGTTTGTAAATCTGGTCTTGAAGTCCCTAATCCTGTTTATCTGCTACTGTATTTATTTTAAAAACCCAGAACTTCTGAGAAATTTAGGAATTCAAAGCCCCAGGGACTCATGTAAGCCCTTTGGACTTGCAGGAACTTGGACATTTGTTTCCAGTCAAGGCCATTTTTGGTTGCATAGGGCTTCATCACTAGTTAATTTTTGAGCTGAAATAAGACTGATTTCTTGCTCTGCCTTAGCAGCAAGTTCACTTCTTACCATTCTACATGAAATTTGCTCATCTGTTTTCAAGGAGATAAAGACTGGCAAAACCTTGCAAATAAAACAAAACACCCTTTTGACCCCTAAAATAAACTGATGTTGGGCTTCGCCTGGCTGCTGCCTGGAATTTTGATAAAGGTGGTGAGACCGAGTGAGCCCTTGCTGTGGTCAGATGCGTTGTGTCTGTAGAAGTGGGGTTGCCCTGGAGTATCTGGGAGAGCTCCTGAGGTGGAGCTGGTGCACATTTGGATATTTCAGTGGGAGATGGCACATGAAGAGGAAGGAGAGGGAGGGAGAGCCGAGGATTCTGGAGATGTCTTCACAGCCCTGGCAGCCTGACAAAGTCATCAAAAGGACATTTGCTGTCAGCTGCAGAATTGCCGCTCACAAATGCTTCAAAAAGACCACAAGTGTCTGCAGGAGAGGGAGAAATAAACACAAACGTGTTCATGTCTTTAGTCAGGTATTGGGACTGCACAGGGAAAGGGCAGGAGGAGGATGAGGAGGCTCAAGGATGATGATGGGGATAATGAAACAGGGGCAGCGTCCAACTGGAATTTGAGTGCCTTAACCCCAGCTCTTCTGCTCAGACCAAAGGGTGACTTTCAACAAGCCCTTCTGGGCTGGGAGGTCTCCACGTCTCTGTTGCCTGATAACAAAACTGAGCTCTCTGCAGATCTTTTGAGATCTGCTGCTGCAAAGAGCCGTACAAGTGCAAGGTACCTTTCTCCCTTTATATGATAAATGTTCCTTTAAAGGCCCCTCGGACTGCTAAGATGATTCCCACTCCTAATGGGGACAGCTGGCTTGTTGATGTAAGAGGCCATCCATCAGGATGACCCACTGAAAGGTTTCTACTGTGGCTCCAGTTGTAGCTGCCAAAAGAAGCACTCCAGAAGCACCTTTGAAATATTGTGTTCTTAAGTGGATAAGGAGGAATTGGAATGTCCTCATCCAGCCTTTATTATCTGGCTGCTTTTGAATGATTCTTTTCAAAAAGAGGTTGGGCAGCTATGGGGAAAGGAAAAAAAAAAGAGAGAGAGAATAACAGGGCTTAATGCTCCTTTATGCATTTTATAGATTTAATATAAAAATAGTTATAACAAAAACACAAATCCCATGGTCTGCCTTCCTATTTGCACAGGCTGTAATGAGTTGACATTTGAATAAGCCTGGAAAATTGTATTTAATAACTCCTCAGAGGCCCTAGAGTGGGAAAACATATTATTGCTGCCTGATTTGGAAGTTATTGTTTTTTAAGGACATTTTCAGAGTTGCACACCTCTTTGAGGCTGCAATTCTGCATCTTCTGAACAACTGAGGCTTGAATTCCTCACTCGTGATCCCTGGGTGACTGTGTGCATTGTCCCATATTTTGAAGCTCCTGTAGACTGTCAAGGACAGGGAACTGCTCCTGAAGTTTTGCTTCACATTTGTTTTCAGAGGTGAAAAATTTGAGGTGAAATTCATTGATCTCTGATTTCTGCTCACATCATTAAATGCCCTGTAAGGGAGAGGGGATGGACCAGGAGAAACACACACTGGACTAAACAGCACGAGACCTTCAGGGGAGGATAAACTCCGTGTTGGTGAAGAAGCAGAGGTTCCTGCAGTTTGCAGGGCTTATTTCTCACCTCGCTTCAGCAGGGAGCTTGCTGGAAGAACCTCTGCCATGGTTAACAGTCTGTTCACATGTGCCTGCTTGGATATTAATTTTTAAAAGCCAGCCTGTAACCTTCCTGGGTTACCAAGGGGACTAGGTGACATCTCCTGTCACACTGATGGGTGGCACCAGTCTCTGGTGTTTGTGCCCTGGCAAGCCAGCAGCTGAGCCCAGCTTATGTGTAGTGCCAGTTTTTTTAACCTGTTTCCAAAGGGAAGAAAGGGTTCTACTCACCAGTTTGACTCCAGCTCCCCTTTAACTCATCATCCAAGTTCAGTCTAACCTGGCAGAAGTGCAGGGTATCTCTCAAAGGAATGATGCTCCTACATGACTTAGGAGGCTCTGTGGCTGTGTGGACAAGGAATGTCCCCAAAGTGGTGCCACAGGCAGCACGAAGCGAAGGTGGCAATGCTGTGCATGTGCCATCTGGCATCCAGATCTCAGTGATCTGTCCATGCATTTGCTGTTCAGAAAAAAACTCAGAAAAAGCCTTTTGCTAGGTACAGACAGAGATTTAGGTGGGGCACAGGGCTAAGGATGAACTGTGATTATTTTGGCAGGAGTGTGAGACTATGTTACAAAATCCATAGGAAGACAGCCTTTATTAGCTCCATTGTCTAATAAACAACCTGAATTTTGGAAACACATCCCTCAGCTTCAACAGTAGTTCCCCAGGACTGAGGTATTACGAGGAACAGATTGCTTATTTTAAGATACAAAATGTAGTTTTAAAGATCATGTTTCAGGTATCCACACATGAGAAAAAAAAACAACTGTATGAAGGCCCTAAGTATAGGAAGAAGCAACCAACTTGTAAAAAGCAATAATTTCCATAAAGAAAAAAATGTTTTAAGCTCAGCTGTAAAATTCTCCTCTTGCCTGTCTGCGGGGGAATTATTGAAATGCCACTTGTGGGGTTGATCCCTCTGACAGGGAGAGAGAGGAACTGCATATGGATTTTGGAAGGAATATTAGCACTGCATGACAAAGCACCAGTTATTGACAGCACACGAGGCTGAGTGTGACGAAGCGCCGACTCGTCTGATGCCTGAGCCTGTCAATTAACAAACGAGTCACAGGGCTGGGATCTGGAGTACGGGCACGCTCTGATGGCCTGGAGCAGGAAGTCACAGCACTGACTAACACGTACGTGTGTCTATAGGAGGTGAGTGTTGCTGCTCTCGGGTGACAAAGAGCTGTGTGTATGCGCAAACGTTCATTATGTACATATGCGCCGAGTACTGGGGGATTAAAATTTCATTAGCTCTCACAGGGCTGCTGGATGGTAATCCCAGGATGGCAGTTCCAGGATGGCAAGTACAAAGATCTGCAGATGAGGTTATGCATAGGGCTTTATTTCTTCCAAGTGGAGAGCAGTTTATGTGCTTTAAAAAAAAATGAAGCAGGGAGCTTGACACACTCATTTCAGCATTTGTAGTTAATGTCTGAACAGCGAAGTGTTCCTAAAATGCATTTTACAGTCAGTGTCTCCACTGGCTCTCTCTTCTCTGTGCATTTGCAGAAGTCCTGAAAGAAGTCTAGTTTAGCACTCAAATATCCAGCTCTACCTACTCACAAGGTACATTTTAGACTTCTTTTAAACATCCCTTTCTCTGTATCTACATGGGAAATGGGATGGCAATGACTACTCATATCCCCTTTCCAGGGGGAAACATCCCAAAATGCCAAGCTATGACCTCTGCTAATTGCCTCCCATGCCAGCTTTCCCACTTCCCAAAGTGGAGGCAGGAGCTGGCTGGGTGGGGGGTGGCTTTTGCTCCTCTGTCCTTCCCTCTGAGGCCCCCACCCCAGGCAGGCAGATGCTCAGCTTTGCCTTTCAGTGTCTGATGTGACCAGGCGAGGATTTGGGTTCCCTGGAGGGCAAACCAAGCTGCTCTGAGGGATCACTGATGGGGGCTGCCCTTCCTCTGCCCAGGAGCCCCCACAGGAAGCAAGAGCCCACGGTTTGCAAACTCTGCTTTGGAAAATGGAGAAATGCTTTTGAGGAAATGTTGGCTTGGCACCCTCAGCCTTTTTGGCACAGTGCCTGGAGCAGGGAAGAAGCAGTGAAACTGTCCTGTGTAGGAGACAACGATGCTCTGAAAACCAAGGTGGCTTCATGCTCCTTTGTGGGTCTCTGGATTGAGGGAAAAGCATCCTCTTTTCAGGGGCTTCTTCTAGAGACAGTTTCGCTGCAGGATAGAAACACATTTGTAGATACCAATATCAGACAGAGGTATGAAATTGAAATGGCCCATTCTTCCCCTCCTCCCTGAGATTTCAGAAACGTCTCTCTTTGCAGGGGTTGTGCATTTGTATATAATTATTTCTTTTTCTGTATATTGATCCTTTTCTCCTTCTCCTGAATGCACCGTAATTAAATTTCCCTTCGGCGAGTGTGAGGAGTGAACTGTCACTGCTGCACAATGGCTCAACTGTATCAAACCAGGAAAGAAAGAGCCCCTGTTTTGGGGGAGGGCTGACAATTGCAGGTTCTGATTCATACCTGTGGAATTGCTACTCTGTAATCAGGCAGTGATTAGTCACCACCATCCAATTACCAAGCTCAGCTTCCTAAAGCAATTTGTCTATCGGGAAATTTATAAATCCTGGTTAACTCTGCAGGGAAATCTTCACTGGGTTGGGAGCAGGCAGAGAGCAAGTGCATCCTCCTGGGTGCCATCCTGGTCACACTGGTGCTGGCAGGGAGGTGAGCTGGTTGCCCTGAGCCAGGTGGGACAGAGCAGCCTCCCTCGACAGAGAGGTCTCAGCTCTGCAGGCTCTGTCACTCTTGTGCACCTTCCTCTGTGGGGTGTGTTTTCTGAGATCATAGTGACAAACAGCAAGGATGAGCCCTCTCTGCATGCTGGGATCTTCCCCAAGAGGTTTTGCATGCTGGAGTTGGGCACAGACCTGCATGAGGGGTACCTCACTGCCCTGACAACTCCCTGTCCTCTGCAGTGGGATCACTCTCCCTTTCTCCAGGTGGGCTTTCTGCAGGGGTCCCCATCTCAGAGAAACCCCAAGCACCACGGGTGTAAGGGAGGCTGCTGCCTGCTGGGAAGTTATTCTTGCCCGAGTGGAAATGAGCTGTGTTTGCTGCAAGCACTTTTACACTGGTGTAACTGTGAAGGAGCAGCAGCTGCTGTTCTAACCACACCAGCAAGTGTGGAGTGCCAGAATATTTCTGGATAGATGAACCAGCAGTGTCTTCTTTCCTGCCAAGGCTACACTGGTTTGAAGAGCAGTGCAAAAGCAGCTGCTGAAGTTGGTGTTTACAAAACAGCAGGGCCAGAAGGAGGAGAGGACCCTGGATGTGGCACACGGTGATCCAGGCTGTCCTTGTGTTCTTGGGAGGTCTGGAGCNCACAAAGGAGGTGCAAAGGGAAACGAAGTCCCTGATATGGGAGACAGTCTGTACTCTCCAAATGGGCAGGGTGGAAGCCCCAGGAGCTGGCTGGCTGCCCTCACTCTGCTGGAGCATGCCTTGGGTAAAACTGCAGTTTCTGCCCTAAACACTTGCTTATTTTCCTTTGCAGGTCCTTCTCTTGCTGCTGTGTCTAGAGAGCCTGGGCTCTCGAGGCAGGTTGCCTGCACCCCCTTGGTTTCCAGCCTTCTGCCTGGTGCCAGCTGACTCCGACAGTCTGAAGTCAAATCTGTAGCACACCAGGAAAACATGAGACATGTCAGACAACCTAATGCAAGTCCACCAGACAAAGAGCTGGGAAAAAGATATCGGCTCTTGTGAAAAAAAGCACTAGCTGTGTCTGGCTCCCCTTTGGTAATCTTATCAACATACAATGACATTCACAATTTTCATCTGTTTTTTTTCTTCCTCTTTGCAACAGAAAACAAAAACTAAAGTAGTTTATTTTCTCATGCCTTACATCTTCTAACCACCTCTGTCCCTGAGGCCCCCAGCCCCAAGGTACTGTTTCACTGCATTATTTGTTGCTCCACACTAAACCACTAAACCTGAAATTCCTATATTTCCATACCGCATGGGGAAGGCTAAGTTTAGCTCTTGCACGTTTCAGACATCTATCAAGATAAAACTTGGACTGCAAGGAGTCTCTGGCATGCTCAGCCATACTGAACGTGTACAGTGACACAAGCATTTCCTCTCCTTACTCTGTCTCCAAATGAATCACTTCAGCATTATTAATTTCACATCATGTTTCCCTGTGCATGCTCCAGGGACCTGCTGGAGCTCAGCAAATGCTTGGAAATGAGCCTTGTGACTTCATGGCTCTCAACCATGACCCATAACGTTCTCAATGTTCTCTCTTCCTTCATCGGCTCTGGTTTTGGCCACTTCACGTAGACTGTTAAAAACTGGTTAATTAACTGGTGTTAAATACCCACAAAATGATGTCTTCACCCCGCCACCCAGGCCTTTGTTGAGCAGAGACGAGAACTGCTTTTTGTGGAGAATAAACACGTTGGAAACCATCATTTGAAGAATCTTCCGTGAACTTATTTTTGCCTCAAAATAGGCCACCTTTCAAGGGGTTAAAAAGAGTGACATCATTCAACAAATGAAATGTCCTATTTTGGATGCAGTGAAGCATTTTGCAATAACTCCAAATGAATTTTTTTTATTTTTTTGTATGTGACTGGAAAGCAAATGCAGTTTGACCTCAATTCCTTCATTTTCCCTCTTCTTCATTGTAGTAACTAGACTTAAAAAGTAGTTCTTTGCTTCTTAGCTCTCTCATAGCCATTCATGGGAATATTTTACCTTTCTTTACATGGTCTGTTTCTTCTTTAGGTTGTTTAATGGCTTCCCTGGGAGGCTGAAATCTCTGTAAATACCGTCTGTTCCTTCTCCTGCTTCCTCTTACTGTTTTCTAACTGTGACACTGCACGATATTAATGAACACAGTCCATTGAAAGAATGAGTGCATGCAGCAAATAGTGAGTGAGAGAAATCTCTGTTAAACTTCACAGGAGAGTTTTCTCAGACCTTTTGTCTGTGCTCATGCTGACTTAACCTGCCCTTTGCCTCCTGTGAGGAGGTGGGAGACCCAACCCATCCTAGTAACGCCCGGGAGCTGAGGGAAAATCTCCCTTCTCAGCTTTTCCAGGTCTTCTCTTATCTTGACAATTAATTTTTGAGAAGTTCTGTGTTTCAGATTAGATATTAGGAGGGAAAAAAATCACTTAAGGAGTGGTTATAGGCATTGGAATAAGTTCCCCAGGGAGTTGGTGGAGACACTATCCCTGGAAGTGCTCAAGAGGCATCTGGATGTGGAACTTGGGGACATGGTTTAGGGTTGACTATGGTGGTGCTGTTCTGGCCAGGATGTGCAATCAAATAATTTCATTCACACATTGTCCAGGTGGTGCAGTTGAAATAATTCCCTCCCACATAGTACTTTACCAGAGTTTTCACATATTTGTACATAAAAAACCCTAAGTAATTCTTGTTCACTGGTTCTAAATCACACAGTTCTTAGTATCCAATCTCCTATTGGTTATTGATCCCTTCGCCTTCGACGATAATTTGGTCCTCATTCTTTGGTGCTCTTATCAATCATTTCCCTGACCAGGTGTCTCCAACTGCACCAGGGGGTCATGTTTGCTAATGTCCACTTATGTCCTCCGTATCTTCTGGCTATTCCCAGCCTGTAGATGTTAAACTTTCAGAGTCTAGGAATCTTCTTTTTGTTGACTCAAGCCCATCAGGCCTCACCCAGTGAAACTCAAACCCTTGGTGAAGAGTCTTTTGAAGGAAAACTTCAATTCTCACCCTACCCTGGCAAAGGTGAACAAACCAATGACAAAAGTGACTTAAAAAATTGAAAAGTTGTGTCGTTTCCAACAGAGCCACTGACCACAACCCTCTGGCTGTGTCCATCTGGCCAATTGCTCATGCTGGGCAGAAGGAGCTCCTGCTCAGAGGGGACACCAAGGATGCAGGAGTGACAGGCCACAAGGACATTTGGCAGAACTTCCCAGATGAGGAAGAAACTCAGAAAGCCAACTCAGCAACTGTGCTGAAATCGGCTCCAGCTGGGGAAAAGGTACTTCTGGCACGGGGAGACGGCGACCACCGACTCCCGGCCCAGTGACCCCAGAGACCCAGAGAGAAAAAAGGAAACTCTTCAAAAGAAGAGACAGACTGAGCATAGAGAAATAATAGTTAGCATAAGAAGCAAGGGAATCTTATATCCGATAGAAGAAAATATTAAGATATTCATATTAGTTAATTATAAATTACAGTTAATATTATTAGCTAATAATAATAACAAAAACTACTACATCAATATTTAGCAAATAGCAAAAAATAATACTATTATAAAATACAAATTTGAATATTTAATTATAAATATTATTTAATATTTATAATGTCTGTAAGTAATAAATATTTATCTGTAATAAATATATTTTGAATATTATATAATATATCTTATTAATATATATGCTATAGAACATTATATATTACCTATGATATAAATGTAATATCTAAATATTTAGATATGATCCTCTTAAAATATAACAATAATTTTTAAAAGAAATAAAGAAATAATATATGCAATTAATAACAGAACCATATAACTGCTAGCCAATGAACATGAATGCCTTTGTTTGCCAAAATGTATAATTAGTGAAAAGTTTTGATAGTCGCTGTGCTGGCTTTGTGCATTTGCCACCCAGCACCTCTTTCTGTGCAGAACTGTAAATAAAGGAAATACCTGAACTCTGTGTGGGGATTGGCTTCTTGCACACGGGGTGATAAAATCCGTTTTGGGACAACAGCTGTGCCGTGGACACGTTAATAAAAGATGCTGCTTTTCCAGCCATGCCCACCTGTGCCTGGCCCATCTCGGGAGCCAGACGGGCGCAGGCAAAGCAGCAGAGATCTGAAACTCGGCGGCTGCGCCGTCGCTGTGGCCAAGACAATCCCACGTCAGCCACGAGAGCCTCTCTGGGAACAAGCAACAAATCACAGAGGGCTCTGACCTCTCCGAGCCGGCTCCCCAAGCCCCTGTACCAAGAAGTTGTCATCCAGGTGTTTTGGGAATCTGCTGGGCCTGTTTGGACCAGCTGTGTGGTGTTCCCAGGGAACACCCAGCAAGTTGAAGGGCGGCTGATTTGGAGGTGTCCCTTGGTTCCTTAAAGAACCATTTGTCGGGGTCATCCTGGCTGGGTGGCCCAGAGCAGCCTCCCACAGTGACACCCACTCCATTGGTTTGTCCCTCAATCCTTGGCCAGAGGCTTTCAGGTGGCCTCGCCAACTGCAGCTCCGGACATTCCAGCCCCTCCAGTACATCCAAAGCTCAGGGCAGTGCCCTGCACACTCCCAGTGCTGCCCTGCACACCCCCCACACATCCTGCTTGCTCAAGTTCCTGTTGTGCTCCACAAGCGCTGCCCACCGTGACACACAACGTGCCCTGCCCTGTGCCCCACCATGGGGATGGATGTGACACTTGGGGACACAATTTTGGGGTCATGATGGTGATGCTGTGGTGATGGTGGTACTGGATGAGCTTGCAGGTCTCTCTTCTAACCTCGAAGATTCCAGGATTCTGTGATTCCTAGCTTCCTCTCGTTTTTGAATAAAAATTATAGTGTCTAACCGAAGGCAAAAGAGAGATTGTCATGATTGATTAATATTTCAAAAGGGCCTCATAAATCAATCTCTCCACCATAGTATAATTCACCACCAATGCTCTTTTCCCCTGGTTGGCCTTTGAATCCCCTCACAGACTCTCAGTCTGCAATAGAGATGTAATCAAACATAAAAAAAAGGAAACCAAAAAAGAACGTTAAACTACAGGGATGTCGAGTGGAAAAGTTTAGTATCCATTTCCTACTCCATCAAAAAGCGTTTTATTGATAAAAATCAATACTGGTATTTTTATTTTATTTGCTATTGGTTTATTGATATTTTGTTGATATCATATAAATATAGCTATAGGTTTATATTTCTTAATAATATTTATATTTACAACATTTAGTTGTATTAACAGTATATCTGAGTATAATACAAGTCCTTTCTGAATGTCCACAACAGTGAGGGACAACAGGCGCAAGACACACGAGGGAAAACTCCAGTGAGCTTTACATGAGAGTGGTTCTGCACAGGGAGAGGCTGTCCAAAGAGGCTGGGAAATCTCCATCCTTGGAGAAGGCCACAAACAAAGAGCACAATGCCCTGAACAACCCAATCTAACTGAGAAGCTGTCCTTGCTCTGAGCTGGGGATGGGACCAGATGGCCTTCAGAGGTCCGTTCCAATTTAAGTTATTCTGTGATACTTAGCTCAAAATAAACAATTTCTGACATTAGCTCTTCTGCCTTGCCTTTTCCCTACCATCCAGCCTCAGAGGCTATTGCTCCATGGGCTGCAGGGCAGCTTGGAACAGCTCTCATTCCTGGAGAAGAATGGGGGCAGCAAGCTGAGGGAGACTTGGCAGGGTGCTTGAGGCTTTCGTGATCTAATTGAAAGGAAGGTGAATTTTCTCTGACTTGACCCTGATTTAAATCTTCCACTCTCAAACGCTCTGAAGTTTACAACCTCCTCTTTTACTTCCAGCACAGAGTTCCACCTCCTTTAGAGCCAGAGCTGGCGTGACTCATCCTGGAGGGCACTGCTGTGCCTGGTCCTTTGCCTGAGCTGTGGCCCTGCTGTGAGAAATCTGCCGTAAGAGAAATCTGGGAAAGAAAACTTAACCTCATTTGGGATTGTCCGCTGCCATCTAGGAGCGGCGAGAATTGGGAATCCATTTTTATTTATGCACTTTAAAGTGAATTGTACTGCCTGCCCATGGAAGCATAGGGTGCAGCTGAGGAAGATGCTGCTTTTGTGCAAGAAGCGCTGCAAGGATTAAAGTGCTCCTAGGTACAATGTGTGAGGTTGAGTCAGGAGATCCTGGCTTCAAATGTGAGCTCTTCAAAGTGGCCTCTGCCTTTTTTGGTGAGCCTCTCACAGGCCTCTCATTTAAACAATGCAAAACCACGACGAAAGGCTGACCAGCTCTGATGTGTGAACTGAGGCTCCCCAAGGGTTTTTTTCTGCCCCAGCTGGATAAAATACTGCTGTCTGTCTTTCTTGTTCTTGGAGAATGGAGATGGTGCACGTGGCTGCCCACCCTGGAGGTTTGCTGCTCCCACTAGCCAGGAGTGCTGCCAGCCCTGCCCCAGAGCTGCCTGTCAAGGCAGACATTTCTTGCTTGTTAAAAAGAGACAAAGGACAATTAGACTGCAAGTAAAACATGTTATCTCCACTTGGAAGGCCTGCCAGTCCACCAGGACATCACTTTCTTTGGGCTTCGAGAAGGTGCCATGCCAAGCTCTCAGGTCTGTGTTAGTTCAGAGATTCATAGAATGGTTTGGGTTGGAAAGGACCTTACAGATCACCCAGTTCCAGTCCCCTTGCACCTTCCACTTGTTCAAAGCCCCATCCAGCCTGGCCTTGAACACCTCCAGGGATGGGGCATCCCTTGCAGCAAGCATGTTCAGCAGCTGAATGGGAAGCAGATCTGCCCTTGAATTAGAGGTCTCCTCCTCTGTGTCTGCTCCTCCACTGCACTTGAAGCCTGGCCTGGAGCCCTCAGACACTGTGTTTTTAATTAGTTTTGGTATTAACCCAGCATCTCTACACTCTGCACTACACTATCCTCCTCTGACTCCACAGAACAGTGCTCTTTTAGCATTACTTCACTAAATGCAGTCCTGTCTGTGGCTTAAACCCGGCCTCTTTAATTAACCGACAGCTTTAATCCACATGTTACACTCTGCTTATCTGGAAACTGACTTTTACTTCTGATAAGCCATGATCTAATTGCCCCCTGTCCTCATTCTCTGCAGAAGAGCAGAGTCGATGCACTGCTTCCCCCAGGCAGTTACCCAATATGAAAAGCTCTCCTGCTCCTGTTAATCCCCAGCATTTAAACCTGGCATGGGATGCAGCAGAGATGGCAAGGAGGTCCTTGCAGCCCCTCTCCTCCATTCCCCTCTCTCTCCTTCCCACCTGGACCATGCTCAGCTGGCAAGGAACTCAGCATCACAGGCTGCCAGAATTTTACCCTCCTGCCTGCATAGGGCACCCATTTCTAGGCCTTAAAAACAGAACACGGTTTTGCAGTTAGAGGCAAAATTCTTGGTGTCACTGAACTCGACATACAAGAAACTGACGTGAGTCTGGCTAGTATATTCTGGGTTTATTTGCCATCTACTTTTTTTTAACTTCTAGGAAACTTTCAGGCCCCAGGATGCAAATCAGTATCTGCAATTAGCAAATGCTTTTCAGGCATTTGCTTCTCTCCAGAAATAAGGGGTTTCCAAAGAGACGTCAAGTACATTTCAGGCTGTTTTTCTAGAGTTTTAAAAGAGGATTTATACACTGAATTTGGGTATATATTTAACTGTTGTTAGGTCCTGCCAGTTTCTACCTGTCCAGCCAGCTCTCTGCTGTTGCCCTGTTATGGACATCTGGCAAACCATTTTGATTCAAAGCCGTGGATCCAGTCACAGATATCTTCCCTTTCACCCCCCTCTCGTGGAGAGACAAATGAGAGGGAGGCTTTGCAAGGAGATGCTGAAAAAATGCTGGCTCAAAATGAGATGAGTTTGTGTCCTTTGGTAGCACAGGCGAGGACGGGGATGTGAAAGGAACAGGAATTAACCCACAAGGAAAATGTGGGAGCTGGGAGGATGCCTGGTGTCACCCATTGCTATTTTGGAGGCTGGGCTTCCAGAATTTTTGCATGTTATGAGGAGGATCAGGGAGACCTATGCTGTGCTTCTTTGGTGCCTCAGCAGTCTCTCCATCCCACGTGGCTGCCTGCCCTCAGAATGCAGGGATTTGGCTGCTTGATGTCATTAACTGCACGGGCGAAACTCTTAGCAACGCTCTGAGCCATTTGCACCACTTAAACATGACAATATATTTGTCATTGCTGCAGCAGCCCAGACGTGGAGATAGGGTCCTGTAGTGCTCCCTCCGTGCCAAGCAGATTTCCATTAGCTGCTCCTCGAGTGGCATTAGAAGTGACAGCCACTGATTGTCCCCCAGCCTCCTGCAGGGAGGGACAGGGCTGCACGGGGACATGGAACAGAGTGGAGGCGAACTCTGGGGGACTCCTCACACAAGGAGCTACTTCAGAGGACAAGTGTTTTTCAGGGATCCCAGTGAAAAATGTCCTGCACAGCCTCGTGCTTTCTGCAGTTGAAACCTTGGATACTTTCTCTCCATCCTTATTTCCTCACCATTTGTCGATCCTGGTGCCCTTTCAGTCCCTTGGTTTTGCAATGTCAGCAGCGTAGGCATCCCAAAATGCTCCAAAGTCATTTCCATTCTGCTTTCCCTGACACAGAGACCTCGTTATCCTGGATTGCCTGAGTCCCTCTGCCCTTTCTTCAGGGATCTTATTCCTGTGGGGTACAGATATTTTTACAAATGACAGAAGCAGTGCTGTGGGAACTGGGGGAAGAAGCACGTTCTTCCTGCCTCGGCAGGGATGTCCGTCCGGACAGTGCACACGTGAGCTGGTCAGAAAGCTGTGGTAACAATAGTACAGCAGCTAAAGCACAAACAGAGCAAGGAAAGCTGAGGATGTTGGCAGGGTGAGCCTACCTGTGCCTGCCTGACACCCCAAAAAGCAGAGAAAACCTCTTTGGCTCTCACATAAGTCACCAGCTGTGACAGGGATTGAGCTGCCTTCTCCCACTTTCTCAGGCAGAGAAAGAAACTTCTGTTGGAGAAGATGTTTCATGGCTTTTATTTATGTCTTAGTAACCTTTAAGTCATGGTTTAATCACATTTGATCAACAAAACATGGCTGGAAAATGAAAAGTCAGATGTTTAAAATTTTGAAAGTACACAACAATGCTCTGAGGTTTTTTAGCTCTGATTTTGTTTTTCCCCTCTGGATTGTTTTAGCAGAGAAATTCTGCACTTCTTCAGATTTGAAAATAGTTTCATTTGACCTAAAACGCCCTTTTTTTTTTTTCAGTGAGTAATCCATTCATTCTGAAAACAAACTGCATGGCAACACCCAGGCAGAACACCGTGGTCACACTAATGAGCACCCCTCCCCAGCCCTCCAGGTTTAGCAAAGTGAGGCACTACATGTAAACTTGGTTTTAGCCTCCTTTCCCACCTCCAGCCTGGTAAATAAAGTCCCTGCCCTGCACGCCAATGAGATCAGTAGGGAACCCCTCAGGCAGCAGTTGTCACACCCTGTTTGTGGCACTTTGGGCTGTTCTGTGGTCCTGGGACCTCCCTGCCGGTGAGCTTTGCCCCAAGGGTCTGAGACAGCCCAGGGCACAGCAGGACAGAAGAGAAAGGCACAGTTGTGTGCAGACGTCGGGCTCAGAGAGAATAAAGGAGTTATTTTCTACCCTTTTTGTGGCTGGCCTCGGCCTTTTGCTGCCTGGCACTTGCTGGTTTCCTCCAGGTCCATATGGCATTGACTGGCTGCTGGAATTCAATGGAATTGGTTAACTGGCTTGCACAGGCAGCAAGGAAAGAGAAAAGCTGTTTTATCATCAGCTTCAAAGCCATCATTTAGTTGCATGAAATACCCATAAATGGAAGCAACAGCAGACCAGGACTTGATGAGAAAACCACTCGCAACCCCTGCTCGATACTGAGCTCCTGCAAACTCCCTGCTGGAGCTCCAGCACACCAGGCAGCTCCACCTCAAGGCTGGTGAGGAGGCAGGGAATTTGTACCTTTCAAGCCTTCTCCAGCCACACACAGGCCTAATCATCTGTGTGTTTTCCTGGGTTTCTCCATCTCTCTAACTCCTCTTCCAGGACAGACTGTATTTTTTTTGTCTTTTTAAAATCTTATTTTAAACCTACACGCAGAGTAAATAACAGGAAGTATTTGTAAGTCAGAAGTTAGGATAGTAATTACTGTAGAAGACCTTAGAACCACCACCCCACAAGGTATCTGACATGTTAGGCATGCAAATAAAAGGAGTTCAACAGGTAGATCAGGTTGTTTCACCTCAAATATAACTATTTTCCTGGCCCAGAAAGGAAAACACGAAGAATTGAGAGGAAGCCTTGAACAGTTTGGTAATGCAGAAAGAGGCAGCCAAGACAGACAAACGTGGAAGAGAACACATCTCCTTTTCTGAAAAGGACATCTTAAAAAAATCGGTTTTGAGGCATTTCTGCCTGAGACAGACATTTGGCTCCTAGAGCTGGAATTGGGGCCAGGAGTAATCAGGGATGGCGGGCAGAGGCAGCATACATAACGAGGGAGCCTGCATGTGGGCTCTTATCACTTGGAAGCTAATAGATGATGAAGGCAGCTTAATCCATGCAAATATAGAATAATGACAACCTTGACTTCATGCGTCATAAAAATAGTGGGAATAGGGGGGGAGAAAAAGAGAGAGGGAGAGGGTGAGAAGTAAAAAGCAACAGCATTTGAATCAATGTGCGTCATTAATGGATGGGGCCAGAGGGAGAGAGAAATAATCAATCCCAAGGCAGAGTGGAGCGATGGCTGCTGCTCGTGCGCACAGGGAAACCTGCGGGAGGGGAAGGGAGAGGAGAGGACGTCAGAGGAAGCGCCTGGCCAGGCACAGAGTGATGCTGATCCGCTTGGTGCCAACCCGATTTCTCAGCCTGGGTGCTGGCAGTGCTCCCTTCAGCCTGGTGTCCTCCTGCCAAGCCCAGCCAGTGGCACGGAGTGGGTTTTCCAGCAGGGTAAAAGCTCACCCTTCCCCTCGGTGGTGGAGCAAAGGCTGCATTTTGCGACCATCTGGGAAAAAGGCAGTGGCTGAAGCTCTGCCACGGTGATGGCGAGATTGATTAATTAATAACCGTTGGAATGACTGAAGAGGGGTCGTTGTGGGTTTAGTCATTGCTAGGAAATTTTAATTAGCCATCAGATATTTTCTTTCCCAGGGATAACGTGCTGTCTGTGAAGCAGAACCTCCTGCAGGCCGAAGGCTGTGTGAGATTGGACCACGTGACTGGGGAGGTCTCCAGTGCCACAGGGGGATGTGACAGGATGTGAGCCCACAGGAGATGGGTGACCACACAGCCAGATGCAAAGCAGCACATCCAGTTCCCCCCCAGATGAGGATCCATACGGGTGTGTCTGGGTCTTTGTTTGAAGCGTAAAAGCTACAATTGCTGATGGAGAGGACTTCTCAGCACAATCTGTAGGCACCTCATCCTTGACCTACTCCTTGCCCTCTTAATTCCTAGCAGTCCACTCCTCCACTTATTACTGGGTAGGGGGCCAGATAGATGAGATCCATGGCATTTTCTTGTCTGTAACCTCAGCTATTTTTACAGTAAATACTCTGTGTTAGACAGGTCAGATTTATTTTTGGTAACCTCCCTGTTGCAGTTTATACCATTTTCTATTAAACTCTATGCCTTGCATTATTCCTCTCTTCAAAATTAGCCAAATGCCTGTCATACTCCTGAGGTTAAGCTAACAGATCAATTATTGTCTGGATTAATTTCCCCATCCCTGCAGCCTCAGCTGTTTTGCAGCCTTGTGGCCCCTGTTTTCTTGTGCAGACTTGTCTGAAAGCCTGGCAGGTAATGTCAAGTGCTTGCTTTTCTAATATTTTGGGATGGAGCTTACTGGCCATCTGGATCCATGGATTTCCTCTGCCTCCTCCTCAGATGTCAGTGCCTCTCCACACTGATGATTCCATTAAATTTCTTGTCTTTGCCACATGTACCATCACATCGCTCTGGTTCTGGTCCTTATTGTTGTCGCACTCTTCACCTGCCAAAATCTTGGTGTACCAAAGTCTTCTCCTTGGTATCTCAGTCAGAGGCCTCCTAAAATTCAGCTTGGCATTGTCACTTTAGCTGCTCGTGGTTCAACTGGTGGAAGAATCCAGAGTTACTGAATCTCTGTGTGTTCATGGTGAGAGACTTTTCACAAGGGCACGGAGTGTCAGGACAAGGGGGAATGTTTTCAAACTGAAACAAAATAGGTTTAGGTTGGATATTGGGAAGAAATTCTTTACCATGAGGGTGGTGAAGCACTGGAACAGATTGTCCAGAGGAGCTGTAGATGCCCAGAGGAGTTGTGGATGCCCCATCCCTGCAAGTGTTCAGGACCAGGTTGGACAGGGCTTGGAGCAACCTGGGATAGTGGAAGCTGTCCCTGCCCATGGGGGAGAAGTTGGAACTAAATGTTCTTTGGCATCCCTTCCAACCTAAACCATTCCATGATTCTATGATTTGTGCTGAATGAATATGTGCTGTTAATAACTATATTTTAATTACCCTTTCACCTAGTTTTCCTGAGCCTGCAGTAGGATTCCCTATGCTGTGCAGTCACACTGGCATCCATTCTACAGATGAGTGCAAGATTTTTTTCTTTTTTGGTTCTCTAATAAAATATCATGCTTTAAGGAAAGATTGTATATTATCAGTTTAGCTATTACATTTCTTTATCCCTTTGCAAAAACTTAACCATTGTTTTTTCATAGGTACAATTTATAGATATAATACAGTATCCAGTTCCTCTGGGACACTTTTAAAAGTTTGGGCACTTGCAACTTGTTATTTAATATATTAGCTTGGGCCTGTTCCCTTCTTTTGGTACCTCAATTCCTGATGAAGTTTCAGCCACTTTCATCTGAAAGTCATATACTTGTCATGCAAATACTTCTCCAAACCTCCTCTGCAGTATCCTTAGCCTTTTAAATAGCCCAGCCAGCTCGTTTACAGACCAGTAGTTCAACAACAACTCTCTGCCAAGCTTCGTGCTTCCTGTGTGCCTGAAACGATCTTGTTTGCTTTAATATCTTCAGCACTTGCCTGTTCTGGACCCTTCTCAGCTGTCATAATTCTTTTATATCACATTTCTCTTGACGTTGCCTGCACGTCTTTCCACTGGCATTATTCACCGTAGGTCACTGCTTTCTGAAGGAAGAATTTTTGGGGTCAGACTTCGTTTTAACCCTCCCTGAGCTTCAGGAGGTGTTGGTTATCATGGGTGGCATGATACCACCCGTACCAAAAGCTGAGCTGTGGCAAGGCCTGGCGGTGCCCAAAGTGCATCAGGTAGCCCTGCCTGTCCCTTGGCATCCAGAGAAACATCTGACCTCACGCTCTGCCTGGCAGGGTAAGGAGCCAGGAGCAGCAGTTGCTTTAATACCTTCCAGGCCTTTCCACTGAATCCCAGTAATCAAAAAGCTGGGGGGAAACAGAAACCAGAGCTTTACCTGGAGACTTTAATGCTGGTCATTCCCTCTGGACTGTGCTAATTAGGAGAGACTGCATCACCTGTCCCATTATACAGACTTCAAAGGCGTTGCACAGTGATAAAATCTGCTGTACAAACAAGCTGCACTCACTGCTCAGGACTTGCACAGCCAAATTGTTCTCCTGCACTCGTCCCTGACACGGTCTCTGAGCCCCCAGCTCCAGCTGGGCTGAGAGCAGGGCGGTCACCCACGGGCACACAGACCTCGCTCTGGGCTCCGTGTCACACTGCTTGTGTCCTGCCACCCCTTCTGGGGAGCTGTCCCTGGGACACAGTAACATCACCAGGCACTGGGAGGTGTTTTGGAGAGGAAGGTGCTTCAAGAAGACAGACAGTCTGCAAGACTTCTCGCTCAGCACTGTGGGGGCTTTGGAAATGGGGAGTCACATTTGCTGTACTGATTCTCTTTGGAAAAAACATGTTCAAGGCAGTGCTGAAAATCTGAGATTACTTCCACTGAGTAGTACTGGACAAGCAAATAACACTGAAGAAAGAGTCTATCAAAGCTCTGCACCACTCAGTTTGAACTCTAAATTCTGTTATCTCACAGAATAAACACCTGAGCTCATTTCTCTGAAAAGGGCTTGCCTTGCCTTGATACAGTGCTGAAGTAGGGATCTACAGCTTCTCTGCACAGCCTGTGCCAGTGCCTCACCACCCTCACAGGGAAGAATTTCTTCTCAACATCTAATCTAACCTACTCTCTTTCAATTTGAAGCCATTCCCCCATGTCCTGTCACTCCAGGCCCTTCTAAATAGTCTCTCTCCATCTTTCTTATCGGCTCCATCAGGTGCTGGAAGGCTGCAATTAGGTCACCCCAAAGGCTTCTCTTTTCCAGGCTGAACAGTCCCAATTCTCTCAGCCTTTCCACGCAGGAGAGGTGCTCCATCCTTCTGATCATCTTGGCCTCCCATGGACTCGCTCCAAATCAGGAGCAGTGGCTCTCTTCTGCAGCAGCACTCACTGGGCAGCTTCTAGTCCTGAGGAGGAGGGGAGAGGAGAGCAGCTAATCGTGCTCAGGGGAACAAATCACTCCTCTGTTCCCAGCCAGGGCTTTGGCTCTCAAAAATACAGTCCCTCAACACCTCATCCGAGTGTTCACTTACGTGGTGGCTCACGCTCGACCCGAGCATTTGGAAGTGGTTGTTCACTTCAGTGGGCACATCCAGGCAGGCCGAGGTGCCCCAGACAGCTCCCTGCTCCTTGCTGTGATGCTCAGGCCTCAGTGCTTTAATTTGCAGGCCTGCTGGTGGGCTTTGCTGCAGGTCCTGCTTGTTCACTCCTTACAGCCAATCCCACCATGAGGGATTTTTGATCCAAAGCCTGACGTGCTGTTCCACAGTGTTGGGACATTAGGCTGAGTGTGCTGTCTGTCACCTGTCTCTGCTCCTCCGAGGGAAAAGCTAAAACCTGAGAGAGCCAGAGAGAGAGGTAAATCCTATTATAGTTTCACAGGTCTAATCTGCCAAAGCGGAGCAGGAGCAATTTTTAATTTTATAAGCACCCACTCTTAACCTTATTCAGGGATACTACCCTTTTCCACAATCAAATATTAGTTTAAACTGTCTTAAGCTTAACACCTTATTACACAAAGCTTCTTAGAAATAGAAATAAAATAAATAATCTCACACAAAAGAGTGTCAGACCGAAAGAGCCTGCAAGTGCATGGCTAATTCAAAGTCAACGAGATTTCAGGTGTAAGGTGCATACATTTACAAGGCTATTATTCTCCTTCCTCAGAAAATGCTTTTACTTACAATTTTAATCCAGCCCAGGTGTCTGCTGGAGGGGGGTCTTTCCCTGCAAGGTGAGAGAGAGAATTTTCCCCTGATTTCAGACAGCATAAGGCTAGAGATCTCCTACTGCAAACCGTGGTGTGACACGATTTTACCCTAATTTTACATCGCTTGCATTGAGTATTTACCCTCTATTTTTTTTCCCCAGGCTTCTGATAGGAATTTTCTTTTCAGAAAGGTAATTAAACTGAAACAAAGAGCTGAATCCCTCTGTAAGCTCTACAAGAGATTAGACCACTTCTGCGTATCGCTCCAGAGATAATAAGAGCTCTGGGAGCTTTTCAGGGAGTAACTTATTGGACATAATGAGCTTCTTACTGGGGCACCTGCCACCAGGGCTGCTTAAGAGTGTCTGTTCCCAAAGGTCTCTTGAAATTTAACTGTGATTTTTTTTTTTCCCAGTCAGCTGATGACTTTATCTCTCAGAGGCATCACTGGAAATGGCTCTCTGAGAGTCCCACATGGTGTTTCATTCTGAGGTTGGAGAGTGACCTTTGACTGTGGGTCTATGAGACTCCAGTGGTCCAAGCTTAGCATAAAGAGTGCTTTCCCCCCTTATCTCCCCTGAAATGATGGCACTGGAAACACAAGAGGTCCCTCTGTGTGTTATAAGGGGTGCAGAGAGACCAGTTAAGTGAACCAGCTCCAGCCCCAGAGCCGAGGAGCGCACAGGGCTTGTGCAGGAGTGCTGTGAAAAGGGGAATGATGTGCTCATGCACCTGCAGATGGGAAGAGGAGGTGAAGAGGACCCAAAGCACGTACAAAGAGCAGAAAGAAACTGCTGTAGGCAGTCTGCAGGGAAGCAGACACCAGGTGAGTCAGCATTCCCCCCTTCAGAAAGGTGCTGATTTCATTTGCTTTTCTGATGGCATTGCAGGGCTTACAAAACTGCAGGCTTATTTCAGGCTCCCTGAGCAGCTCTTCCTCACCTCCAGGAAGTGCTTGTGTACACCCATAGCAAGGCAAAAATCTCTAGGCAGCACTGTTACAGACGGGTTACCTCTACACTGGCGCCAGCAGCCTGTGGGTGTGCATGAGTGGGGTTAAGCCGAGTCTCTGAGGGATGTCCAGGTGGGAAGGTGCCGCAGCAAAGCCTTTGGAGTTGCCTGGGACAGCCCAAGGGATCACACACTGCTGCCTGCAGAGACACATGTGGGACTTGGCAGTGCTTTGAGTGCTGTGTCCAGTCTGGGCAGCGCAGCAGTGATGGTTCTGGTACAGGCTTCCTCTGGTTAAATCCTCTTCTGGAGGGGATGTGCTTCTCCTTGGGAGCAGGGTTTGGGTCTTGGGTTGATGTCAGGCTGCTGTTCGCATTGCCTCCAGCCCTCCTCCTTTTTGTCGCTTTCCATCAATGTCAGGGCTGTCCATTTGGAGTGATGCTGCCCATTCCTCCCTCTGCAGAGCTGCAAATTCCCACTCAGTAACCTCAAGACCTGTACATTTGTCCTGCCTCCTGCTCCCTCAAAGCTGGGTCAGCTCAGTGCAGGGTCCCTCTTGCACTTTCTGACCCCGGACATCACCCTTGGCACCTGTGCACAGCTCAGCCCAGCTGCTCAGGGTGTGGAGATGGGGAAGAGCCAGAGCCCAGAGCTCAAGCAGAGACCAGGCTGCTTGACCAGACCCTGAAGGCATCAGGCCTCCCTGCACCTTGGGGATAACCAAGTTCCACAGCTCTCAAAACCTGATGAGCCCAATGCTTCCCACAGCACTTCACCGGCCATGGCATCACCTCTGCCTCACTCCAGAAAAAAAGAACACCGTTCTGGTCCTGCAAACTGCTTGGCCCATTTCTGTATCTGGTGACTTAGTCAAACAAGTTGCCCAGAAGCAGCAGAGTCTCCTCGAAGGATTAAAGACTGCAGTAACCATTCCTGGGCTGACCTCATGCTGGCAATATCCCTGTTTTCGGGGCAGAATGGGGGTGGACTACATGATGTCCATGGTTCTGATTCTGTGACTCTTTACTGCTACTCAGTTTATTTTATCCTCTCCTGTATGCTTCAGACAGAAACGTTGTAGCCCAAAGGAAAGATTTAGCAGGGAAAATGATTGCTTTTGACAATACTCAGTGTGGCCTCTTGCTGAAAAGAAGACGGGCGGGCAGTAGCTCTTTCTTTTTAAGATGACAGATGGGAACACTAACATCAGTGCCTTTGGTCTGCTTCATTTTGCAGAGAAGTCGTTTGAAACTGCAAGCACCTCTCACACAGCCCTGAAATATGGCAGCCATAAATCCAGATACGCCTTGAATGGTGCACCTCTCTGCAAAGGCATCTCAGCAAAGGGAAGGTTTGTGTGGAGATAACAGGAGCACCGTGCGCTCGGCTGGCTGCCCTGAGGTAGTCAAGAGCCAGTGCACACATGCTCTCTGCAAGAATCAAATTTCATTATGGAAACTTTTTACTTGTTGCTGCTTTTAAATAATCCCCAGCTGGGCCTGTTCTCCCTTTCCCCCCATCTGTTTCGTATCTATAGTGAAGAAATAAAAAAGCCCCCGCTGGAGGGAGGGGAGGAAGGCTCGTACCTTCCTGCTCGCTCACTAACTCAGCACACTAAAAACCCTTGGCTTTGTCTTCACTTCACCTTCATCACTGGATGGCTTTTTTCCCAAACTTCACACGTAAACTCATTAACATCACTTTTCCATCTGACCCACTTAGAGATCTGCGTCACTGGCGATGTTTCAGCACTGAGCAATCTCCCTCCACTCTTCTGCTCACATCCTTGGGGGGGAGGGAGGTGTGCATGTGGGTCTTTGCCGAGCAGCACTGCCTTTTACGTGGATCTATATTTATACATCTGACATCTGAATGGGCTCAGACTTGCAGGAGTTGTCAAGAGCAGGCTGCAACACCTTCGTGTAGCACCTAATGGGGCCCTTTCACCCCTGGATGCTGATGTGGCGAGTTCTGCGCCGCTGGTGCAGCGCCTGCTCTGCGCAGTCAAACAAAGCTGCTTTTTTTAGACTGACAACCTATAATACTGCTGGTGCTGTGGAGAAGTGATAAAGGTAACATTTCACGTCGCCAGTCAGAAACTGCCTCTCTTAGGATAACTTGGCAGGAAGAAAAAAAAAAAGAGGAGGGGAATGAGCGCAAAGCAGAGTGCGCAATTGTGAGCAGCGATGACGTCCGTCGTCACATAATCTCTCCCGAGCCATGTTTTGAGCAGGATTGGGTGACACTGCTGGAGGAAAAGTAAGAACCAGACCCTGAAGGGATGCTACCCCATTGCCCTCCAAACCGGAATGCTACTGTGCAAGTCACATGTGAAAGAAAGATATTTATAAACAGTACATTGCTGTAAATGGTGACCATGAACACGCAGTTTTCTGTGGCAAAAATTGTGCCAGTGAGGGCACCGTGGCTGGAGAGAGCCCCCAAAGCCATGGTTGTTTCCCTGGCTCCCAGACCTGCTCAGCCTGCCCCAAGGAGAAGGCAGCATGCAAGGAAGAGAGGCTTGGCTCTTGCTGCCAGCTTGGCAAACCTGCCCTGGGCTCACACAGGCAGGCTGGGATCGCTCCATCTCCTGCTTTATCACCTCTAATGGAAGAGCAGCTGGCCACTTTAAACCTTCTGGCTGGGGATTTGCAAGGCAAAGCGTTCAGTGGTGGTGTCAGGAGCACTCTCACCACTCCAGCCGCAAGTGCCCCAGTGCTCCCTCCTGCTCTGTGAGGGGACACCCCACTGGCAGGGCGCGCTGCAAGCCGGATCAGAGAGCTGATAGCACTTTCTTTTGCCAGTTTTGGTTTGTTGGGTTTTTTTTCTGGTTGGCTTGACTTCCTGGAGCTGCATAACTTGGCTCTATCAGATGTGGTCCTGGCACAAGCTGGGGGTGGAGCGTTACAGTGTGGGGATGGGGCTGCACCTTGGACACTGTTTGCACGAGGATTAACAGGGTTTTTTGCTGAATGTGTAGTGAAACCACTGTGGTGATCAGACCAGTGCCAGTGGCAGGGCCTGTCAGCTTCACCTCCCCTTGCTCTGTGCCAAGCCAGAGGGGCTTGGCAAATCCTCCCCAATGCCAGACTCCTCTGGGGCTCATTGCTAAACCAGGACCATGTCCAGAGGGGACCCTTGGATACCTGTCTAAACCTGCTGATGTGCCCCCATGGAAGGCTGGAGCCAAAATTCATGGTTAATGTTGAACTGGGAAAGTCTCTTACATGTCTCAATTCACAGTGAGCTCTTCCCCAGCTGCCTCCCCTGCAAGCTCCAGGCAGATCCTCCAGCACTACACTTGCTTCTCAAGGCCTGGAGCAGCTCCACTTCGGGGCTTTTGGGAATTCCGCATGAAATGACTTCGCTTTCTCTTAGAGGAACTCTCCTGGATGTTAAAGAAGTTGTGGTTCACCTGACGTGCTGGTTTGAAGGGCAGATTGTGATTTTCCCTGTGGCTTCCCACCTTACTCCAACCCCATCAGTGGTGCCTCTCCCTGCACACCTGGGCTCACCTTCCCTGCTAGGCTATGTCAGGTTCCACACGCCCTTTCCAAAGCTGTATCATTTTACCTAGAGGTCAAAAAAACCTTTAGTGGAGAAACTTGCTCCCAGCCAGCGAGCACAGGAACACCATTTACACAAGGCTGCTTTTGCAGGTGGTCCTGCCTGTTCACTCAGCCAGGTTTATTCCCACGAGTAACCTGCTTGCAGGGCAAAGGGCAGTAGAAAAAAAGGTCCTAAACTCAGACTCCTCTACATTATAAAATCACCAGGGAGATTTTTCCTTGCTGTAACAAAAGCTGTGCTGTGTGTGTGCTGTGCCCTCTTAGAGAAGCTTCCCGCTGGAGAAGAGTCTGGAGGATCTGGAAGTTCACTGCTCAGGGGTGAGGGAAAAGGGTCAGTGCTTGCTTTTTCTTGGTGTTTTGGGTCTGAGATTGTGGTTTTTTAATAGAACGTTTTAGCAAATGGATTTTTCTCCCTGGATGCCGGTCGTCCTTTTGCCTCCTGGCTGTTGTGCCCTTTCTTTGATCCTCCTTCGGGACCCTTCAAGGCTGCAGGTCACAGGAGAAGCACTGACCAGCTGGTTTTAGGCTCAGGTGGAGCAGTGAAGCTGCAGAGGGAGGCTGCAGGCTATTGATCCCGCAGGATCTGAATGAACATGATATTTGATCTGTAATTATATAGCCAGAGAGGCTCTGCAGGGCAGGCAGAGTCAGCGTCTTGGATTGGATGTGATGTGCTTTCTTCCTGTTACTGTACATCAGCTGCGAACGCACCTTCACATCTCATCTTGCACTGCTCCCTGCCAGAGATCTCTGCCTTCAGCTGTGGGCAGAGGAGCAGCACCAAGCACAGAGAATGAAAATCTTGCTGCATCTCCTCCAGTGTCCTTTTCACATGCCATTCTTGGCTTGCTTCCTGGCTGGGTTTCACCAGGCTGTAAAAGTTAACTATGTGCTGGAGTCGTACTTTATGAGGCTACAATTTAATTTAGAAGCTAATTTACGCAAGTTATGCATCTCTCCCTCTCTTCCATTAGAAGGCAGCTGTTGGATCCACCCTGCATGCAGTGGAACCAAGGCTGTGGATAATTGAAGAGCTGGGAACTCAGCACTGGCTTCCAACGAGAAAAGGCAGTAACAGGAGGTTTAAGCAAATCCCTTCTATGAAGAAGGGATTTAGAAACACTGCCCAGGTGGGTAGGGCAGTGCTAGGAAAGGCAAAACTCATCTAAAGTTGACACTTGTAAGAGGCATCAAACAACACGAGGAGTCTCTACCCCAACATTAGAAGTAAAAGGCTGAATAAGGAAAACCAGGGCATATCCAATTGCATCAGGTGATTTAGTGACAGCACAGACAGGTAAGGCAGTCATTCATGGCCTTATTCGCCTCAGTCTTGACCAGCAAGGTCTCCCAGACCTCTTAGGGACAGGTTGAAGGGGGAGGAGAACAACCAGCAGTGGGTGAGGATCAGGTCAGGGTTTGTTTGAGGGAGCATCCTGCACGTGGGACCCACCAGGCTTCATCCAAGAGTGGTGAGGGAGGTAGCTGTTGTCCTCACAGGGCTGCTCTCTTCTTGCTTGAAAGGCTGTGGGGATCAGGGGATACCCCTGCAACTGGAGAAAAGCCTTTTCTTTTCCAGAAAATGGCCCAAGGACAATCCAGGACACTGCAGCCCAGTCAGTCTCAGGTCAGTCCCTAGGAAAGTCACAGAGTGAGGTCCCTTGAAGCATGTTTGTGGACACAGGAGGGACAAGAGAGCAGCTGGGAACAGCCAGCAAGGATTGAAGCAGGGTAAACCACGTTGGAGCAACCTGGCTGCCCACTGGGTTAAAAATCCAGAGGGAGCTGTGAATGAGGAGTCAGCTCCTCAGGCCACACGTTCCTGGGGGTGCTGAACTGCAAAATGTCTGGTCCAGGAGGTGTCCTGCCGTTCCGCATTTTACAGCAGTAACTAAATAAATAACACTGCAAAACCTTTGGCTTTCTCGTTCGATGCCAAAGAAGAGAAGGGAAACAAATTTAGCAGAAACCAGCCTGATCACATGTCCTACTACTGGTGCACCTCAGTCCTTAGGAATTTTTTTAATCCTCCTAGAGAAAATGATGCTTTCCAACCACTGCTGCTCTCCTTTCCTTGCCCCTTGGTGATGCTGGCGGATGAGGGGGTCTGGCAGTGCAGTGTCAGTGGGCCATTGTATGAGGACAGTCCATGCCTCAGTCCCGTAAATGTACATTTCCAAGGGATTTCACAGTCTCCAGGGAGCAGTGACACTGCCTGATTTGTCCAGGAGGCTTAACAGGCAGTGAGAAATAACAACTTTGCCAAAAAATCTAGGGCAGCATCTCACCTTGCTGGGGACGAGTGCTCACCTGGTTGTGGACACATGGGACTGCAGCTCTTGGACACTCTAGAAAAGCCTGAGAGCTGGGATTTCAGAGGAGATACAGCCCTATTGGCTTTCAGGCCAAATTTCCCAGGAAAAGAAATTTCTTTAAAAATAAAAAGTTCAGATATGCGAAACCAAATAATCATCATCATAATAATGAGGTGGTTTCCCCAGATAATTACATATTTCAAGATCAGACGTTCTGTACTGGCACGCAAAATATGCTCCCTGTATGTTTTCCAAAGCTGTTTTCTTTTAGGAAACAGCACTTTTTTTGTGGATTGTTGCTGCTGGTTTCCTACAAAGGTAACTGTTTGTTTGTATACAGCTGCAACTCTTTTTTTTCTGGCCATTAATAACTATATGCTAACAGACTACAGAAAGTCTTAATTGGCAGAATATGAATATTATGCTGTAAATTGGAGTCAGGCAGTTGCATTTATTAGTATACATTATTTGCATAGTGTCTGCAGAGGGTTCTGTACCCTGGTGGTGAATATGTATGTGAATAAATCAGTGGGCATTAATTGCTGAGGCTTAGCCTATGGGCCCTGGATTCAACTGGAGCATTCCTGTTAAATTTGTGAAGCGAAGATCGAGTCCAGGAAGACTACTGGGGTTTGGTTGCTGTGAAAAATTGTTGGAACTGGTGTGGTTTGTCACGGAGTTTTAGCCTAAACTGGGGTTTACAAGCAGTTTTGACAGACTTCAATGGTCTTCCTGGTTTAAAAGCTTCCCTGCATGTCTGTAGGAGCAGGAGCAGGGCAAAAAGATGAAGGCAGAAAAGCCAGTCTGTTAAGGTGGTGTATATATCTAACATTTGGCTATTGCTATTGCTGTCTTTGGCACATTTGCAGAAAGGCAGCTGTTAGAATTTTTTTTCCTCTTGGCTCTGAACTTTCTCAGTAGAATTTCCTAATATCCCAAATGAATCTTGAAAAAAAATGAGGATTTTTTTTTTCCTTACATTTTATCCTCCATAGATGTGAGAAGTTTGTTTCCTTGGAGCAACCCCCTGAATCTGCTCTCCCAAGAGATTTACCAAAACTGCAAATACGCAGCTGCAGCAAGGATGTCCCTCACCAAGCAGTGAGGCAGTTCCCAGTCTGTCAGTGGCACAGGACCAGTGATGGATCCAGTGTCTCTGTTCCATATTCCACTGCCCACAGCCTGAAGGACGACGGACACTGTGCTAATTAAGCAATGCAGATGTAAATATTAAGCATCACCTGTGGGTGCATGGCAGCTCAAAGAGATCCTTCTAGAGCTTCCTACGGCTTGCTGGTTATTTCTCTTTCCGTCTTGTCCATGAAGATTCTTTCACAGAGGTTTTTATTTCCTGTTACCTTACACCTCTTGATGGAAAATGCTTTTACCACCCCTCATTGCCCACAGAAGGAAAGTTGCTTCTTAGACACCAGTGTACAAAAGCCGTGGCCTGCCTCTCTCCTCCGTGCAGGGGAGGCACTGGGAATGAGGGAAGCATCTCTAGCTCTCCGACAAACCCCGGGATCAACGCAAAAAGGCAGGGATGTCTCTGGGATCACATTCCCGTCCCGCAGCCGCGTGCCACGGTGTGTCACTGCTGCCTCCGGTGTGTCACTGCTGCCTCCGGTGTGTCACTGCTGCCTCCGGTGTGTCACTTCTGCCTCTGGTGGCAGCACTGGGGCAGGGCTGAAGGCCGAACTCATGGGTGAGGGCTACACGTGTCCCCTCTCCCCAGCTTTGGGGAGGTTACCCACAACCTCTTTGCTCTACGAATTGTTCCAACCGGTTTTTTCTAATTTTTAAAAAATAATTTCTAACGCCAGTTGCCTTTGCTCTGTCTGTCACAAGGAGCAAGAAGCTTGGTGAAGATCCCAGCGCGTCTGTGGCTTCAAGCAGTGACTCATCTGACCTGCAGGCTGCCGCTGTCCTGAGCCACACTCCAGCACGGGATGCTGCAGAGTGCATTTGTGTGCACACGTGGGGCACGGAGAAAGGCTCCTGTCCCTGTCCTTTTGCACTGCCCTCTCACTTGGCCACTCCTGACTGGTGACGGAAAGAGCAGTTTGTAGAAGACAAGCCGCGGCAGGGGAGGTGATGGCACTGCATGGAGAGATGGCCAGGTTCACCTGTGAGTAACAGACCCTCAGAGAGAGAAAGAGGAGGTGACAGTGCCTGGGGGAGGCGGCACATTCTGGCTTTGCCATCGAAGCTGGAACTGGAAGCCCAAGAGCACTGCAGTAGCCACTGAAAACCCCTCCGTCCTCCTGCTGCCACATGAAACCCCCGACCTCTCGGGCCTCAAGATGTGTGACACTGGCTCTGGATTCGTGTGCCACGTACAAGAGCAAAAGGGCTGCTTGTCTCCAGGTGCATGCCTTTGGCATTTTGTGTCTGAGTGAACGAATTAATTACTTAACAAATTTAATGATGAATTAATATGCCTAGGCGAATGCTCCTGTTTTACCTGGGACTCCTGTCCTATTCCGTGACTTGTGGGTCCCTGAAATCCACTTGGGCAGGGTGAGAGGAGGAGAATGGCCATGCCCAGAGCAGGAGCAGTGCTCGGCCAGCCTCCGGCAGTGCCAAGCCCTGGCAGTGGTGTGAGCCAGGACGGGGCGAGTGCCAAGGTTCGGCAGTACCGGGCTGTGTCCTTGGGCTTCCCGGTGCTCACTTTGATCCTGACTATGCTCAACACCAGGCTGCCAAGGGTTTATTGTTCCCCTCTGCGTTTGTCCAGCTTTCCCCCCACCTGATCTCCCCCTGGGAGCTCAGACAAGGCGGGAGGAGGACAGGGAGCGGGGGAAAGGACACCCACCCCTGTACGTGATCAGCTCCGCAGCCACTGGGATCAGGCTCTCACTGGCATTGGCAAGCACTGGCTCAGGACTCGCCAGCTCAGTGGTGACGGCTGAGAAGGGGGTGATTAGCCGGGTTTGTAGAGGCTGTGCTCTCCACGACCTGGAGACAGCCAAGCAGGGCCCCCTCAGGCTGTGCTGTTTGTGATTCAGCCCCCTCCAGGAGGATTAGAGCACGAGGCAAAAATGTTTTTTTGGCGTGTGATAAGATTTTCGTCCTGAATTTCATGCTGAGCTTGAGCTCACTAATCTTCCCCTCGGAGCATGGTAGACGGCTCCTCATACCACTGGCACAAAATTTTAATCCCTCGCCTAGATGTGGCTGCGCAGAACCCACTTGCAACACCCCTCTCGTCATTCCAGAGGATCCCAGGGAGCCTGCCCATCCCAGCGAGTGCCACCAAGCAAATCCCAGGGTGGGGGCGACCCCTCGGTGCCCCTTGGCAGCCCACTCCTCTCCTGCCCATCCCGCAGCTGCTGACATCAGCAGGCGTCGGCACAAAGCGGCTCAGGAGGCGGCATGAAAGGATCAGGGAGCAAAGCCGAAAATTGAATTAGCGCTTATTAGAAGGGCGGCTGGAAGCGCCGCGGAGCAGCCACGTGTGAAGCCCCAGCGTGACACACGAGCGGCTGCGGCACACATGGGACAGCTGGCAAGGGCCCCTGTGCCTGAACCCAGCCACAGTGGGAGAGCCAAATCCGGCCCTCTTCCTCCCTCCTCCTCCTCCTGCTGCTGCTGCTGCTCTGCAGACCACACACGTCAGGGCTGAGGCGGTGGCATTGGAAGCACTCCACATAGGAGAGGGAAGGGAGGTGGTGGCTTTAGAGAGCTGAAATGCCCTGAGCAGGGGGACCTTGGCGTCACAGAGGTGGCAGCTGTGCGTGTCCCCCCGGCCTCCCCCGCTGGAGAGCACTTGCTGGCAGCTCCGTAAGCAGGTTTATTAACCACCGAGTCTGTGTGCTAATTGCATTACTAAGCAAAGTCCTCATTAGAAAGGAGACCAAAAGGGACTCCCAAGTCAGTGTCAAGCCTGTATTTGGGGAAAATTTACATTGACGCTCGTATTTAATGCTCCAGCTGGGGCATATTGCAGGTCCCAGTGTGAGCAGGATTGATCTCGGCGTGGATTGAAGCAATCAGCAGCAGCATGATGCAGCAGCTCCCCAAAAGTCCTTTCATGTCTGCAGCCATGACGTGCTGCAATGTCATGGGGCACTACAGCTAAGGAAGGGTCATGCAGGGTGGGTTTATCTTACACTTTCAGGTTTGATTTATGTTCCCTTCAACCCCTGATGGATTGAAACATCCCCTGTAACAAGGTCCGTGCCAAGGAAGCTCTTTGCAGCTCCACATTTAAAGAAAAGTGCTTGGCTACTGTTAATCTTCCTAATAACATGGGTCTGCCTCTAGATGTAAGTGCTAGTTATTAATTCAAGGAGTTTCTTACACGTTCAAAGGACATGAAGATCCCTTTCATTGCTTTGCACCTGCCCATCCTCCTTGCAGACAGATTGCTTGGTGAGACAAAAAAGCGCTGTTTCACCACGTCCCCTTTGTCAGAAATGCTGCCTGTCCCAAATACAGCGTCCTAATATTAAATATTTCACAGGGCTGCGTGGGAATGTGCTGCCTCCAAAGCTGTTTAGTGCTTGATGCTTTCGACACTGAGTAGTTGAGAGGGCTCAAAATGTGGGATTGTGTGGCAGAAGAGGAAAACTGCTTGGGGCCAGGATGGGACCTGGTCACCCTCGGGCTTCCTGAGAATGCTGCTCCCTGGGACAGGGATGACCCACTGTGCTCCCTTCCAACCTGACCCGTTCTGTAATTCCATGATTCTGTGCCTTAACCTGCACGGCTTCTCAGGGCTCCTCAGGGAGCATTTACCTCAGCTTGACCACGCGCATGTGATTCTCAAACTTTATAGCACGTCTCACCCTTTCCTTTCATCTTCTTTTTCTTTTCCCCCCATGCACTGAGCACTGGTTCAGATAACACATTCAAAATCTTGCAGTTTTGAGATTTCCCAGCATGTACTGGCAGAGTGCTGCTATTTCCAAGTTCTCCTCTCAGGGCACACACTCCCAGGCCGTGTTTCTGCTGGACTTTGCTGGCTGAGCCAAAGAAGGGAACGACAATATCATTGCAGATGGATGCAAAGGACTCCCTTCTGTGTCTGGCAAATGAGAAACCCTGACCACTTTGAGTCACTGAAAGTATTAATTCCATTTCCAATAAATGCTTTGCAGTTCTTTGATTCTATCTTTATCTTTCTCTTCTTTATCCTTTTCGATGATGTTGGGGAACATTTAATGTCCCAGCAGTAAGTGGTTTTCTTAAAAATGTCATAAAGAAGGTACTTGGATTTTTCCTTGGGCTGAAATATTTGTCCAATGGAGCACAAACCTGCTGTTGGTTCCTTTCAGCCCAGGACTGCAGGGTTTCAGGACCTGTAAGTGATTTGAAAAACGTGGACCGGTTTTATCTGTCTGACTCAGCTCCACATCCCTCCAACAAGAACACCATGGCTAACAGGAACCTCTTGAGCTCAATTATACGGACATTGACATTTATTCCGCTATGACGCTCACAGCTAGAGATGATAAGTGATTTTTTTTTTTTTTTTCTTTTTCCAGCATTACCTCAGCAATCCTGCTATCCACGGGGAAACACTAGCACGTGGCATTTTGCAGCTCTTGTAAGCTTTGCTGTACTGACTGACACATTCTGGCTCTGGTCAGACAAACACGTCTCTGCTGCACCTGTGTCTGACAGGAGTGAGTTTCTATAGTTACTGTCCCAAGAAAACTCAAGCAGCCGGATAATTATTTCTCTTTATAGTCAGATTGAGTGCCTGATCTGGAGCTGAACAGTAAACAGAATCCCACTGTGTGAGCCAATTCGTTTTGAACCGGTCTTGCTGCAGCAAAAATCCTCCCACTGCACAAATTTTTAAAGTATCGGTCCCCTGCTCCATTGCCACCCTTTGGCTTGATGGGACGAGGAGGAAAGAGGAGAGGGCATCACATTGCCCCCATTAACACTGTGACAGGGCAGGATTCTGACCCCACCACAAGCAGGGGTCTGTAGGAGCAACCCTGCTGTCAGGCACAGGCCTTTTTTCAGTGCCTCCCAAAGACCAGGAGGGAAGACTTGGCAGGCAGCAAGGCAGGAAGGTCAAAGGGGGAACTTTTTGACTGGAGATCCAGGCAAGTGACATAATCCCAGTCCCCAGCTTTTCTATCCCCTGGATACAGGTTACTTGGAGAAGTTGTGCATTCCCCATCATCTAGTGGAAGGTGTCCCTGCTCACGGCAGGGGAGTTGGACTTGAACTTTGAAGGTCCCTTCCATCCCAAACCATTCCATGGGATGAAGAACACGCATGGACAACTAAGGAGATGCTGGAGTCGAGTGAATAAAAACATTTTGAGAAGGCCCTGGTGAAGGAAATTGCTTACATCTTCCCCCTTCTAGAGTCCCTCTACAAATATAAAATTGCACAGACATTAAAAAAAAAAAGAAAAAGGGAGGGGGGATGGGGATTGAAATAAAATAAGTTGAAGGCTCCTGCCTTGTAATTGAGGGATTCCTGCACCATCTGTGAGCAAGCTCTAGGGTGCCTCAGTGGGAGCACAGAGGTAGCTCAGTCACGCAAAACCCATGACTGCAAAGCATTTGACTAATAAACCGAAACCCCAGAAAAAAAACCCCTTTGTCCCTGCTTTTGCCTGGATGAACTAGAAAAGTGTGTTTGTCTTTTCAAGAGGCGGCACTGCTGCAGATTCCACTGTGCCCGTGTAGGCTGCAACCCACTCCTTTGTTTCTCCTTTCAGTTTCCCACAAACACCGTCTACAGCCGATGCCACGCTTCTCTTTTATCGATATATTGCTGGGCTTTATCAGCAGAGCTTTTATTGCAGCTCTCCCTGTGGTGCATAAAGGTTGAAAAGACCATCCCTGAGCGTCTCTGGGAAGGCAGCTTGCATAATCGGGGAGCTGCTGGTGCAGGGCTCCGCTGACGTAACCAGCTGGGGAAAATTACCGAGGCGCCTGCTGAGGGACAGAAGTGAGTAACTCCCATCAGCAGAGCCCCGGCTTCTGAAGGAGCTGCTGCTCAGGCGAAGGGCTAAAATAGACCTGGAGGGAAGCTGATTTTGAACAGCAAGGGCCCTTTTATTTGTTTTTACAAAGAGCGTTCTGTGCGGATTGCGTGTGAACTCTTTGTGTGCCTCTGTAGGAATCGGAGAGATAAACAAACCTGGAAGCAACTGCTAGGGCTTGACATCCTTTTGTCGGCATTTATCAGCCCCTGGCAGGATCCCTGCGAGGTTCCCAAGGGCAGTTGAGGCCCAGCCAGACCACAGGCTGTCCTGCCTCAGTCTTGTATTAGATAAGCAGATCTGTTCCTCAGAGCATCATCCTGCTCCAAAAAGGAGAAAAGTTCTGTAGCCAGGAGCTTGCATAAGGAGCCAGAGCCATCAGGCACAAGTCCCCTGCTTGCAGCTGGCTGCGTGATTTTGGGGATGCTGAGTGCTGCCTCAGGCTGTGCACCTGGCTGGAAGCCATGAGAGCTCAAGCATGAGGAGAACTGGAGCAAAGCCCCAGTGAAAGCCCTGGGAGCACATCTAGGGCCAGGGATTCAGGGTTTGACCCTTGGTGTAAGCCAGCAGCAATCCCATTGACATTGCATGGCCTGCACCTGCTCGGGCCTAGAGGAGGGAAAAGTTATTTTTCCAGCCTTGCCCTGTGTCCTTCACACTTGATGGTGGGCCAGGAGGGCCCTCCAATGCTTCTTACAGGGCAGGCAGGGGCACCTGAGCAGAGGTGGAGTCCTTGGCCATGAGCTCCTCCAGCACCAAGCTCCAAAGCAGGAGTGTCCCCACTCTGTGCCAGCCCCACAGCCAGGAGCAGGGCACACCTCATCCCCTGGTCCCCACGGGGCCATGCCAAGGTCCACATCCATGCCATAACCCCAGCCCCACACCTGACCCTTCCCCTGTGCGACTTCTGGGCTGCAGATGTGCGACAGCGCTTTCCTGTCCGAGCCCATGCAACTGAAAAGACCCATCTGGACTCAGATAAAGAGGAAATCAGATCGTGTCTCATCCTCTGCCAAGCTAGAAGCCAATTACAGACACGGAGCAGGAGCCTCCTGCCTCGGCTTGCTCTGGAGAGGCACAAGGGGCTGGACGTAAGGAAAGCAGCAGATCTGTGCTGCTGGCGCTGGTCACTGTCAGAAGGGTGCTGGTCTTGCTGTCACTGGTGGGGACAGAGAGGCTGCATTGCTCCACCCAATGACTGGACACCAAGAGGCACCCAGATGTCTGAGGTGGGACACATGTGTGCTAAAAGTGACCCTGCTGGCACAGCCAGAGCATCACCTCTGCCAGGTGTGAATTTCACTCACAAGGGGGATGTGGTCACTGGGTATCTCTGGCAATGAGATCTCAGGCTGGACAGACAGCCCAGGACAGCCAGGAAACATTTCGCCGTCTTTTTCCAGCTGTTTAGGAGGCACAAAGCTTTTGCACAAACGTTATCTGTGGTACAGTGTAATAAACAGCCACTTTCCACCAAATCTGTGCACAAACCACGTTACTATCACCATATGCATGGAAGCTGTAGCTGTGTTTATAGACTGCTGGCTGTTGTAAATGTATCCCTGTAGGCTTTAAATCCATGCCTACTTGTCTGTTGATTGGTTTAACCAGTGCTAATTCCCTGAAAATGAATGGAGCTACTCATCAAATGTTTCTCCCGATGAAATGTGCATTTTTCCCTCAGGCAAAATCAAGAGGTGCCCTGGGAGGGCGAGGAAAGCCCTGGAAAGCAATGATAGCTCAAACCACAGCTGTGAGTCTGAGAGGAGTCCTGATGAGCCTGGAGGTGGCTGTCACAAGCCCAAGGGATGAACAGGCCCTGGGAAGCCCTGGCTCCTCCATGTCCTGTGTGATACTGGCTGTCAAAGCACCAAGAGAGACACGGAGCTCTCCAGGTGAGCCAAATCAAAAGCAAGTTGTCCACAGCTGTGGCTGTGGAGAAACAGACTCCTTCTCGCATCTCTGCTCTCTGCAGGGGGACAGGGAGCATCCCCTGAGGGCACCACCGTTCCCTGTCCACAGGCAGGTGCGGCTGGAGGGACATGTGGCTGTGGGGTCTCAGAGGTTTATCCTCTGCCTCCATCCCACCACAACCATGCCAATCCAGAGAGATGTGCCTGCTCAGAGAGCACACAGACACGTGCCAAACCCTGGGCTGGTAGGATTCCTGGCCAGCATGATGCCTCTTGCTTGTAAATATACGTGCAGCAGGTGTCTTTGAGGTAGATGCACATCAATTCACAGAACAACAGTGATTAAAAAGTAGCTTTGCCGGTGTTACATGGAAGCAAACAACACCAGCTTGGGCTGCGTAAGAAGTTCTGAAGGTGTATTCACATGAAGGCAGTGTGGGAAGTTTTGTGTCGTGTTGCCATGTGGCGGCTGAATTAAGGTTTAATTGCTGATGTAACTCCCTGGGGTGAAACTGAAGCAGGCACGACTGAAAACTGGAAGTCAAAGTAATTGTCTTCCCCCTCTTTATAACTGAATGATCTTTTCTACTTGCTTTCAACTCACCTGCCGCCAGGAGCATGCAGAACCACAAAGAGGTGCAGAGCTGGTGCTCTGCAGGAGTGTCAGCCAACCCTCAGGGTAGCTAAATCCGCCCAGAGGTACATGATTAGGCAGTGGCTGATCACGTTTTGCTATATTGACTAGAAAAAGGCTCAGAATTCGTGGTGAGGGAAGTGCTGCTCTGCTGGAGTCCTTCTGCGTGACCTTGTGCCGCTCATGTAGCTCCCTGTGCCTCATTTTCTGGAGCAGCACCACCCATCACCCAGATTTGCTGCGAGCTAACCTGGTAATTACTGGTGAGGTGCTTTAGGAAGCCGTGCTAGTGTTCTAAAAAGAAATTATTTCAAAGCTGAGCACCTCAGGCAGGCTGGAAATGGTTCAGGACAAGAAAAATGGACTTTCACAATGTGTGGGGGCCCTTTAGGGCTCGGGATTTGAGCTGGCTCAACAGTGAAGAAAGGATTTATTCAGTGAGTGAACACAGGTGTGCTGAAAAAACGCTGTGATTGCTTCCTTCAAAACAGGTTTAAAAAGACTACCATGTATTTACTGTCCCTGATGTCACTCCTTGTGCACCTCAGGGGTGTTCCCATGCAGCCCACAATTCCCACCCATGCCCAGGGGTCTTGGGTGATTACAGGGGTCTCATGCTGATTACAGACCTTGGGACTGTAATCAGCATCCAGATGGCTGATGTATGATCTACTCTGCAAAGGAAGTATATATTAGAAGAGATAATCCATAAGAGCAAAAATCTTCACCACTGTGTTTCTTTTTTTTTTTTTNTAGGGGGCAATGTGATAAGAACCTAAAAGATGGGGTTTTTAAGAGATCACACTCCATCTTTCTCTCAATCAAGTGGCCTGGGGGCATTTTTTATGAGGGAAAATGGAGCCTGAAGCACAACCTTTTATGACCCCACACCCCCTCATCCCAGCCAGCGCCCACCTCTTTTGCTGCAGAGTTGGTGCACCACGCTTGGTGTGGTTGATTTTTCCCAGGCTGCAGGTGACCCTTTAGTGACTTACCCAGCTCAGAGCTTGAAAAAACTGGTGTGTCTCAGCATAACAAGAGAGAGCAACTGGCTCTAAGTAACTCCCGAAGAAGTTCAGGAGGGCCAAAACAGATTAAATGGATGGCACAAAGTTCATTTCCCAGCAGTATTAATTATCTATTGCTTTTTCTCTGTTTCCTTGCCTTCTTTGCACTCAGATACACAACCACGCTCTGCCATAAAAAAGTTTCAGAGCTCCAAAGTGGGGAGGAGAAAAAAGGCAGATTTTTAACCTTGCTTAAAGTTTTAAAATCACCTCCGTTGTGCCAACTGAAGGAGTTTTGAGTGCTGGGAAAATAAATAAATATAATATTTCAAAAACATCCTGAACTGTAAGAATATTACACCCATAAAAATGCCAGCCTGAGCTTATAAAACTTTAACAGTGGTAATATTAAAAATGAAGAGGGGACCAACAGAGAGCAAAAGGGAGGGCAGTAAAGAAAATAAGAACCTGGCAGGAAGAAATACACAAAAATATGTGGCTTAGCTCAGGTGCTTTATGCATCAGCCCAGCATGAACTAAATACTTTGTCACCCCAGCACTTTTTGTCAGCAGCAGCTACTGGCAACAGCAGGGGGCAAAGGGAAATGGGAGCAAATGCCTGGGATTTATGAGATAAAGAGCACATCACATCTAGGGGACAAGGATATCTCCCACCTGGTGTGCAGGAAGGACCATCATTTGTAACTGCAAGGCTGACAGCTATTGATGAAGTCACCAGGCCAGGGACTGGAAGAGGATGGGAGAAGAGCTGACATGGTAGCTGGGAACAGGGAAGGCAAAGGGATTTGGGAATGCAGTGGCCATGCACCAGTTTATTTGTCCTCTGCGGGAGAAAGGTGTTGTGACCAGCTCTGCAGGAAGCATGGAGAAACACACAGTAAATGGAACAAAGGAAGGGATGGGTTTCCCAGCTGCAGTCTGTGCATGACTTGCTGGAGTTACGACTCAGGGGAGACCAGGTCTGCCTGGTTCCTTGTTGCCAAGCAGGAATGTGCTCCTTAAGATGAGGTGCCCTGAAAGAGATTTGGTGTGGGTCAAGAACCAGCCAACGGGTAGAAAACTGAAAGAGGAATTGAAATTTGGCAGTGAGATCCACGTGGAATTGTCGAGGAGCTGTCTTGGATGCTATCGTAATCCTTATTTTCTTTAAATGACCCTAGCAGAGAAGGCAGGAATGACGTGGAGCTGGGAGTCACTGCTGGTGCTGATAAGGGCTGGGATGTTGCGCAGGAGGAGCTGGGTGCCCTTAAGGGTGAGACTGAGACAAATGGGATGTAATTTAGCAGGAAAAAATGCACCGCCATGTACTTGGACACTACAAACAAGAATTTCTGCTACATGCTGGCAGCTTATCCACAAAGGAGCAGAGATAGATCACTCAGGCATGAGATGGCTGTGAGCCACGGGAAAAGGCGAATGCAAATGGAATCAGTGTTTCCAGAAGGGCCTGGAGAGAGCAGTGCCAAGGGATGAGGACTCGCTGAGACCTTGGGACTGTGCCTGAGCTGCTGGGGACATCTCCCCGTGCCAGCTCAGGCCTTGGCCCTGCGCCCTGAGATGGACCCTGGCAGCTCCCTGCAGCTTGAGGGGCTCCGTGGGGATGTGGCCACTCTCCATAACCACTTTTCTTTTTCCAACGTGTCCACTAAAAAGAGAGATGAGTGATTTAAGCTGGAGGATAATGCTGGCCATTGAGCAAATGCCTCTAAACCATTCCTGACTATGTTTAGACAAGGAATGACAGCATTAATGACTGCTGGAGGAATGAAATTCTGCAAAGGTTTTCCTGAAGGAATCCTAGGAGCAAAGTTCTTCCTAATTTTAAGCTGGAGCTTTGCAAAGCAGTTGCATAACATGACTGTGGGTGACGGGGGAAGATGCGACACAACAGCCCAGGAGATCCTGTCCAGTCCCATGATTTTAAACTCGTTATCTGCAAGCAGAGCTGCAGAAATCAATAGAGCAGGGGCATCCAGCTGGACACTGGTATGAAATCTGCAGATGAATCATGGCCACTGCTTTGGGGCAAAGAAACGAGGTATGGCTTATTTCAGACTTGTCTTTGGAAAGCCCCACTCACGACCTGAGAATTTAGAGTCTCCAGGGCAAGGCAAGTAAAGGAAGCCAAGACAGAAAAAGGCCCTGCATCCAAGTGCCTCCTTTGAAGGGCAGTGCAGATTTCTGCTGTGCTAAAGAGGCATTATCAGGACAGACACAGCTCTTACCAGTGCCAGCTGTCCCACAGGCTTGAAGGGACCTCTAGAAAGGACTATAAATCCCCAAACCAGCATGTTCTTTTAATCCAGCTCGTTAGTTATAGAAGTAGGTAACAAATGAAGCCATAGCAGGAATCTACCTAGATGCCAGCTTCTTCTGCAGAACCATAAATGTTTCTATCACATTCTTTTTAATCAAAATTACCAAAATTCATAACCAAAAGGACAGTGTCCAGCCATCACTGCATGCCTCTTGCATGGGTTTGGAGGGCCAAGGCAAAGGCCAGCAGGGTGGTGACCTCTCAGGATCAGTGCTGGCTGCAGGGTCCAGGCAGATCCATAGCAAGGGGAGCATTTCGAGGGCTCTGGTGCATCTTTGCTATGCCCAGGGTTGGGCTTTTGGGGCATACTGGGCTCCAGGTAGCTCAGAGAGCAACAAGGGCAGTTTCTGAGGCTGTGTTTTATGCCATTGGTATATCTGGCATGACAGAAGAGGAAATGTGTCCAGAAAAGGAAAACAGACACCTGAAAAGAGGGTTTACATGCCAAGAGTATCATAAGCAAGTTAGTGTAGAGGCACAGGGTGCCCACAGCATAGGGAGTGACATCCCTGGAGGATGTAGGTGACACCTCTAGCAGGTGTCTCCACCAACAGGGGACACAGCATCCTTCAGGCTCACCTGTGACAGTGTCTCGAGGGTGGCTTAGGCCAAGAAGGACACTGCCCTTCACCGCACTGTTAGGACAGCTCCCTCAGTTCCCTCCTGCACGTCACCCTTCCCAAGGGTCTTCTGATGGTCAAGATGACCTGTACAGTAGATCAGGAAGACCAGCATGAGGGGATGTTGGGAACTCGCAGAGGGGAAATTCTGGTACTTGTGACTGCACTCAAAAGAGCAGTTGACTTCTGTGCTGCAGACTGGCTCTCAGAGAGCTCTCTCTGTCCTTTCACAAACGTGTGATTTTGGGTTTTGTTCTGACAGTGACAACAGGGCCGTCAGAAAGAAGAGTAAACGGAGAGTAATTACAGGGATTAACATGCAAGAGATGATCACCTGTTGTTTGGGGACTGTATTTCTCTCCCACCTCAGGTACTCTGGAGTTAACAGCAGATTGGTGGCATGAGAGCACGTGCACCTGATTAAATTCTTCACTGATCCTTCCCTTTTTCTATTGAGTCTCATGCCTTGAGGGGTGCTTGATGAGAAGACAGCCCCGTGCTGTAAGATGTACCCACCCTGGAAATCATTTCGACTCCTGCAGAGGTCAGGTCAGAGTGGAATATAGGAAAAATAAGCAGGAGAACTTCTTAGACCTTCTGTCTAGCATGAAACCTGAAATGCAGGTGCCAAAGGATCAGCTGCTGGACATCAAAGTACCCACAGCACTCCATCCTGTGCCAGCTGGGAAGATGCAATGACCTCCAGTGAAAAGATGCAGACTAATTCCATTGTCTTTGACCCTTTTAGAGGAAATTGTTTCTTTCCCTCAAGAGAGGAAGGTTTGATTCAAAATCTAGCAGCCAGCACACTCTGGCCTTTGGATTGCTTTTAAAGCACTGGTCCTGTGAGAATCCTCCACTTCAGTTCACCTCCTGCCCTCCCCAGTGCAGGGCAGGCTCCTCTGGCTCCTTGCAGACCAAGCTGGCAGCCTGAAGCAAGACTCCCTTCAGTGGTTCATCCTCTGCCAAACAAAAGGAAAACAGTGCCCTTGATCCCAGCTCAGGAAATGAGAGTGGTTCTGAAGGAACTCCACCTTACCAGGCCCCGGCCCCGCTGAGCCCGGCTGCAGGAAGCAGCACCTCCCTCGGGAGCTGCCTCCTCTCTTCCCCTGGCAGGACTTGCCCAGCATGGGGTGGGCTGGCCTGGGAAATGGGTCAGGATGTCCTCTGGCTGAGCTGGGCAGGTGTAAAGCACTGTACTGTGTGCCCAGAGGGGTGGGATGTGGGTCTCAGAGCTGGCCTCTTGCTCGCACCACGGGTTGGAAAAGACCTTTAAGGTGATCGAGTCCAACTGTTAACCCAGCACTGCCAAGGCCACCACTGAACCATGTCCCTAAGTGCCACATCTACACTGCTTTTGAACGCTTCCAGGTTGGTGATGCCACCACTTCCCTGGGCACCCTGTTTTAATGCTTTTGTGCTTTTAATGCTTTTAATGTCTTTTTGGCGAAGAAATTTTTTCCTAATACCAGTCTAAACCTTCTCTGGTGCAACTTCAGGCTGTTTCCTTTCATCCTTTCACTTGTTACCACGGAGAAGAGACTGACTCCCACCTTGCCAAAACCTCCTTTCAGGGAGTTGTAGAGAGTGAGAAGGTCCCCCCTGAGCCTCCTTTTCTCCAGACTAAACACCCCCAGCTCCCTCAGCTGCTCTTCATCAGACTTGTGCTCCAGACCCTTCCCCAGCTCCTTCGCCCTTCTCCAGGGTTTTCACTCCAGAAAACCCTAAAGCAGATCTGACTCTTCCTGGGCCACAAGCCCCCACCTTCAGGGCAGGAACCTCATCCCTTCTGACAGGGTGGGGGTCACCTGGCTCATGAAGCATTGGGAAAGAGTGACCTGGCAGAGGGTCTCACCCTTTTCACATTCACTCCCTGCCCTCCCAGCCGTGACTTTGATAAACACTGCTCTCCGCTCTTCCTGCCTGGGCCAGAAAGTTAAACACAGGGGTTATTTCTCTCCCATCCATGGGGAGAGCTTTCGACCCACAGGTGATTCTAGGTGGGCTTGGGCACCCACCTGAGAGCATGGACTCCTGACCCCTCTTCCACCTTACATTTGACTTGGACCTGCTTGACCTCCTGATACGGGAGGAGAAAAATCCACGTAGCTGCCTCTCTGAAGGGAGCTGGCCAATCAGGCTAAAGAAACCCAATTTGCTTGGCTTGTCAGAGGGAAAGCCAGGAGGTGATGTGACCGTGGCTGACAACCCTTGCCCCCTGGGAAGAGCTGTGCCCAGTGGATCCGTCGGGGAGGCACGACGCGATGCTGCGGCTGCGCGTGTGCACAGGCAGGGCGGCTCAGACTGGGGATAAAGGCAGGCATTTACTCCACAGGGATAATTAACCACTTCAGTAGCTCACCCAGGGACACAGCACAGTGGCTTGCAGCCTTTAAGATCAGGACTGACTGCCTTTGCCAGTGATTTATTAGATCTCCAAAGAAAGTCCCGGGCTTGACGCACAAATCACGCTCCGTGTTATATCAGGGGTCAGGCTGGCCGACTGTAATGACTCCTTCTGGCCTTGAAATTGATCGCCGGTGTCAGAGGGACAAATAATTCCTCCAGCAGAGCCTGCTGGAGGAGAGAGAGCTCCCAGGGCATGACCATCTTCAAGGAGACAGTGGCAGAAACACTGCCCAGGTGGCCCCGTCCGTCCTGCAAAGCTCCGTGGCAGCGCCGCAGCGGCCACCGATGCTGTGCCAGGTAACAGCGTGGGGACACAACCCCCATCCTCCCCCAGGCTTCCCCTCCTAGGTGACCCAAAACCCTCAATGAAACCGGTGAGTTGTCAGAAGGAAAGGGCTGATAAATGTTCTGCTTATCTTTCAGGCAGATTTTATGTAGCAAATGAGGTTCAAACAAACAAAAAAAAAAAAGTCTTCTGCCAGTCTTGTTTTAACACTGTCGCAGCAAAAGGATCTGTGGGTCTCAGCAGATGTTCTATGCCCTGACATGGCACAGTGACACTGCAGGGGGAAGTTCAGGCTCCACTCTTCCCCCTCTGCCTGTCCCTCCATGACCCTTCCCTGATGCAGATTTCCATTCCCTAACAGAGTCACTCTTCCTCTTGTGCAGGGACTTCCAATTTTCTCTCCACGGAACAACTGCAGCAAAGGCTCTGAAAGGGGGAGGGGAAATCTCATCTCTGTAAAATGCTAACCCCGGGGGTAAATCTTCAACAGGATCTGGTCAGTTTTAGCCGTGCAATTGTCATTGACGCTAATGGGAGACATACAGCTAAATAAGCATACTGGAAATACCCTGGTCCCCAGCTGCCCAGTCTAAATAATAATCATATCATGAAAAACCAAACCAGAGGGGAAGGAACAAAAAGGCCCTGTTCTCCCACCACAGGAGGCCAAGAGAAGATCCGTGGCAGAGGCAGAGATGTCACTCACTCCTCACCCGTCACAGCACAGGGCAGCAGGGAATAAGCGTCCGTGATGCTGGGGGAAGGCCAGCAGCTCTCTGGGCATATGTTACTGTAAATTTGAAATTAGAGCCACTGAGGGGATGTGAAATGACAAACCCAGCTGCCGACGGGGGTGCTGGCTGCCAGCAGAGTAAAGTGTCAATTATTTACCATTTGCTAAAGGACACCGCTCTCTGCAGTCATGCTGGAGTGTGTGTGAAGTGCATCTTAATCTCCCTCCCCAGCGTGTGGGCTGCAGGAGGCAGCCCCAGCACTTCCCTCTGCTGGAGCAAGGCTGGGGGCTGAGGCATCCCAGCGTGACTCCTGGCCACGTAGGAATGGCTGGAGCCTGTGCTGGCTCCCCTGGAACAGCCCCGACGGCCAGGGCACAAAGCAGGGCTGAGAAACCTGAGGTCGGGGCAGGGATGGACACACAGGTGACATCACCTCACACCTTTGTGTGTAGAACTGTGGTTTCTCCTGTGAGAGGTGAGAGCAGGAGGCACCTGTGTGCCCACCACGGCGTGGCACAGCACTCCTGGGATGGGATCCAGGCCAGGAGCCGTGTTTGGGACAGCTCCACTTCACTGCTCCTGTTGCAGCGGGATGTGCGGCTTGAAAAAGCAACAGGGGAGAATTGGAATTTTATAAACTGAGTGTGTGTGTGTGTGCTTGTGCAAATAAAGCAGATGGTGAGGGCGTTCGCATTAGCACTCATGCCAAAAGTCCCTAGATTGTGTCTTCTTTCTTCGCCAAATTTGGGCTGGGAGCATCACTTTAAAAAATCACTGTTCTTCTGCTGTTGGCAAACGTGGGCTCCCCTGGAAATCTTTATTCATCAAAACATTCCTCCAGTCTGACCAAAACCTTCTATATTTGGGGCCCTGACAAGTCAAGGCACTTCACAAGTGCTGGTGGCTGCTTAATCACAGGACTCTCATGAGGTTCAGTCATCCTAAATAAGTCACCAAGGCCATGAGTCATGTCACAGGTGGGCTCCACAGTGATTCAAGGATGACATGGTCCCTCCTGATTTATTTCATGATATCATTACCCCAAAGAAAACTGATTTGGAAGAAGTATTTCCAAGCCTTGCATCCCACCTCTTCCACTTGAGCTTGAAGTCTCTCCCTAGTGTCCCCTAGGACAGGTGGCCAGAGGAGACAGAGCTGCTACTCCAGCCCCTGGGTTTGAAGGGAAGGGTTTAGGAAAAGGTTTTAGTTTTTCCTCTCAGGGCTGGGCAAGGCTTTTCCCTGCCTGGCTGTGGGACTGCATTATCCTCTGGGGACTCCCAGCAGTCAGGCACAAAACAAGCGCTGCTTTTCTGATGATAAGCCGGAGGGGAGGTGTGAAACCCATGTAACACTATCTGTTGAAACACCTTGGCTGCAGCACTTACACCCCCTGTCCTGCGCCACCTCAAGGACAGCCACATGTGATTGATGCTCGGCTGCTGGCATTGGTGCATCGTGGCTGCTGGCTGCAGGCAGCTGTTTCAGAGCTCTTTGCACGCTCTGTGCACAGAGCCTGAGGGTCAGGAGGTGTTTTATGGCCAAACTTCATATACTTGTGTGCATTTAGCCAAGGGAACTGTGTATCTCATGCCCACCGTGGCCACTGGCACCCTGCTCACCATGTGCACCTTGTTTCTTAAGAGCCACATCCGAGGTGAAGGAAGAGAAGACGTGAGCTTGCTGCATGCCCCAGTGAAGCAAAAATGCCCAGCTGTTCCTTTTCTGCTCATGGGCACACGGTTTCTCCCCCATTTATCAGGCTGAGAGCAAAGAGAAAGTTTCTGCCTGTAGCCTGTTATCAGAACTATTAGTGATAACTCCTGTATGAGCATGTCAGGTGAAAGGTAGGGAATGCCACACCCCAGCAAAACTACCTGGGAACTTGAAAATCAAAGATTATTGATCTGGAGTCAGCCTTCTTTGTTATAAAATAAACGGGCATTAAAAGAACCCCACTTTATGCCATGCATGTCCGTATCTGGATGTGTGCATATGCAAAAGGACAAGGCTCATAAGATAAACAGCAGGGATAAATGAAACTCCTGGGTGTAATCGAGGTCTGCGCCATGATCTGTGGGAATTTTATCACTGCCTTCAGCATGGCTTTACCCTGTGTTGCAGCAGCAGCTGTGACCTGGGAACTTTGCACTGCTGGAAGGGGAGATCTCAGGACAAGGACTTCTGGCCTTGGGAGGACCAAAGATGTCAGAGGCTGCTGCAGAGGATAATTCATTTTACAGCACTTGTACAACAGCTGCTGTCTCTCAGTGCACCCTGCACACTTGGAGCCCAGGATGACTGAGTCAACTGGCTTTGCAGGAGGTAGGATTGGAAAAATTGCTCCATTAAAAAAAAATTAAAACAGTAAAACTTCCCTGAAGTTAGTTTTCACTGCACTGCAGGTGGCCTCCAGAGCTCTTCGCAAGAGGGAGATGCTCTTCGCAAAAGCAGGAGCAAGGAGCATCCATCCTCCTCAGGAGCAGGGCAGGGAGGAGCTGCACAACGCTCAGTGGAAATCAAAACCATGCAGAGGAGTGTGTTCAGTGGGGACATCCAGCACCCAGGTGAAAGCTGGGTGGTGGTGAAAGCTGCTGGTGAAAGCTGCTGGTGAAAGCTGTTACCCTCTCTGCCACTCCAGCCTCCCAAACAGAGCAGGGAAGCTCCTGGAGGGTTGATCCAGATGAGGCCAAGGTCCTTCTGGGTTTTCACAGGAGTTTTCTTTGCTCATGGAATCCCTCTGGGAGCTGGGGAGGAAGCCATGGGGTGGTTCTTGGCAATGTCTTTGCAAGAAGGGAGGCGATCACGCCAGCACAGCTCCAGGTACTGCTTTGGGAGCTCATGGCACTGCTGGCACAAGAGTGGGATGGGCTACACCAAACTTTAAAGACGCTCCAGCCAGTTTGCTGCTCCCTTCCCCACTTGAACCAGCCAAAGGCAACAAGATGTCTGTGCTCAGACCAGTCAGCCACAGTTTTCTTGACTATCCCGTGAATTTGAGGGGGGATTTGATTCAACTTATTTCAGTAGCAATCTCTTCCTTGCATAATCACCTCATTTAGCATATGAAAATATTCCTTTTATATAATAAGTAGAGTGCAATGTGACCCCTTCCTCTGCCCCCTCGCTCCCCTCCTGCCTCCTGGCCAAACCCACACCTTGGCACCCCTCGGCCCTGCTTGGAGCGGGCACCAGCACCCGAAGAGCCACTGCTCCAGGGGAAACATCAAAGGTGAAGGGTTTGGCTCTTGACTGAGAAACACACAGGCAAACTCGCAACATTTGACTTTCCCCTGCTCTGCGTTGACTTTCTCGTTGTGATAACAGGTAAGAAATCACTGCCCGTGCTGTCACTGAGGCGGCTCTTCTGTCAACAGACTCCAATTCTCCTGGTCCCCCCCTCCCTTTCTCTTCACAGATTAATTCTCACCAAAACGGAGAATTATCTTCAGACGATGCTGGCAGGGGCGAGGTTGACAGGAAGACAAATCAGACGGTGGGCATGAACCACAAATTTGTTATTTCAGCTTGTGCTGCCTGACTTCTGGGAAATTATATATAGCATTAAAAAATGCTAGTGTGTGTGTGTGTTAATGATGGCATGTCAAGAGCAGGGTGCTGTATTTGCCACTCTGTATCAGAGTAACACATTGGCACTCTGGTGAGGTGAGACCCAGCAGGCGAGGGGTGCTCTTCATCAAAGACCAGCATCAGATGGTTGGAGCAAAGACAGGCACAAGAAAGGGGAAATCACAGGTGAATTAAACTGATCTCAGCCACACATCGGCTATGAGTAATTGCTTTAGGAAAAAATCACTACAAGTGTGGTAGTAAGGGAGGGAGATACATGGGTTGGCTGAAAGTCATCCAAAGGATCAAGCTAAGCTCTATGTTTCACAGAATTAACTTACTTCAAATGTTTTAGGGCCTATCCAAAATGATGATTTCCATTAGAGGAAGGTGAAGCAGTCAATGTGGTTGTACCAGCCACTTCCCAGGGTTCAGCAGGAACACACAGGGCACGCTGCTGACCTTCCACTGAGCTCAGCTGACTCTGGCACTGGCACTGGCACAAAACACGTGTGAACATCCTGGGCTGCATCAAAAGGAACGTGGGCAGCAGGTCCAAGGAGGAGGTTCTCTGCCTCTGCTCTGCTCTGGTGAGACCCTGCCTGCAGTGCTGTGTCCAGTTCTGCTGGCCCCAGCATAAGAAGGACATGGAACTATTGGAGCAAGTCCAGAGAAGGGACACAAAGTTGATAACAGGACTGGAGCAGCTCCCCTAAGGAGACAGGATAAGAAAGTTGGGGTGTTCATCCTGGAGAAGAGAAGGTTGTGTGGAGACCTCAGAGCACCTTCCAGAATCTGAAGGGGCTACAGGGAAGCTGGAGAAGGACTCTTTGTCAGGAACTGGAGTGACAGGACAAGGAGTGATGGGTACAAACTGAAAGAGGGGAAATTTAGATCAGGTATTAGGAAGAAACTCTTTACTGTGACCACGGTGAGGCCCTGGCACAGGCTGCCCAAGGAGGTTGTGGATGCCCCGTCCCTGAAGGTGTCCAAGGCCAGGTTGGATGGGGCCTTGGGCAAACCTGGGATACTGGGAGGTGTCCCTGCCCATGGTGGGGGGAGTTGGGGTGAGATGATCTCTAAGGTTCATTCCAACCCCTCAACATTCTGTGATTCTGTGCTTCTCTGGTCCTCGCAGGACAAGACTGGAAGACCTGAGTGTATGATAACTTTTTCTACATCTTCACACTGAACACAAGGGCAAAAAAGATCTTCTGAAGCGAATTACTTCAGATAATCAGAAAAATACATAGGCTAGAAGTTAGTTTTGACGACTGAGGGGGTTTTAGAACATCTTCCAAAATGCAAGAGAAGCAGTGAGACCCTCCCCCTTCCCTTCCCCCCCAGAATCTGTGGGCTGCAATGTGGTAAATTTATGTATAGGCTTACGGGACTTGGCTGTCTGCCACAGCAGGGGCACGAATTCAGTGACCCAGGAGTTCCCTCCACCTCTGTGCTTTGTATGTGCCTCTGACACACAAAATGGTGATGGCCCTCAGAGCTTGTAAAAATGCTTCTGTTAATCCATTAATAAATTCTGCTTAGCAGCCACAATGCAGGGTCTTAAAAGCTTTGCAGCGCTGGGGTTTTCAGAAGGGTGTTGTGTCCTGGGCTCAGACAACAGGAGGCAGCCAAACCTGCAAGAGCCAAAGGTCACTGGTTTTTGCAGAGCCTCAGCATTCCTATCTTGACTGCCAGGGAAGAGCTTCCTTGGTTCATGGAGATTTTTACAAACTGAAATGGCACTGATGAGTGGTTATATTTTGCTTAAGAACTGGGTTTGCTCTCTCTGTGAGAAATAACCAGGTACTAGAGAGTGCCAGAATGGTGTAGAGAGGAAAGACAAGCCAGGAAAATGACATTTCTTTTTAAAGAGAGTGCAAATGAGGAAGATGGAAATCAAACACTTTGCCATTGCTTAAAATGCCTTTGAAGCAAAAAAGCACCAAGAAAACTGGAGGGCAGTACTACCAAGCCAAGAATGGCCTCTTAGGAAAGACATTCAAATCCACTGGTGTCATAAGCTAAGCAAGGTAATAATATTTTACATATTAATATAATGAATATTTATCATATTCATTACACACATAAAATGTATTTAAATATAAAACATACATGTGTGTGTAATTAATCGTATTTTGCTAAGAAGTCTCTATATTAGAGAATTATATTTTCCCAGGAAAGCCATGTAGGAATTAAAATCCAGAAAAACCAACAATGCTATTAAGTGCGCATTTTCAGACGAGAGACAATAAACTCCAAACACAACTTTTTTCCTCTTTACTTAAAGGTAGAGCCTCTTTTTTCTTTTTGTCTTTGTAGTGGCCTTTGCATGTGCGCCCTTCCCTGCCAGACTAATCTGTCTGCTGCCTTTCTGCCGTTCTGCAAAGATAATACATATTCTTGATCCCTCCTTTTGAAAAGCCCTCAGGAAAACATGACTCAAAGGAGGAATAAAAAGCTGCAGCAAAGGACTCCATTTCTAGGTAATTTCTTCTAAATCCTGCTTTCAGTTTATTACCCTGACAAAGAGTCTCTCAGCTGCAGAGCAGAGCCCGACCTCCCGCAGGGGATATACCGAGGATTATCTAGCCTGAAATGAAAGTCTGTTGACCTAGGGAAAACATTTCACTAAATAACAGCAGTTGTGAATTGAAGGGACCTGTGGGGCATTAGACGCGGTGTAAAAGCAATTTGAACAGAGCAAAGAAAATAAGTGGAAACGGTTTTGGGTAGGAAGGATAGGTAAGGCATGTAAATAAATACATTTGTGGGGCGGGTAAATGAAAACACGCTCGCTTTTCCACTGCTGCCCCCTGAAATGGCAGCTGCAGAGGGATTCCAGCCCGGGCAGAGTCCCACAGCTTCCAAAGGCTTCACCCAGCCAGAGGTGGCCTGGCCCCACCACGCTTCCTGCTGTCCAGCAGGACTCACAGATCCTGGGATGCTCCCTGCACCTCCACCAGCATCTCCCCACCTGCAGGGCCCTGATGCGCCACTCTGCATCTGACTATCCGTGGCTGTGCCTCTGGATAACCCTGCCTTGGCCAGGACACTCTGTTTTCAAGGAAATTAGGTAGCTACCAATGCTTGAGCAAATTAAAATTAGAGGAAGCAAAAAGACATTAAATTTCTAATCTTGAGCTTATCTTCCCAACCCACAGCCCAGTAGAAACACAAGACCCATTGGCAACTTTGGCTAAAGTGACTTTAATGTTAACAAACCAAAGAGCTGGGATGGTGCCTGATCCTCTCTCCTTGGTTTGTTAACATTAAGAGCAGGAGCAAATAATTGCTGGCATCCCACCTGGCCCTGGACCACAGGAATTAAAGCATTTTTGCTGTTCTGGGGTGAGTTATGTGGGTCCTGTTGCCCTTGTCCTGACCCTCTGTCCTGTGTTCCAGTGATATCCTGGCAGTTTTTATTAAACCACCCCCTCCTCCCCTGCCCGGAGTAAACTGGTTGCTTTCTCCAGGGCAAAGGAGAATTTCTGAAGGGTGGCATCACAGAGGGGAAAATGGCAGGGGATCTGCTAGGCTCAGTCTCCACGCTCATGAACTTTCTTTTTAAATCCTGCATAAAACAAAAGGCGATGTGAAATAGATTGTTGGACTGGGGAATATCTCTGGCAGGGAAATTTTTCAGTTGTTGAATAACAATCTGAGGCAGTGATGGAATTGCTGCAGCCTAAGATGTACAAAATGAGGGTGGAAAAAAAGACCTTGACTCTTTTATGGAGTTTCTACAAATCCAGGGATCAGCTGTGCCAGGCAATGTGAGTTACAATAGTGGTGAAAGCTCTTGGAAGTGACCAGTGATGTTCACACTCCTCAGATTTTGGGGAACTTCCCTGAACCTCCCCCTTTTTATTTTAAGCCAGATTTTATTTTCCCAAATACAGCAGATCTGTGAGAAACAAACCCCTCCATGTGCTAGATGGATACCAGAGATTCAACAACTAATTCCCAGCCTTTGATCAGAGCTTTTGTAAAAAAAACTAATTAAAAAAAAAGCCATTTGAGAAAAGGGTGAGGCTGTGGTGTGTACAACACATCCCTGGCAAGGCTGGTGTAAGAAATGCTTTTATGTTCCACTTGTCCAGATTAAGGACATATTATTGACCCCGTGCGACAGTTGGTACATCCACTGAATGGCCTCAGTTAGAAAGAATAGATATAAATCTTATATTTTGGGGTCAGGGGATGCAGTGGGACACCTGCCCCACGAGCCTGTGCCATGACCAAAGCCATGGAGAGTGGAGCAGTGGGAAAGGAAGGGTTTGGGAATGGCAGGACTCTGCCAGGGCACGGCAGCTACCCGGGGATGGTGCAGACGCCTGGGTGCTCCTCCAGCCCTGCTTTCTCTGAGCTCGGTGTTGTCCTTGCTGCACATCCTCACACTCGGGACGGTTTGCATGACTCAGCCAGGGATGAGTAGGAAAAGGAATGTCATCATTTTGATCCAGTTAAAAATAATTTATCTGCTGCTTTCTCTCTATCCTGTCTCGTCATCCCTCCTTCCCCCCCCCCCCCCTTTTTGTTTCTTTTTGTTTTTTCTTTTTTTTTTTTCTTGAAGAGAACTATTAGCATATGTTTAGGAAGGTAAATCGTCCCCTGAGTTAAATTAGCACCTGATCAAATGCGTGCAAAGTGCTAATTGAGCTTTGCAAGCAAACCCGACTGAAAACAAGCTTTTAAGACTCCAGCAAGCAGGCATCAAAATTGAGGCCATCCCAAAGGAAGGGGAGCGTTTTCAGACAGCTGCCTGCAGCATTACTCAGTGACAGGAGTCAGACCATTTCATCCCGAACAGAGGGAGCAGACGGGCCGGCATTTCTAAAGTGAGCAGCTCGTTTGGCCCCGCTCTCCACTTCCAGAGAGGACAAACCTTTCCTTGCAGGGAGAAGCAGGTCCATACGTGTGGCCCGGGGTGCCAGACACACGTATTTCTCACGGCCTGTGTACTCAGGGAGTGTTTCCTCGAGGGGTGATGCTGGTTGCTTCTCGCACACTCACTCCCCCATTCCTGGTGGACTGGGCAGGAGGGACCATTCCTGGCACTGCAGCAAGAATTGAGGGGAGGACACAGGACAAGGCAGCACAGCCACTTCCCAGGCAGGAACTCACTGGGGTGCCCCAAAAGATAACAGAGGACACTGCCAGGACCCCCCACCTCTTGGTTTCTAACAGAACTACACGTCTGCATTTGTTTTAAAAAGATACCAGATGGTTTAAGGTAACTGCTGCGGCTTCCTGGGAAGAAAGGTATAGAAGCTTTCAGTCCTTTGATGATGCACACACGAGGAGAAGACGGACCCGTAGATTTAGGGGCCTTTGAGGACAGCAGAGATGCCCCAGGAAACAGGAGAGCTGAAGGCTGTTGCTCCCAGAGGAGTGGGACAGCCAGTGGGGGTGGCTGAGCCACTTGTTTCAGAAAGAGGAGCAGGAGATCCCCGCTGCTGCAGCAAGTGGGTTTTGCTGATATGGCAACTGCTCAAAAGTTGCTGTTTCCTTTCTCCTTCCTGTGCTCCTTCTAAAAAACTGTGACTTTATCTTAAAGAGAAAAAAGAAGAAGAAAAAAAAAAAAAGAGCAAGAAATCTTGGGACTTTTCAATCAAACAACAATTTTTTAAATGGTGTTTAGATGGCAAAGCCTCCTTATGGATACCTGTGGCCAAGGAGCTGCTCTTTGTCCCATCCTTACAGCAGCCAGTCAATATGATAGCATTGATACTTGTGCTTTTTTTTTTTTTTTAAAGTCATCCTTTCTCCTAATTTGATATAATTGCTTTGATAATTAGCCAAACGACGTTACAACTTCTCCCCCCTCCAAGCAATCTCCACCTCTGTGCAGGAAGCATGCTAATTTGCCAGAGAGCATCACGGCATTTGCATGTTTTCCCCATCTAATTTGGTAGCCTTGGTGCTTAAAGCAGGTGTGATGCTAATAAGGCAACTTGAGCAATCAGCCCGGCTAGAGATTTGTGGATTGCACAAGGATTTGTTTGGAGTGTCTTTCCATGTCTGCTGCTCAGACTAAATATAGCTGGAGGGGGGAGAAGGAGGGAACCTGGGCATGTAATATGGACTAGTAGGAGGGCTGTGGCATTTGCTTTTTCTGAAAGCCTTTGAAGAGAGGGTACCTGCCCCTCAACTCAGCCTGAACACCTTTGTGTTCAAGGAATGACTGGACGTGGCACTCAGTGCCATGGTCTGGTTGATAAGGTGGTGTTCAGTCAAAGGTTGGACTCTGCCTCAGAGGTCTTTTCCAACCTCACTGGTTCTGTGATTCTGTGATTTTCCTCTATGGCCACGCTCAAGAGTGATGTTTCCAGAGAAACGGAGGGTCCCTGACTCCTCCTGCCTTTGGTGCTGAGCAAAGCACACAGATCAATAGGGCCGGTGGCAGAACGAAGCTGGAGCTTTGGCACCTGCAGTCCGTGTTTCTCCCGGGCCCCACAGACTTTGCTATTTACCTCCTTGAAGCCCTGATCTGCACCACAGGGCTCTTGCAGGAGCTTCCAGCACGTGGAGTTCAGCCCTGCTCTGCTCTGGCAGTCAGTGTGGGGAGGTTCCACCAGGCTCAGCCTCCACGGGTCACCACAGCACAAGGTTGTTCCTCAGCGTCCTCCAGCCTGGGAGCACCTGGTCCCTCCTTGTGCCACCCTTTTCCTCGTTCCTCCTCTCCTCCCCTCTGTTCAGCCCCACAGGTGAGTGATCCACGCTCTGGGATGGACGTGGAGTCTCTCCCAGGGCAGGGATGTGTGCAGCTTCCCTGGCTGAGGGCGCGGGTTCAGGACCTGCCACCCATCCCATTAGCAGCAGCGTCCTTTGGGCAGGCAGGGACGTCAGGGCTGTCTGGGCAAATTAAAATCAGTTCAGTCTTTGCTTTCACGTCAGCTCCTGCTTTGCCTTCTCGCTTTTCCTGCTGGAGCCCTTGAAGAGAGACACTGCAGAAGTTTTCCAGAAGCAAGACTTTAGACTGCTGTAAGTGGAAACTGCATTTCTCAGGACAAAGAATTTGATTTCCGTCGTCATCTCTATTACATTTGGTTTGTTGTTGTTTATACAGTTATTTATATCGTTACTATTACTATTGCTACTGCTATTGCTTTTTACTATTACTATTGTTATTATTATTTTATTCCAACTAAGCTGGGCTATGAGTTGAGAAACCACTTGAGGATATCTCCTGTCTGCCTGCTGTCATCCCAGGAGTTACAGATGTAGGACTCTGCATTTGGGCAGGGAAGAGTCTGTCTCAAGGCACAGAAAGGACTTTTGAAGGTGATCCCGTTGTGTAGTTTAGATATTCCTGACCCCTGATGATGGTGGGGACATCTGACTCAGTTACCCAAATGACCTCTGTGATTCCTGTACTGATGGGGTGGATCAAACCCTGGATGTGGATCCTACCTTGCACTGCAGTGTTTGCCATCTGGAGCTACACATGGATTGCACCATATATCAGGCATTAGCAGAGAAAATCTGGGGAACTGGCTGCATTCAGACACTCTCTGGAAAAAAACCAGCTCTTTCCCAAATCAGAAAATGCTCCCACCTTGTATAAAGGTGTGGAGCAGGGGGTCACTCTCACTCATGTCCCTGTTCTCCTTTGGGACAGAGCAACGACCCCAAGTCAGCTAGGAAGGGACCTTTCTCCATGAAGTTTCTGGCTCAGTGGAGAGCAGGAATAACTGGGTATTTCATGGACAACTCCTTCCCTTCCTGCTGCCTGCTGGGGTGTGCTGGACCAGGGTGTCACAGCCAACACATCCCACACTGCCAGCCCTGCAGACACTCCCACTGCTCCCAGGACTGTTCCAAGGTTAAATCCTCCTTGACTTAAATTTCCTTCCACCGCAAACATTTCCTTGAATTAATAGTTTCTCAACAATAGACAATCAAAACACTTGCCTGTATTTTATTGTTAAATAAAGCAGGTGAGGGTCAAAAGCAGATAGAAAACAGACTGATTAATGAAAGCGGGTGCTGGGGAGTTTTTTTAACTTTCAACAGATGGAAAAATGATTAATCTCTGGTCTGATTCTGTTGTTTTGATTTATTCTTTATGGGAATCCTTAGAAGGGCTTCCAGCGAGTTGTGGCCCCAGTCGAAAGTGCAGCTGGGAAGGAGGCCACAGCCCAGCAGAGTGCAGGAGGGCCAGCAGGGCTCTCTGGGGAGGAGCAGAGAGGATGGGATGTGTCAGACAGTTGAAGCAAAGCAGGAACCTTCATTTTTTTCAAATGCCGTCTCTAAACAAGTAAGAGGATCGTGGGTAGGGACACGATTAAAAGAAACCTCTCTCTCTCTCTCTTCAGATCCTAAGGACTTTTATCTCTATCTGCCCAAATGTCACCTGGAAAGTTTTGTCTCAGCAAAGGGCAGGCAGAAGCGTGTCAGAGTCCTGGGCCTGGCATTCTGGCCCCACTCCAGCAGCACATCAGCACCTGACTGAGACTCCAGAGCCTCATGGCAGATGTCCACAGCCGTGGAGTGTGGCCCATCCTTGGCTTGATACTGGGAGCTGGGTTTTGACTGGGAGCTGCCAGCCTCCACTTGCAGTCATACACATGCTTAGGGTGGGTTGAGGTGCCCAGAGTCTCATTTGGAAGCCCCAAATGGGCATATTTTGCCTGCCCTGATTTCAGTGGGGAATAAGCAGCCTGAATATTTCTGAGCACAAGTGCTTTTAAACTGCAAGTATTTTTTCCAGGTTGCTCCAGCCAGACACAGTCACCCAGCAGTGTGGGAGAGGGAGAAAACAGAGAGCAGGGGCTGCCTGGCTTCTCAAAACATTGCCTGGCTCTAACTTCTGCCCTGCTTCAGAGAAAGCACAAGCCCTGATTTTAGTCTGCTTAAACTCACTGACCTTCACTGAGCTGACCTTGCCCATGACCCTGAGCCAGAGGAATCTCCGGGCTCTCCCACGTGATATTTGTGCCCATAAACACCTAGATTAAGTGACCCGTGTCAAACACAAAGTGACAACAACGTGGTTTGCCCAGCACTGACCCGTGGCCATGTACTGCACCCTTCTAAAGAAGGAGGTAGCATTCATCAGGCAAAAACACCTATGGATGCACTGGCAGAGCTTTGCAGTGCCAAACCTGGATGGCCAGGGATGGAAACAGCCTGGTTGCCCCTTGCATGTGCAGTTCAAGAAGCAGCATCTGCTGCCAGCTCCCAATGGCCTGTGGCAGGAGCTGGGCTTGTGGCAGGAGTGGGGCTCGTGCCCCCGTGCCAGGGTCAGCGCTGTTTTTCTTTCCCAAAGAGCACAGGCTGGCTGGTGAGTTGTCACAGATTTGCAGTACCAGGAATTAGAGGCATTTTTTAATGTGAACACGATGTTATCTCGTTATGTGTGCTCTCAGGGCACAGCGTGAGGAAAGCGATGGAAACATCTCTGCCCTCAGGGCAAGGCGATTTTCTAACTGGGTCAAGAAAAGAGTTGTCCTGGGCCCAAGCCAGGCAGAAGGGATTGCTGGCCAAGGGAGAAGCTTTAGTCTTCTAAAGTCTCTCCAAAATCCCATTGGCAAAGCTGGGTTACAGCATGGAGAAGTACACATCCTCATTTTCAGATGAGCTGCAGGGTTACTGAGCCTTTACAGTCCTTTGGTAAGGCACCTCAGGGTTAGTAACTAGACCTGAAACCTGGGGACTCCTGCAGAGCACAGCTCAAAGCAGGAACAAAACCTTCAGCCTGTCCACTGGAATACTCCCACCAAGACCTAAGGCTGCCCTGTGGAAACTCAATAACTAAAATCTTGCCTATGCTAAAGCCACAGTGCAGATAAATGACCTGTGTTGCTTTAAAAGATGAAGATATTTTATCCCTTTAAATTAAAATGCAGGGAGATATATATTTTCCTATCAGTGAAAAGCATCCTACTGTCTATTTTAGCTGGCAGACTTGCTGCCAGAAAGGAAATGAGAATATTATCCCTAATGAGTCTTCTCATAATGGTAATTTTCCAAAAGAGGTACCAATTCTAGCTTTGTGTCAACAGTCCCACATCTGCAAGACTTGGAACAAACCTCCCAAGCCTGTTACAGTATGCAGGCTCACTCCTCCACAGTCGATGTGGTAATGTCTTGTCAGAGCAGCAATTCCTGTTCTAATACTGACAGAGATCCTTCCCGTGTGTGTACAAACACGGCTAAGTCCACGCTGTGCCTCCGGTCTCCTCCAAAGCTACCAGTCTAACCCACACTTCTCTTCCCCACTTATCTCCTGACTCTTTGCCACACTCGGGCTGCCCCCAGGGATGGTATCCTGCCTCATTTCTGGGAGGCCCCTCATTTTAAGTCATTTGACCCCAGTCTGCCAAAGCCATTGGAGGGAGTTAAAGCAGCATCTCCAGACGTCTCACTGGCCTCTGTGGGAAGCACAGAACCACAATTTTCCCCTACATCTGCAAGAGGGCCAAAGCATCCACCTGCCTCCTTTTGGATCTTGGCAGAATACAGCCCTGATCAAACAGCCCTCTGGCTTTCAAGCTTTAAAAAACCAAGATTCATCTGTTTTTAAGCCTGTCTCCAGGAGCAGCTGGGATGTGTCAAAAGTCTTTGATCCTTGCACCATGTGGCAGGTGTGGTGATGTGCTGTTTAGGGCTGGGGTAGAGTTAATTTTCATCACAGTGCCTGGTGTAGGACTGTGTGGGGCTCCATGGGGCTTATTTGCCAAGTGGAACTAAACCACAGAAAGCGAAAAATCAAGACCAAAAGTCTGCAAATTACTTCAATTCGTGTTTTGTAAGATTTCTGCAGAACCAGCTCTGTGCCTGGCCTTTGCACAAAAAGGCTGTGTTTATCTGAATCCCTCACTGGTTCGGCTGGTCTAGGTTTGATCCTCTTCTCCATTTCTGAAGTGTATGCCTGTTAAAAAATTAAGAAATGCTTGGGGGATGCCCAGAACTTTGGAGGTCCTATATAACCCCATGTGGAGAAGGATGTCTGAAATACGGCAACACCGTAATGATAAAGGTGTGCAGCTGAACAGGGCAGGAATTTAACAGGCACTGAAGTAGAAATTCCAGCCTTGGGATACACCTTGAGCAAGCAATCCATTAGCTTGTTTATCCTGGTGTGCAAAGACTCTGGAAATCTATCTCATATTGCCCCCTCGCTCTGCCTTGGTTTCCCAGGAGTTCGTGTCCAGGTTGTCACTCAGAAAATGTTGAGCCAGCCTCAGACCAAAGAAGGAAGGCACCTTTCCTATGGGAATCTTTGCTTTAAACTTTTAAGGCAAAATAGATTCAAGAAAAAAGTGGAAGCCCAGAGTCAGGCTCTCCACAGGGATGGGAATCACAGACCAAGGGGCTGCACAATGGCCCAAGGGTGTCAGATCCAGCCTTGCCAACATTGCACTGGCATACACGACTGTGCACATGTTTGGAAAACGCTCTCAGGCACTAGTGGGACTCTTGGGGCTGTCCCATGCAGGGCCAGGAGCTGGGCTGTGATGATTCTTGTGGCTCCCTTCCAGCTCAGAGTAGTCTGTGATCAATGCAGAGGTGAATTTCTTGTACTTCGTCAGGAGCCTGTAAAACAAGTGAGCCAAAGCTGAAGGGTTTTAGGGATTCACAGATCTTTCAGACAAGCCAAGGCCAAGTCTGAAGCAAACCTGAGCCAATGCCTTTCACTTGGAAAGTTCAGGGTAACGTTAGACTCTGATGGAGCTTAACATCACAGAGATAAGTTAACATCACAGACATAAGTTCAAATCCACCAAGATGCCTTAAGACCCTTCCAGGACCAGAGACTGTGTCCAAGCCCATTTCCAAGCCCAGACTTGTTTCTCTGCTGTAGGAAACAATGCTGCAATATGAATAAAAATGCAATAACGTTCAATGCCAGACCTGATAAGCGGAGAAGAGCGATTTATTTTTAAACAAAATGAAAGTCACTCCCTCACACTGTCATAGTCACATAACCCTAAGCACTGAGGAGTTTGTATCCACCTGATCTGGCCACGATTCCTCATGCTGGCACAGAGGACCAGGAGCATTGGCTGCCCAGTCCTCACCAAGTCTCCTGAGTGGCACTGTCCAGGTTCAGAGATGCTGTTTTTCACTCATCAGGCACTGAGGATGATGAGTCTCTCCATCCTGCCACACCTCCCCGTGAGTCATCAGGATTTTGTCTCCTGAGTCCTTTGTCTCCTGATCTGGGTGTTCTGAGGAGCTGTCCCTAGATGTGCTTCTCAAAGACCTGCCAGTCCAGGTGCCACCAACAACCACCATCCCTCCTGTCCCCCTCCTGCCAGTTACTCCTTTGGGAGTTCTGCATACCAATATTCCCATTTATCCTCCTTTCATACCAATCTTCACATCTCTGTCACAACTTCCTCTACCACCACATGGGTTCTGCATGAGTCTGTGCTCGTGCACACCTTTCATCTGAGCTCCAGGATGCTGCCAAGAGGGAGAGCCTGGCACTCGCTCAATCCACAAGGAAGGTTTCAAGGCACTCAGATGAGGAGCAATCACCCAGCAGGTCTTCTGAACTCAGGTCTTCCCAAGCTCCACATGGGTGCTTTGGATAAGATTTACCCACTCAGATGTAGACTAATTATCTCCTTCTGAGCTCCCTGGCTAAAGGACAGAGCCCATCCTGGGAGCAATACCTCCCTTCCTGGTGGAGATGGTAAGAATGGGTTAGCTGGAGTGTGTCCATGGAGCAGCTGCTCCTATCCACTGCCTGCCCAGGGAGAAAAGGACACTGAGCTCAGACTGAGATGTCTACCCTAGGCCTCCAAAGTTAGGAGAGCTGAATCCTATCCTTGCAGCCCGGAGAAGAGTAATTAATAGGGGCGGGAAATGCAAGGATGGTGTGGCTTGCCATTCACAACCTGATCCCAAATCCTTTCTTAGTTGCTCATTGCATGCGAGTTGGAGCTTCTCCACACTTCCTGCCAACTTCTAAAAGCATGAGCAAGCTCAAAGCAGGTTTCCCAGGATTCTTCCTCTGCAGACTGCTCCCTGCATTTTCATCTCCAAGCACCCCTCTCCTGCTGGCAAGGCCCTTGAGTTGACCTGCAGCCCCCCTCTAGTGCAGCAGAGTTTGGGTCTTTTGATCTAAGTTGGCTCAAGGGTGGTCAGGAAGTGCTTTATGTTCTAGAGTACACTGAGGCTTGGGAAGAAAATGTTCTGTGAGCTATGCTGGGCAGGAGAGGCTTTCATGTGGCTGCTCATGACAGGAGGGGACTGGATGGGGTGAAGCAGGGGGTCCCTTCCCCACTGACCTTCCCAAGTGCACCAGTAGGACAGGTCAGTGGCTCGGCAGCCTCCACTCTATCCCTTCCACTGGCGTGCAGCCTTCTGGTTTTGCCTGGGGCTTTGATTCTTAAAAAAGTGAAGGGAACCCCAAGTTACTGCTGGGAGAGTTGTGTTGCCAAGCCAGATCCAACTGCAAGCAAAATAAATGTACAGGCAAGGTCCAAGGAGAGCCCCGGACACCAGCCAGTGTGTTGGTGGCAGCTGGAAAGTTTGTGGGCTCTGAAGTGTTGCAGGAGACCTTGATGACTCCATACATCTCTGATGCATGGGAGTGCATCGGTTAACTCAGTAACAGGTGTCAAAATGTCCCAGCTTGCTGGGAATAGGCTTTGTCACCCTCCCTCTCCCTGTAAAATCCTATTCTCGGCATGCTGGCAATAAATAAGCCCCTTGTCATGCACCGTGGGTACACCAAGTGCTCAAACAGGGCCATCCTTTGGAAGGGAGGTCTATTTTCAGCTGTGATTTTAGCTGGAAAGGGGAAGCTCTCGGTAGAGGTTCTGGCATTTTGCAAGGCTCAGCTGAATTGTTGGTGCCTGCTGGTCCCCACAGTGCTCCCGGCGTGGTGGTGTCAGCGTGTCCTCACAACCAAGGGTAAGGTGACAGTTTGATTAATGTCAGCAGTCTGGCCCTTGGTTGGAAATAGAGGATCTTCAGGGTGCTTTTCAGCCCAAACCACTCTGTGAGTCTATGATTCTATTCCTTCTTTGGCATTCCCACTGCATGTGTACAGCACAGAGATCAGTGCCTTCCTTTCACACACCAGATGTGTCACTGCCTGCCGTCCCAGCTCAGAACTGACTCTTTTGGAAAGCACTGCTGCCGAATTCACCTGGCTCAGCAGCTGCCCCGGGGGTGCAACATCAGGAATTATCCCACCAGGTGAGCGGGAGCGAGCTGCTGGAGGCAGCGGGGAGCTGGCTGCAGAAGGGAGGTGACACGGAGACAGAGTGAGAGCTGGAGTCAGTTTGGATGTGGGGCAGTGCCAGGGACTGGTGGATGGATCAAAAGACAGTGGCCTTTAGGGGAAAGACACTGGCCAGAAGGGAGGTTCAAATGGAACCCAGTCAAAAACCCTCTGAGTTTCTCTGGAGCAGGGGAAGTTGGTGCTTTGCTGTGGAGCACATAAGTCCTAATAGTAACAAAACTGAACCAACCAAAAAAGAAGTGGCTGTTGTTCCCTCTCTTCGTGTTCTCCCTGCAGGAGCCCAGCTAATGACCTGCAGATGCCCCAGGTAGTGTCACTGTGCCCCCAGCCCAAAGCCAGGCCTGGGCCCTCCCTTTGGAGTGGGCAGGGGGGTTTCCACCTATGCACAACTTCATCTTCTCCCTTGAGGCCTCTTCTCCACCTCCTCATGCTGGGGATAGTCTGGGGCTTTCCCAAGGAGTCTTTGGCTTTCTAGCTACAGGGACTTTCCCCAGGAGATTTTTTCTCCCCACCAGGACATGTCTGAATTTTGCCCACCCCTTGTGAGCAGATGCTGCCAAAAAGCTCTAACAAGAGTAACAACACCCACACTTTTTCCCAGGGCACCTGCCCACCAGCCCCAAAGTACCACAAAAGCCTCCTCCAGGCACAGATCCTGGCACACAGCCCTCATCCCTTGAGCATTCCCAGCTGATGTCGGTGCTGGTGTCCCATGGTTGCTTATCACAGAATCCTAGGATGGTTTGGAAGGGAACTTAAAGATCATCTCATTCCAACCCTCTCCCATGGGCAGGGACACCTTCCACTATCCCAGGTTGTTCCAAGCCCTGTCCAACCTGGCCTTGGACATTTCCAGGCATGGGGCAGCCACAGCTTCTCTGGGCAACCTGTGCCAGGCCCTCACCATCCTCACAGGGAAGAATTTCTTCCTAATATCTGATCTAAACCTACTCTCTTTCAGTTTGAAGCCATTCCCCCTTGTCCTCTCACTACACACTCTCGCAAATGTTCCTTCCCCATGCAGTTCCTCTTCTGCCCCTCCTCCAGCTTCTTAAATCTTGTCACACTTAAACTTTTGTCCCCACTATCAAGGGGCTCCATAATTCCCTCTCCCTGTCCCAACCCTGCCTGTGCAGGGCTCATGCAGCCACCTGAGCTCATGTAATCTGTCTCACAGAGCCACTCAAGCAGGCTTTGCACCCAGAGCACCCAGCCTTAAAGCAATCCCATGGTCTAGAAGAGTTTTCTGCCAGGCTTCTGTAGTCCGTATGTCTACAGTGCACATTTTAATACAAAAAAATTATACCAAATTTTCATGCTTACCTTATAACAAGAAGTAATAACAGTTCAACTGTATCCTACCCACCTCTTAACCCCTCTGTAATGTCCAGACTTCCATCTGCACCTTCTTTAGGGTTTGTCAGAGAAACGAACTTATCAGACAAGAGGTTAAACCAGATTTCTGCTGCTGTTGCATGGCCTCCCAACCCTACTCCCATTCACTGACAGACACGAGTGCTGACAGCACCTTTGAAACCATGGAAGGGCTGCAGCATAGGCATTGAGCAGGAAAATTTTGGCAGAAAGTCTGGGCAATGTGGCTGCTGCCACTGTCCTCCCCTGCACCTCCCTGCAGACCAGCCACAGCAGTGCAAGGGGGTAATGTCAAACCTACCATAACAACCACGGTCAAGGCTCATCTCTCAAAGTCCTCACTGACTTGTAGATTGGCTTCAGAGCTCACAGCCTCCTCTAATTTTTCCAGCTGTGCTAGTGGATATAATGAAAAATATTCCCTCTGTCTACGACCCTTTGACCTGGCTGTGTCCTGAGACTTTGCAGCTGCAGCAAAATATGCTGGAGACCTCGGTGTCTGGTTCTGTTCCAAGGTAAGGAGAGCATTTCCACTCAGAGGCCTGAGAAACGTGAGTTCACATCTGATTTATTGGGGGACTTAATTCTGTGGTGCAAGCACGTGGTGAGAAACCCCTCTCTGACCCGAGTGCTGTGGTGGTCACAGGGAGAGGGATTTTTTGGCACAGTGACTGCTCACCTCAGGCTGATTTCTGTCACCACATCACCCCTGCTGCAAATCCCTCCTGCAAGAGCTGGCAGTGAAAAGTCTGAGCAAATCAAACCATAGGTGCTGTGGGTATGAGTTTTTCCTTCCATTTATGCTGTCTTACTCCAAAACATGCAGGTAAAATGCTGTCAGACTCTTCTGTCTTGCTTTTTTTTTTAATTACTTTTTTGTTTGGATGAGGGTTTTTTGTCGTTTTGTTTGTTGTGTATTTTTTAATCTCTTTTTTAAATTAATGCATTTTCAGCTGCTTGGTTAATGACCTAAACATGAAAGTCACACTATGAGGCAACCTCCCGCAATTTGCCAGGCATAAATGTGAATGAGAAGCTTAAAAGCCAGTTCAGTCCCCCTCAGTGGCTGACTCTGAGCATCAGCTGGTGGGAGGGAGAGCAGGACAGTCCAGCTGGGCAGTGACCACAGCTGAATCCTGCTACACTCCACTGGAGAGCATTTACAAGTGTTTCAGGTGTTACGGTGGCTCCTGCACCTCTTCTTATGAAAGGAGAAAAATATGTATATAACCTCTGATCCATGTTTTGTTTTGGCTTTCTTTTAAATTTGTGTGACTGAAGCATAAAGTAGTTGATCTATACTTAATACCTGAGCTGGAGACTTTATCTCTGAGTTATCTGCCAGCCCCCCAGGAGAGGTGGAGCGTGCCTGGGCTGCTTTTTTCCAAGGGAGATGGAAATATTGTAATAGCCAATTTCTCCAGCTCACCCATTTATACCATTTATTGTTTGAGCCTTCAATGCATCCCAGTCTACAGCCCTCTTACTCTGTGCTGCCTTTTTTATTAGGCTGAAATGATAGGGAGATAAAATGATAGGGCATTAGTAGTGCCTGGAAGAGAAAAGCCAGCCTGGCAGGCTTGTGAGTGAGCTCTGGGGTGTACTGCTAGAGAAACTACAGCCCAGCAAAAAATTGTGAACGACTGCTCTCCTCTAGAAAATCCTTTCCCAGCCTCTGCTGAACCACCCTGCCACTGCTAATTAAGTTCATCGTATTCCATTTTCCCTGCGTTGATGTGGCAGGGGATTTGTTTTGCATTAAATTCAGGTGAGACTTTGAGCTGACAGGTTGAAAATCAATGAGAAGCAGAAATCATCTCAGGGGAAGCCAAATTGCTACGGGGGCTGAATGAGCCTGTTGGGCTTCCTGGTTTCAGTCCCATGGACAAGGTCATAGATCCTCGTGTCATGAACCTCACAGGGGAAATAATGACATACCCAGAGACTGAAACAAAGCTATGTACAGCTTTTCTTACCCCTATGGCCTGCTGAAGCACATAAATAAGTCAGGCTTTTTGCATTACTGTTTTGTGGAGGGTTTGAAAGTAGTTCATAAATAATTGGAGAAGAAAGGTCAGGCTCTTAAAGAATGCTTTGGAAAATCAGCATCCTTGGGAGGGATTTGACACGCTTTGTTTACAGTGTGAGAGAGTTCAACATGCAAATCCTCCGAAAAGCCCAAAGAGCCTTCCAGCAAAACCAGCGGAGACAGGGCTAGACATTCCAAATAGTTCCCTTTAAGTAAAAACAAACAACAATAACAACAAAAACATAGCAGGAAATTAAACCCCAGACCTTCCTTAGTCAGCACTGAGAACTATGAAGCAGACTTTCAAAGGCTTTTACAGCTCTGAGCTCTGACTTATCTCAATATCAACATCATCAGAGCCAAATGTTGCTCCGTGCAAGACTCAGCTGGGTGTCCTGGGCTCATGCAAGGGACAACGGGGGAACAAAAGGGACCTCTTTGACCCTCAGTGGCCTGCAAAACACTTTAGGGGGCCTATTCCCCCGGGCTGCCCCTCGTTTCCACTCTGGTGACTCAGTGGCAGGGTGATCCTGCATGTCCCATCCTCCAGCACGGCTCAGCGGGGAGGAGAAGGGCATCAAAGGTGGGAGCCGGCTTTGGCGCTGAGATTTCCCCAGAAGATGGAAAAAAAGGAATCAAAAAGGCATTGCAATAAGCAGTGTGGAAGGCAGAGAGCAATGCATGAAATCCTGCAGCAAGGGGCTGACATCAGCCGGAGTGGGTGGAAAACGGAGACAGCGCGGACAGTGGTGCTGCTCTGCTCCCTCCGAGCACCTCGTCAGAGAAAAGAAGGAAAAGAAAACTGAAATAATTATTGTTGGGGGTCGGGGAGGGGGGAAAAAAAAGAAGGGGAAAAAAGGAAACCCCAGCGTTCTCCGGAGGAACGTACAGGAGGTGCTCGGCAAATACCGAGTGTGACCTTTCCATCGTGCGTTCCCTTCCAAGCCGGGCAGGATGCTCGGTCCCACCGGCGAGGGGCTGCTGCCACCTCCCGGGAGCGGAGCGGAGCCGATCGCGGATCCCGCCGGGCGGGCAGGGCAGGAAAGCATCGGGAAAGGACCGAGACGCGAGACCGGAGCCGGTTCTTTGGAATAACGCAGGAATACTTGGATGAATATGTAAAAATCCTTGGGTGCAGCATCTCTGGCAACAGCCCTTCATGCGCCAAGGAAATAAAGCTGTTCGTGTGCAAATGCTGTGCTGGATACAAGAGGTTTTGTGTACACTGAAATACACAAGTGTGCAGATCTTCACCACGCTCGTGGCCTGAGAGGCAGAGCAGACTCTGAATTAAGCAACGCTCCCTTTCCCCTGGTCGGAGGGTAATGACATGATCGACCAGCTATGAAATTCTAACAGAGGAAGCACAGCAAGCAAATAATGGACATTCCCTTTCTCCTGACTGCCAGCAGAGCTGCTGCTTCCCCTGGAACACACCAGGCAATGTCACACTGTCCATGAGCCCCTCGAGAGCTCGTGTGCTAAACCCACCCCATGCACGGCCTCCCCACCTCTGGGCCCTTACACAGACCCTCAGCCATCCCCAAACAGCTGCAGTGAGACATCACAGCCCACTCTGGAAGCAATGAGTGCTTCAAGGAGGCTCCAGGGCCTTGTGGATCAGCCTCTGCCTATACCCCGGGGCAGCTGGGTCTCACCCTCCCCAAGCAGACAGACAGTTTTCTCTCTCAGAAGAGCTCAGGGCCCTCCTGCTGTGTGCTAGGTCTCTGCAAGTCAGCTGGAGGATAAACTTGGAGGCAGAGACAAGTCTCCTGAGCTTTGGTTGACTTACGTCACTCCATCATCCTGCCTCGGCCTCTCTGACTGAGATTTCATTTTTATTCCACTTGTGCTGTGCTCTCAGAAATGCCACAAACATCTGCGCCTGTGGCAAGCTCACATTTTTCATTAAAAGGGCCAGTTGATTGCAAGTGAAGCACCAGCCATGCAACCAGGCTCCAGCCCTGTTCTGTGGGTTCTGTATGGACCCTGACTGCATCTCCCCTGGGAAAAGCCCCATGGCCAGATCAGGAGCTGGGAAATGAGGGACACTGCAGGCACCTGCTCTCCTCATGTGAGCTGGTGGCTTTCCTCCTGACAAGAGGTCACATCAGAGGGACAAAGTCCGACTTAGGGAGGGGCAGAGCCCACGTCATTACAGTCTTCTTGGCTGCATTTCCCAGATTTACATGCCCAACACTGCAGCAATAAACTGCAATAAACTGCAGAGGTGAGCCCAGTGTTCTTTTGAGAGAATGCTGGGGGTTTTTTTACGTGTTTGGAGCCCCTTTTTTTGCCAACAGAGGCAGCTATTTTAATTTTAGATTCTAGAGACCTGTGTGGCAGATCTCAAATCCTGATGAGGATGCCAAAGAGATGAGGGGTTATGGAGATTGCATGCAGCAGAACTTGCTTCAAAAAAAAAGGGGGTGAAAAATGCTGGTAAACTTTCAGGCTACTCCCAGATTTTATGTAGCACTGGCTAACTTGTCAATCAATCAGAAACCAAGGAATGCCAGAGTTGTGCAACTCTGGTTGGGTCCATGTGCCTGCTTGCCTTGTGCCCTGGGTCCCATCTCTCCGGGGAGGTGTTGAAACCCGGTGAGAAGGGAGCCCTTCGGAGTGCCAGGGAAAGGCTGCCACCCCGTGGGGACACGGCTTTGCCAGGCAATCCCTCCCTGTCTCCAGGGCTGTCCTTCTGCCAGCAGCCAGGGGACAAAGTTCCAAAACTGAAGGATCAGCGTGGGGAGGATGCAGCATCCCTTAACTGGCCGCTCCCTTGCAGAGAGGGCTGTGTGAGCTGTGGGTGCCTTCTCCAGAGCAGGATGAGGAGGATCCTCCTTATCCCCCTGCCAAGAAGGGTGACAAGCCAGGAGCTCTGGCCCGAATGCTCAGGGACAGCTTCCTGGCTGGTGGCCTGCAGGTTGGACCCTGCCAGTTCTTGCTCCTGGATTTTCCTTGGAGGAAACAGGATCCTGGCAGGGGTACCCTGCCCAAGCAGAGCAGTGCCAAGGAGGGGAGGGGGCAGGTACAGCACCAGAAGCTGCTGCTGTCCCCCACATCACTGCCACCCCCACTGAGTCACCAGGGCCTGTGGGGAGTTACTTGGAGGAGGCTGCATGTCCCTGGACCACCATCTGCTGCATCCTCCTGAGATCTCTCTCATAATTCCTCTGGAGGAGAAGCTAAAGTCATTTGTGCTTTGCTGTAGCGAAGCAAGATTATCAGTCTGGGTGGAAATGGAGGGCAGGTAATAAAAACACACTGCAAAAAGGATGAATAGTCACCCTGAGCAGAAGCCCCTGGTTAAAGGCCACGCTTCACAAACTGCCCAGACACTTTGAAAGTTCCCTGTGGGCAGGGTCCTTTGCTGCCTTTCCCTCCATCATAAAACTATTGACTAATTCACAACCAAAAAAACCTCCAAGAAATTTTGTTAATCCTTAAAGAGTGTTATCAACACCTTATTAACAGGTGAATTTGCAAAGAAAGCTGTGGTGAAGAGCTCCTTCCTGAAACCTCCATAGGTTATGAATAACAAGTATTTCTTTAAATGAAAATTAATCTCGGCAAAGGGAAACAAGAATTTTTGCAGAGAAGAGGAGGAAGAGGAGGAGTATCCTGGAGAGATGTGACTGGGAAGACTTCTGGGTGAAAAAAGTGAAATATTTTGAGTGACACACAGGTGTTAGTGGCAGTGCTCAAGCTGTTCTGCAAGTGGATGAGCCTTTTGGGGTCAGAGGGGCTCTGGGTTTGGGGACAGGCTGGGAAGCCTTCAGTGACACATTCCCCATCCTACACAAAACACCACCAAACACCCCAGTGTCCTTGCACAGAGGCTTTCAGAGCTGCTCATGGTTTTAATTAGCTGATGGATTGCAAAAAGCTTTAAAATAATCCCTTCTCAGAGCAGAGAGACAGTCATGGTCTGGTGTCCTCAAAAGTGAGGGGCAGCATGGGTCCTGAGCTGCTGGCCCTCTGCCTGGCTCCTGGCTTGCCTCAAAGCTGCCCTGATTTTCTGTCATCATTTCCTATCAAAACTCTCACTTTCTGCCAGCCAAGCATAAAAAGGGGCCCACAAATGGTTCAGATGTCATCTCATGGCCCTGACAGACACACAGGCTGCTCAAGGACCTGCAGGTAACATCTGCACACAGATCACGCTCAAAATATGTTTCCCTATTTTTACACCTCTGAGAGGTTTGAATGAGGGTCAAATGTCTGGGATTCGACTTTTTTTTTCCTCCTGGCTTTGCTGGTTTCTGTCAAGAAGGAGAGAGATGTCAGCACATGGCAGGGAGGCACCGAGGCTCTGGCAAGAAGATGCATGTGAAGGGAAAGCAGCAGAGGCTGGGGACCTGTTAGCACCAGGCAAAGAAACGAAGCAGCTTCAGTTAAAATGCCCTTTCCATGCCTGCAGCTACAGCTCCCTCCTGGAATGAAACTGCCCTTTCCCAAAGTGCACTCACTCACGCCTTTCCCCCGGAGATCCAAACACAACGGGCTGCACAATTTGTGGTAGAAAGCTCTGAGATTGCCCAGTAATTAATCTCAGTGAAAAAATTGGTTTAAAAGAGTGTCAGACGCTGAGGGGATTTATTGCTTTCTAATTACCAGACAGTAATTTCCCTCCTTTGCCTGCTTTCTCCTGCTCCTGCAGCACTTTCCTGCAGCCTTGCCCCACTCCCAGGCTCTGCCACAGGTGCTGTGATGCTGGTCCCAGTAATGATCCCTCAGGGGATGCAGGCAGGGGACTGGGATGAGCCCCGGGGCACACTCACTTTTTCTGGATTAGAGGCAATGCCTCTGCTCCTTAACTCCCAGCCCTCCTTGAGTTTTGGCCTAGATATGGCAGAAGCAAGTGGCTTTTGAATTTAAACAGTCCCAGAGCTTCTGTGTTTATGGCTCATATTAATATTTAAGCCCATGCCATAAGGAAAAAAAAAAAACCAACCAACAAACAACTGCATTTATTTTCTCTGTTTTTCACAGCTAATCAGCATCAAAGAGGAGGAGGTTGGTGGGCTCAGCTTTTTGGCAGAGCAAAAACTGCCCAAGATGATTTTACCTTTGGGGTAAATTATGGGGATGTGGGGTCAGCAGCCTTTCCTAAACACCCTGGATATCCATCTGTGTGGAAAGCTATTTGAGTACAGCATGAGTGTTGAAACCTTTAGTCTTGGGTATTCACATTTAAGCAGACGGTGGAGCTGTGGATTTCATGTGTGGCAACTGCAGGGAGAGCTCATACCTCCACCCCACCCACCCTGCCATCAAACAACTTTAATCATTAATTTCAGATTAAATCCATCACGTGGTTCCATGGAAATGAGGTTTGAACTGCTGTTTGTACCGACCCAATGATGTGCAGGAATGGTGTGGTGGTCAGGCTGCTGAATTTTGTTCTTTCTCTGATCCTTTTGGTTTTGCTTGCATGAGGGATAATGGGAACATGAAAGAAAGGGCGAGTCATCCTCACAAAACGTACTTCCAGCAGTGGAAATCACATCTTCCAAGTGGTGTTGGGCACCACACTGACCTTCAAAAGCCTTACAAAGGAACAAATGAAACCCCCAACACCGGTTGCGTGTTTCCTATATCACTTTATTGACCGCCACTGACCATGTTCTCAGGTTGAGCGCCAGATACCAGTGGGAGAGGTGGGGCTACCCTAGAATTACAGGGAGAGAGCAAGGGAGACGGTGTGTCACGCACAGGCTGGGGAGAGCTGGCTGGGGAAGAGAAGCCTCTGCACAGCGGTGAGCCCCCCTCTCTCCCCCTCGAGGGCCTACAAAGACAGTGGAAGGACGTGCTTGTCCTCCTGTCAGTTGTCCCGAAGGGAAATGACAGGGCAGAGGTGTGAACAGAGACACTTAAACACTTTGCTGAAAAGAAAAAATACACGTTGCAACCCCCCGAAGGTGAGATATTATTATCAATTATTATTATTGTTATTTCTCCTGCAGTTGCAAGGAGCTCGTGGCAGGTTCGTCACACGGACGCGGGGTCTCGAGTGTGGGGCTTGGCTCTGTTGCTGTTTGGGAGTAACCAGTTTAACTCTGAGTGGGGTACAGCAATTCTGCAGGGCTTTTCCCCTGCTCCAAGCCTTGCCTCAAGGCTTGGTGCCCCAGGAGCCAGCATTACTCATGCACTCCTTCCTACCTGATGGTGGATATGGGCTACAGCACCGGACAAAGACCCTTTCAGCAAGTACAGCAGCATGGCAGCATCGCCATGCCATCCATGCCATTCCCACAAGGTTTAAGCTTCCAAGTCCACCAGCCGCTCACCCAGCCCCTCGTTCCATCCAAGGGGAGAGGGGGAAAACGCAAAAAAAGAAAACAAAAAAAAAGAGGAAACAAAGTGGGGGAGGAACCAACAGAAGAAACCCCTCTAGATATTCACTGATATCTGTGCAATGGCTCTGGGAATGAGACCTGCAGGTGGTGGCAGCCTGCGCAGCGCGGTGGCCGGCGGGCTTAGGAGGAGGGCGCGGAGGTGGGCTTCTCCTCCCGGGACACGGGGATGGGCCTCTCGCTGTGGCCGGCGTCCATGTTGGAGGGGACCTTGGGGCCCGAGAAGGTCAGCATGCCATCGTTGGACAGGGAGCAGGTGATGGCAGCCTGGTCCACGTTGGCGGGCAGGCGGTACCGGCGGTGGAATTCCCGGGAGATGTAGCCATGGTCGTCCTGAGAGGCAGTGGGGAAAGGGGGGGAAGGCGTGTCAGAAACCCTCCGGCACCGCGCCGTGCCTCCCTTTGTCCGGCTCCCTCAGAGCAGGAGATCCACGTTCGCCCTGGCTTATCATGACACTGCGCTGCCAGGACTGCTGGGCACACCTCTGATGGGTTTAATTTTACAGATTTGTAGGGACAGGTGTCCCCTGTGACACCCCTGAAGCTGCAAGAGCTGGACAGAGCAGCAGGGAGTGATTCTGGCCATAGGTTTGATCTCTGTTTGGGATCTGATTTGGACCTCTGATTTCAAAGGATGCTTGGAGACAAAGTCTGGAGGTCTGGGAAGGTAAAAGCAAGGTGGACGTGTGCACCCATGTATTTATTTACTAGGCTGCAATGCTGTGTCAGCCAAAGTACACAATCCTGGCCTCCTTCTTTTTTTGGCCAAAAGAATGAGAAATGCAATTATTTTTTAAAGTTGGCCATGAGAATAATAACTATATTAAAAAATACATACTGTTTCCAGGCTAGAGCTTTGTCTGGCCAAAAATGTGTATGAGAAGAATTAAACCCCTGCTGGTATAATTCACTTTTCGACCCGCACAGATATTTCCATGACATACGTGTTAAAAGTTTCCAAGCCTGAGGCACTTGGTTGGTTTTCTTTTGCTTTGTTCGCTCTTGCTTTTCTCTCCCAGACTGGCATATGAAAACTCTGTTTTCACTAAGGATTCTGGCTTATGAAAACTCAGCCATGCTTCGGCAGCGCCAGATGATGTTCTGTGTCTGGCCCAGTGTTATTAGTGAACAATGGACATCGTCATCTGACGGTTATGGAAGATGATGATTGAAAATAAACAAAAGAGGGGTGGATTAGCTTGTTATTGTCAGATATCAGGTGGGGGCTCTACGGGAACAGGCCATGCCAATAATGACAATTCATAATTAACTCCTTCTTCTGACATATTCTCTTTTTTTTTCCTTCAGCTGAGAACCGTTGGAAAGAAGGAAAAGGGAGCTGGACTCCCCAGCTGCTCCACCATCACCATCACTTCCACTTACCTGCCTTTCACTGTGCTTGCCATGGATTTCCACAAAGTCATCGATAATCTTCACACTCAAGTCTTCAGGAGAGAAGTGTTTCACATCCAGCATGATTGTGAACTTGTCCCGATCAGACCTCACCTGAAACGAGCATTGTCACACCGTGAGGCCCGAGCTCTGGGTGTGGAGGCAGCGCCAGCATCACCACAGATTCAAAGCCAGAAAAGGGGTGGTCTGGCAGTTTGTCCTTCTGTGACTATGGGGCTCAGCGGGGGTCTTCTTCCCATTGTGGGGACCCAGGGACATTGAGAGGCCGTGGGAGGTGTCAGGGTCACTGGGGGGCTGTGGGAGGTGTCAGGGTCACCGGGAGGCCGTGGAAGGTGTCAGGGTCACTGGGAGGCCATGGTAGGTGTCTGCACCTTGGCTACTGCTCTGGGGAGAGGTGTCACTGCTTGCTGCTATTCTTGTGCCAGGGACCCTGTTGCACTCACTGCAACCTGCCAGATGGACCAGGCACAGAGAGGGGATGGAAACCAGTGTAAGACTCTCTGGTAGCACATGTTTTGTCCTTTCAGTGATTTATGGTTTCATTGTGGTCGTAGCTCTGGGAGGAGAGCAGTAAGAGAGGGCTACAGAAAGCACCTGTCCCTGAATTTTGGACCACGGCCCCCAAAGCTCCACATTCCCCTACAGCTCCCTTCAGACAATTGCTCTAATTTAGGGATTACTAAAACCACCGAGCTCCCAAGGTGGAGGAAAAGGTGGAGAAAGCTCCCACTTGCCAGGGTCCTCTCCCATGGCAAGCTGCCCTCACAGGCACTTACTCCAGGAGCAGCCTTGCTCTTCTTCACCGCATGGCTGGCGGGCACAGAGCAGCAAAACCAGCCTTCTACGTGTTGGAAACAACCCTCAAAAGGAGCCAAAATGGTTCCTGTTTCTCAAAGGGAAGCTTTGTCCCCAGCAAGGGTTTCCCTCTGTGCCCAGCAGTGGATCCAGGGTCTCTCTCCAGAGTCCCCTCACACGGGGCTACAGCAGTGTGAGATGTGGGTGGAGAGGGGCAGGTGGAGGCATAAGGAGGGAGAGGAAGGAAAAGGAGAGGAAATCAAAGGGCCCTTACCTCTGAAATGCCCGACTCCAGCACGCTGCGGAAGAGGGACTGCCTGTAGTAGGGGCTGATAGTGGACGAGAACAAAGGCAGGAGGTCATACTCAAGGAGACCCTCTCCAAAAAACTGGTCGAACAAACGGCTTGGAATGAAGGGTCCCAGAGCACGCTTGAACCAGGGGTGCTGGATGGTAATGTCCATGCTGCTGCTGCTGCTGCTGCTGCTGCTGAGACCTGTGGCTGCAAGGGGAGAGCGGAAGGGGCAGTGCCGCTGCTGGGGAGACGGCGATGCCTTGGCTGGACTGCGCGGTGCGGCCCCAGGGAAGCTCCCCCTATATATACCGGCCTCGCAGAATGAAGGCATTAGCAGGATTCCTCTGGAAAGACATGATCTCATGATGGAGGCAACGTGGTCAGCAGAAATGCGGAGACTGACCTGGAAATGACAGTCTGGTTGGAATCAGTGCCAGATGTCCTGGAGGGATGATGCCAGGCAGCAGGCTGCGAGGCGCAGGGTGCCCAGGGGTGCTGGCATGTCCCCTGTGGAATCAACCAGGCTGAAAAGGACACCCTGGTGGGCATCTCAAGGATGCTTGTGAAAGAGATCTGCTCCGTGGGTCTTTGTAACCCGACCTTGGCTTTTCATTAATTTGCTTCTTTTCTGCCCCTCCTTGAAGCAGAGACTCAAGATTTCTTCCAAATAATCAAAACAGCTTTCTTCCAAGCCAGGAAAAAGGGTCTGATTCAGGTTGAAGAAAGGGAAACTTTTTTGTGACAAGCTACAAAGTGCCTCTGCCACTTGAGAGGGGCCTGACGCCCCTGGCACAAGGATGGCAGGACTGGCAGGGAAGCAGGACCAACAAATGATGCAGAGCATCATTTTTTGTCTGACAAAACAAAAAACTTTTAACAAAAAATACTTCAGCAAAAGAAAGAAAGAAAAATAAGCTTGGTCTCCGACCCTAACATCAGTCCCAAAGCTGCTCTTCAGAGTGTCCTTGTTTTGATTTAGGAGTGATGTGGGAGATCCATTTATCTCATGGTGTCACAGCACAGATCCTGCTTAACATGCATTTCTGGTTACAGCTGTTTTTCATTTCTGTTTCACTTAAAGCCTCCTTTAAGGGGTGATCTGGCACCCTGGACTGCCGGGCAATGGGCACCGTGCCCGCCGCCAGAGCCGCAGGCTCTGCCAGAGAGCTGAGGTGGCTGGGCAGTGAAAGGGCAGCCAGGCTGCCCAGCTCCACAGCAAGGCTCACAGGCTGTGGCCACAGCTGAAACCCCATTTCCACCACATGCAGAGATGCAGGGATTGCATTCCAGAAGCCTCCGAGCAGCAGAAGCACCCGTGTTGGGAGTCTTGTGCATCTCAGCACCTTTTCCAGTCAGCAGAGAGCAAAAGAGAAAGAGGAGAGGGCACTTCCAAAAGGCACTTCAGAAATGAGGGGCTGAATCATCCTCTCACATTGCCAGGGACTAAAGAAACCAAGGGTGGCTGAGATCCTGACCTCTTCTTTGGGAGAAACCAGATCACTCCGGGCCAGAGGAGCTAAACTGAGAAAAGCACTGAGGCAAAGTGACATTCAGCTGAGAATCGCCTGGCATCCAGGCACCGTGTGGTCTTGGAGGAATTGTAGGAACCAGAAGATCCTCTTACAGAGGCTTTCCTTCATGAAAAGCAAAAACTTGAGCAGAAAAACACCCAAAACTACAGTAAAGACCGCAAAGAAGACAGACAAGAGCTTAGGTTCCACCTTACGTAGTTCCAGCAAGAAAAGGCCCCGTGGTCTGGCCATGGCTCTCAGACATGAAGGATTTTCTAAAACCAGATGTCAAAAAGAGACCAATCACTCCTCAAGCCACGGAAAAAAGACAAGAGAGAGACCTAACTCCTCATTTATTCCCATTGTACCAAATCTGTCATTTTGTTTGAGAAATTAAGGGAAAGCAAACGAGCCATAAAGCACTACCAAGAATTTTCTTCAAGAACTCTGTGAGATTTGTCCCGGCAGCAAAGAAAATCTCTCCTCAGCCACCCAGTTTCAGAGACCTGCTAACCTGTATTGAGCCAACTGGCAGCAGTGACCTGATGCAGAATGCATCACTTGACACGCAGGATAAGAGCAAAAATGAGAGGAGAAATACAGGAAGAGGTTCAAATCCCAAACCACTCACTGGAACACACAAAGCAAGTTATTTATTTGGCCGGTAGAGGAACTGTGGGAACTGTGCTCACACAGAAACTGAGAGAGATTTGGGGGTCCGACAGACCATTTGGGCCCCAGCTGAGGGGGTGAGGTGTGAATGCCATTCGTAAAGTGTGTTGGGAACGTGCTCTTTGTGTTCCCCAAATCAGGGGTTATACCAGGAGCATGGGGAGCTCAGTGGCAGGATCTTCTCTAGGCATCTTTCAGTCCTTACAAAACTGCCAAACCCTTGAGCTCTGACCTCCAGCATGTTCCCCAGATCATTCCCTGGATTACTGAGGCCAGGAGGAAGGAGGGAGCCCCAGTTGCTCCAAGCCAAATCCAACCAGGCCTTGAATGCTTCCAGGGATGGGGCATTCACAGCTTCTCTGGGCAACCTGTGCCAGTGGGCAACATACAGGTAACCAGAGCACTCTTTATGTTCAGTGGGATGAAAGGAATTGGCTCTTTAGAGAAAAATGAGAAATATGTCTTCAACTAAATTTTAGCTGAAATTGTGTATACTACCACACATTCAAATAATTGAAAAGAGGCAGCCAACTTTGTGGTTTTATGTCTTTAGTTTCTTCTGTACCCACATTTTCATGGCTTTCCCTAGCATAAATCATATCCGTATGTCTTGGACAGATATTTTTTGTCTTTTATGGGCAAAAATATTTCACTGAAATGTAAATTTCTTTTGCAGGAGGGTTTTTTTTTTCTGATGCAGATTTCACATTGCCTGCATGCCTCTCAGGAAAAACAAACAATCTCCTGAGATGCATCACATGTGACTCCCAATGGTCTGAAACTTCTGTGTCTGGTTCAAATGAGTTGTCCATGCTGCCTGTCCAGTCAGTGGACAGACAGATGCCTCCAGATCATGTCATCATGTGGTGGGTAGGAAAGGTGAAATGAGACCCCTTTCAGCAGTGTCTGTATCTCAGGAGGGAGCTGAGAAGGCAACTCTAATTCTAATCTCCTTCTGGACAAGCAAAGCTGGTGAGGTGAATCCCATCCAGTGGGAATTTGATATGAGAAGAGAAAGTGATAATTTTGCATCAGTTCAGCAGACCAGACTTCAGAAGACATGCAACATTTGAGCATCATTATCACCTGCTGAGCAAAAGCAGCGAGATTTGTTGGTGGAAATGAGACGGAAGAAAATGGAGGAAAATTAATGCATATGGTCATGAGCACATGCAAGAGCAATGCATCAAAGGCAGTTTTTCCCAAAGCTTCATTGCAAGTTTAGAATGTGAGTCCAGCTGAGAAATGCTCTTCTGTCCAGCTTACCTTTGAAATAATCGCTTCCTAAACCATGATGCATAATTGCCAGCACATGAGATGTTTAGTAAAGGACAAACTGAAGAAATCCCAGACCACGTTCCTGAGTAAAGCTGCTGTCAGCAATCAAGCACAGCCCCTGCTTGTGTTTAGCTGCTCTCAGTTTGCATGACTGACTCCCACCTCCCCATTTCCAGGCAAGCCCAGGGCTGTCTGAAGCCCCCTTGCCGAGCTCTGTACAAGCCCAGGGTGAAGAGAAAAGCAAGTATTGGAGTGGAGCAGTGACTGGTCAGGTGTAGTGACTGGTCAGCAGCGACTGTGGAGGGTTTGTAGGAGATTCTGAAGTGCTGATAGAATGCGGATTCCTGTTTCCAACTGGTTTGTTGCAGCCCCAGGAGAGCCAAGAAAGGCAAACTCTGCTCTGATCTGCATTTTCTCTCAAGTGTACCCTGTCACCCTGCAGAGGATGCAACTCTTCAGATAGTTCTCATAGAAAACAGGAATCCATCCCAGTGCTTTTTCTTTCAAATAGACATATCAACCCCCAAAAATACAACTCTACTCATTGAGAAGGTCCTCTGCATTTAGATGTCAGCTGTTTAGTGACGATATAAGGGATTGAGCAATCTCTGGCAATATTTAATGATAAAATTGTTGCAGCATGCCAATCAGACTGCTTCCACTTCATAGAAATCTATGAGTTACAAAAACAAGATCACAAGAGAGACACGGAGCTAGAGTAAATAATAATGTGATTTTTTTTGCAAGTTTTCTTCCTGCCACTCTTGCTGCAGTGGAAAATACTACATAATGTGTGTGAGAAAGCTGGTGAGTGGGGAAAAGAAAGAAAAGACCATGTTTTTCTCAATCTTGCATAGACCAAGCTTTGGAAAGGATGCAAGAAGTCAGTATGAAGTCATAGAAGTCAGAATGCAAGTAGTCAAGCAGAAAGGGCAGGCTCACTTGTGGTTATCAGTTTTGGCTGCTAAGCACTTACTAAAATTTTCCCTAGAAATGAACAAAGAGCATTTCTATCTTTCTTTCTTTCTTTCTTTCTTTCTTTCTTTGAGAAGAGCCCTTTCTTTATAAGGCTCATTTCCTGTTCCTCATGGCCAGGAGCTGCAGACCTTTCCACCACAGCCGACCTGGGATGCTGATGGAGGAAGGAGCAGGTGATTATAACAGCAGTGAGACTCATTTTCCTTCCCACCAGACACCATGGAAAGCAGGAAAGCAGTGACTCTGATGAGTTCTGAACGCTGTTGATATCTTGCTAAAGTTTATAATGGATGGGAGGAAGGGAGGCCACGTTATCAGTGCAGTTTGCACGATGCTTATCTGGGGTGGGGCTGCAGGGCAATGCAACGGGAGGTCTGGCATGAGAAATGGCAGGTGCTATTTTTTTTAAAATTAGATTAATTAGTGATTCTTATTAAAAGAAAGAACACTTGAGAACAACTCTTGGAAGATAGTTCACAGCAAAAAAGAAGCCAGTTAGTGGGAGGGTCCCTACATGCTGAGCACCTTTGAAAAAACAAACAAACAAACAAACAAAAACCCGCCACCAAACTGGGCTTGCTTTTCTTTTAAAGAGAGACAAGCATGTCCCTAGAGAACCCTGCAAGTTCCCATGCCTCTCAAACAGCCCTCAGCTGCCCAAATGAGAGCAGGTGAGCAGCCCCTGCCCTCCAGACTCTTTGCTAAGCTTGTCCTGGTGCAAACCACCACAACTCTCCCCTCCCTCACGTCTGCAGCTCCCGCCTAAGGAATGGTCAACCCCGTACCCCAAGTTTTGTCCCAGGTGGTCCCCACTCATGCTGACAATGCTTTCGTCCCACAGGGACTGCGGCTGCAGAACACCAGAGCCAGGGAGGGAACAATCACAGTGGGGACAAGTCGTGGAGGGGACATTTCTAGTTTTCTACTGAAAAAGACATCTTCGCCTCACCATTTTTAAGGCACAATCTTCTGTTTTATTGCTACCCTTTATGATTCTTTTTCTACTCCAACATCTCCTTTTTGCCTGTTTTAGAGGGATGGGGCAATTTTTATTTTACAGTTTACAGCAATGCACAGTCAGATTTACAATTCAGCTGTACACTGGAAAAGTTAAATATCCACTCTACTTATCCAAAGACTGATATTTATTTTATCTAAAGACTTTATATAATATCAACAGTCTGCCTTGGTGCAGCCAAAGAGGCTTAAAAAATTACTAGCAATCCCTTTTTTCCACCTCAGAGCCCACATCCTAAACACTGAACAAATCCCATCAGTGTTTAGGACACATAATATCATTGTTGTCAAATCAATGGTGAATTTACGTGCTGCTAATCCTTGGCACTCAGTCAAACAAGCTCAGCAAGTTTTAGCAGCACAATGCATTTTATGTTTTCATCAATGGATTTGCATAGGGAATGAGGGATGCTCTTTGCTTCCCAGCATGCAGCAGCTCCCAGAGAGTGGGAGATGTGGAGACAGCATCTCACACGCACCCCCAGAGAGCAGGAGAACGGGGACAGGAGCAGGTTTGGAAGTTCACAGCTGCTAAGCAGTGATGCTTCTCCCCATCTGTAGATCTCAGGTGAGCATCATCCTGGTGACCGGGAACAACAAGTAAAACGACTTGGCAGAGGTACAATTTCAGCCCTTTTCACTCCCCTGGTCCTTTCTTTGAATAAAACCATCTCGCTTGCAACTCCACAGAGCTTGCTGCTGAGAGTCCTCCTGCCTTGCAACCAGATCTCATCTCCCTGAGCTTTCTATGGCCCCTCGTCCTGCTATATAAAATATTCCCTTGGCTCTGGAAATTAGACCCATTTTTATTTTCAGACCAGAGAGCTTGAGAGCATAGGGTTGTTTTGTTTACTCATCTAAAGCAAATGATTATGGCAAATGGTGCAACACCTTGAGGAATTAAAATCTTGGCTATTTTTCAGGGAAAAAAAGGAGAAATTATGTCCATTCTTGGTTTGGTGCGAACCTCAAATAAATAAACAAACAAACAAGATATCTCTTCAGATAGAGACTTCTCCAAAAATAAATCACAACCTGCTATAACTTTGAACTTACAGAATAGTTTTGTTTTTCTTCCAGTGGTCTTGATAGTTTAGATGTGGGTTATTTCTTCACTGTCCACATGAGCATTCCTGCACTGGGCAGATCATCCTACAGAGCCTATAGCAGGGTGATCATATAGAATTTTCTTCTCCAAAGAGCTGATATCCAGCCTTTGCACTGGGAAAGTATGGAATACTGGAGGAGTGGGTAGCCAGGACGAAGAGTGGGTAGCCAGGAAGAAAAGTGGCTTTATCTGCTGGTGCAGGGGAAATGCTGCTGATGTAGTGGGGAATGAGAGGCAGGAGGAGGAGGTCTGGAGGAAAGAAGCCTGGAAGGGGAGATACCATGGAAAGAGAGTGGTCTGATCAGGACAAGCAGCTCTGTAAAAGGTGTTCTGCAAACCCTGTAGCCACGTGGTGATCGTGCAGTGAACAACCCAGTCCCGGTTTGAGTCTGCCTCTCTCTGTCTGAGCAGGGCTTGGAGGGGAAGCACTGGACACCGAATGCAGACATCATTGCATGAATCATTCAGCCACCCAGGAAAGCTCCAGAAACTGCCTGACTGCAGGCGATGCTGCAGCAGTTGTTTAGTGCTCAGGTGCAGTGGGGGACTGGGAATTGAGCTGTTTGTTGGTGCAGACTGGCTCGCAGAGATGGTGGACAGGGCGAGAAGGCAGTATCAGATCTAAAAGGGACACTGATGCACGGGGTTTGGACAGGCAGGGCTTGTCACTGATTCAGGCTAGAGAGTGGGAGTATGGTATTACAGACACTGAAACCAACTGGATTCTCCACAGCTCCTGTGTGTACACAGGCTACCTGTACAATTAGGTTCTTTAAAGTTAAACTAGGTAACCTACAGTGATTGCACAATACACATCCAGAGACTGCTGCAGGGAGCATGAACCTTCACAGGAGTGAATCTCTCTGAACCTCCACCAGGTTCAGATGTACCTGTGCAGCACCACAGGATCTGCAAATCTCCCCGTGCTGAGGAGAAACACAAAATAATCACAGCTTTTATCTGGCTCACAGGGACCTGCTCTGTTCATCCAGCAGCCTAACTGAGAGCAAAAAAAAAAGCCATCTCTTGATGGGATAACGATCCCTGTCCCTCACGCCTGGATGCCAGACGAGTCTGTTACGGTGGCAGCTGTCTGGTGACTTGGAGAATTTATTTTTACAGTAGCTCGGTGATGGGAACCTCAGGAAAAAAAAAGAAAAACATCACTTGGCAGAGAAAAGACCCTAATGAACCATTTGTTTAAGCTGCTCCCAAATCCTCTTGCTGGATTTGTGCGCACTCATGTGAGGATGAGCATTAGCGGGAGGGTGGCGGAGGTTAGTGGAGGAAAGATTAGCGCGGCAGAGCGGCGAGCAAAACGCTGAGCCCGGCTCTCGTGCGTCACTGCGCCCAGGCCTGACCCCAGCAGGGCTCCTCAGCTGCTGCACACCACAGGTCTGTGGCTGCTTTGCATCCCCAGAGCACGGGAAAGAGTCACAACGAGCCAAAATTCCCCCAGACGTCTCTTAAGAGCTCGTGAGGCAAATAGAGCACACGGGCCAGACTGGAGCGTGCTCCAGGGGAGAAGACACAAACTAAGGGATAATCAAACTGGAGAGCATCACATTTCCCAGACTTTAACCCATAGCAAAGTGCTATGCTCAGGCACAGCAGACGGGATCAGACTTCAGCTTGCTGACGCTACACCAATGGCCGTGGCTCTGCTGTGTATAATTAAGGTTAAATGATAAAGATTGTCACAGCATCTGCAGTCTGAAACAACCCCTCTTTTCACTTTCCTTTTTTTTTTTTCCTTCCCAGATGTTTTATGCATTTTGTCAAAAGGTCATAGCTAGGGGACCAAATACAGGGAGGGAAAACAAGCAAACAGAAAAATCCCCACTGCAGCTGCTGAGTAAAAGAAGTAAAAGAATTCTGTATGTTAGTTCTGGGAAAAGTGGTGCAGTGGAAGGGAGTTGCAGCTGTGGGTGCAATAACAGGAGGGAAATTCAGAACAATAATTTTTAAATGCAAGGTCCCAAATCTAAATTCACAGCGTGCAAACACAAAAGTCTTTGAATAACATTTCTCACTCCCAAGGCTGACACAGTGACCTGTAGATCACAGAGGGGCTTTTCAGTGACCCAAAAAGAGTGCTCTCAGTTATAAAGGTGTAAGTCATGCACTTTGTGATCAGCTGTGGATGGAGGAGAACGGTTCTGGATCCTTCTCATAGCTTTCAGGCAGATGAGCAAATAAAACTGCACTCCGTTTCCCAAGGCTTGGTGTTCTTTCTCCACCTAGAGCACGACAGGAGGAATGTTCTGCAGCCACACAGAGTGATCTGAGAGGTAACTCCCCTTCAGTGATATCCACTGTTTTGCCACTGATCAAGTGTGTTCAACCCTCCTTCCTACCTCCAAAGTCTTGTCCTGCTCTCCCCTCTGACTCCCTAGTTTTATTCACCAGGATATCTGTGTATTTCTGTGCTGTGGAGTGATTAAAACCTCTCAGTGCTGTTCAGTCTTCCTCTTTGTTGCTTTACAGTCCTATCCCAGGATTCCTAAAAGAGTTGGTGCTTCCGAACAGCTGCCTGCTCTTCCCAACACCCCAGTTAAAAAAAGGCCACCATTCTCTGAAGGGCATGGAGATTTCATTGCTTTTATGTCCCTGTTGTGCCCATCCTCTTCCCGTCCCAGCCTGTGTTGGAAGCTGTCTCCTACCCCAGGGACGACCCAAGCATAAGAGGGATAAGAGAAGGAGGGCAGACACTAAATCTTCCCTATGGTAACAAAATGTGGTCCTGGGGGCTCCATCAGCTCTGCTCCTCTCGAAGGTGGGCACTACTTCCCAGGTGGAAGGAGACATTCCTGACCTGCAAGGAGACATTCACACTTTGGTGCTGATTACCCTGGAAAGGGGAAAAGGGATCCATGCCAGTCCTTCAGCCACTGTGCACCGCTGCAGCTGTGACACTTTATTTGCAAGCCTCTGCCCTGATCCAGGGGGATGGATTATCTTGACCTTCCAAGATCCACTTCGGTTTAAGAAATAAACAATCAGCCAAGAGAATACCTGCTGTGATCAATAAAACATCAAAAAAGATTGGCATATATCTTTAAGAAAATGAGCACAGCCTTCCCGAAAACTGCATCTGTCCCTCTGGGATTCCCAGAGCCTGAGAATTCCAGGCCACGTGAGTAGAAGTGCAGCCCTTGTAAGGACATGTGATAAACGTCTTCACACAAAGGACCTTGCCTTTCTCCAGTGAATGTTATTCCAAGGGTTTGGACATGGCTGCTCCATGGCTTACAGCGGTTGGCAAGGGCTTTTTTATCCCCATAAACTGTAGCGCAGGCAATTTTTCCAGTGTGTTCACAGCGTATCAGACGCAATGTGCAGCCTTCAGTTGAGATCACAATATGCTCTACATCCATTTAACATCTATTCCCAGAGGTTGCCACACTGCAGAGTTGGCTTTTCCTTTACAAAGCACTCAGGCAAAACATGCTCCAGGGTCAGAAAATCTGCACGGCTCTGGAAGGGGTTCCGCGGGGTCGTTGTTACCATTCCCAGGCACGTGTGAAAGGCTTTTCCAAACCTCTGAAAAGCAGCAACACCCAACCTGCCGACAAGATGACCTGAATTAGTCAGGAATCTCATCCATCCCAGCAACTTGCCCTGTTACCCGTTATTCCCTATCTAAGGGACAAACATAGGTGCCTCATTTTCACCCTTAAACCAGGATCTGCTTTTCAAAGTCTTCATCTCCCAGCTCATTTTGGCCCATAGACAATTAGATTTTCCCAAGCAGCCCCCAGGAAATGGGCCATATTCTTCTAATACCTGGCACAAATAGGCAAGAGGCAGGGAAAATCGTGTTATTAACCAAACAAAAGAAGGTGCAAAGCAAAGAGCTGAGGTTTCACAGGTGCTGCTGCCTTGTTTCACACTTCTTTAGCTTATCTCCCACGCAGCAGTACCCTTTTGAGCCATGCACTGGTTTTAACGTGCCCCTGCAGGATGACTTCTCAACCTGAGCTCATTCCCTAAACCCTTCCAACTGCAATGGGAAGTTCAGCTCCAGAGCAAAGCCTTGTTATGTGACCCTCGGTCTAAACGCCCTACATTGTACAGAATTCAGGCTGAAACGTGTAGCCTGCTGCATCCACGGCCAGGGAGCCTCTTGTCCTCCCACACGTGGCATTTTCTGACCTTTGCACCAAGTTCTCCACTAGCCCAAAAGTGTCACACGCCCCGCAGCTGGATCTGTGCTGCAGATGGCACTCTGTGCTCCACTGGCCACAGGGATAGACTAGGGACTTGGAATCACCAGGAAAAATGAACTGAGCAGCAAATTTTTCTTTCCCAACCTTTAGCTGGATGTAGGAGTGCTCAGGACCAGACACACACTATGTACCACATCAAAACAGAGTGAGGAATGACAGCTGTAGGATTTGACCTTGTTAATCCAGCTGTTTAGTAGAATGTGTAATTAGACAGCAGCTGTAGGTGAGCCTGCATCGATATACCTGCTCAATACCCAAGCACTGCTAACTAAGGGCATTTTTTGCAGCGGTGATTTTGGGACCACTTCTAGTCTAGAAACACAGCAAAATTCCCATGACATTCCAGCGAAGACAACTGCTTAGGAAAGCAGTTTATATGGGGGGAAAAAAACACGCAGGCTCTTTTGTAGGCATTGGCATACTGATTAAAGTACCATGGATCTTGCCTTAGGGTGCTCACTGCAGCTGCCCATTTGTTGAGAGAGACAAAGGGCACAGAGAGCCTGTGTGGAAAAGGGCTGGGATGGGCATGTGCTGCTGCTCTGCCACTGCAGAGATGGAAGTGGTTGGGTTTAATGACTGCTACAGAGGTAGAGAAGCAATCCCTCTTCATCTCGTGGAGGTGATTCCCCCATTCACAGAATCACAGAATAGTTTGGGTTGGAAGGGACCTTAAAAATCACCCTGTTCCAACACCCTGCCATGGGCAGAGACACCTTCCACTAGACCACATTGCTCAAAGCCCCATCCAGCCCGGCCTTGAACACTTTCAGAGATGGGGCAGCCACAGCTTCTCTGAGCAACCTGTTCCAATGCCTCACCACATTCTAATAAAAGAATTTCTTCCCGATATGTAATCTAATCTCTCCTCTTTTAGTTTAAAACCAATCCTCCTTGTTCTATCACTATCAGCTCATATACAAAGTCACTCTCCCTCTTTTTTATGAACTCACTTTAAGTACTGAAAGGCCTCAATAAGGTCTCCCCAGAAACTTCTCCAGGCTGAACAACCCCAGCTCTCTCTGCCCATCTCCATAGGAGGTGCTCCTGTCCCCACATCATCTTTGTGCCCTCCTCTGGGCCTGCTCCAACAGGTCCACGTCTTTCTTGTGCCAAGGACCCCAGAGCTGGATCCAGCACTGCAGGGGGGTCTCATGAGGGCAGAGTAGAGTGGGAGAATCACCTCTCTTGGCCTGCTGGATGCCCCCCCTTTTTTGCAGCCCAGGACATGGGAGGTTTCTGGGCTGCAAGTGCACGTGGCCAGCTCATATCCAGCAGCATCCCCAAGTCCATCTCTGCAGGGCTGCTCTCAGTAAGTTCTTCTTCCAGTCTGTGCTCATGTCTGGGATTGCCCCGACCCAGGTGCAGCACCTTGCACTTGGCCTTGTTGAACCCCGTGACGTTCTTGTGGTTTCACTTCTCAAGTTTGCTCAGGTTCCTCTACAAGGCCTCACCCTTCCGTGGTGCCCCTGCCCTGCTCAGCTTCCCGTCCCCTGCAAACGTGCTGAGGGTGAGCTGGATCCACTGTCTGTGTCACTGGGGAAGCCGTTCAAGAGCCCTGGGGCCAAGGCAGAGCCCTGAGGGACACCCCTCATCCCCAGCCTGCAGCTGGACACGGAGCCAGTGCCCACAGCTCCCTGGCCACGTCCAGTCAGGATCCACTTCAAGGTGGTGAACAACCTGGTCACACACCACAGATGCCACTTCCTTCAAAAGAGCTTCTTTCACTTTGTGCTTTCAAAAACTGTAGTAAAATGCACACACTTCTTGGGACAAAAATTGATCAATTTTTTAATAATGCCAAACGTTCCACGTCAGGTGAGGGTACAGCCAGCCACTTTCAGCCTCTGGTTAACAACCTCTTCCCTAGAGGTGTGTCAGGCCCATGGAGGGATCCCAAGCAGAGCCAAGGAATCTGGCCTGGGAGCCCCTTGCTGCAGGCTCCCTTCAGTCTAAGTGCATCTTCAAGCATTAGCAGCACTTTTGTCTCTTGTTTTGTTAAGGAGAGTAAAGAAATAAAATTCAGGCCCTTTTTGGGGTAGGTGAGACCTGGAAAAATCACTGGGACCTGTGAAACCACGTCACTGAGACTGCAGCACCACGGTTCTAAAGTCTCCTGACCTCTGCTGCGTGCTCCTGGCCTCCCTTTGGAATCTCTCTGGGATCAGGCTGGAGGGTGTCTGCAGTCTGGGAGTGTGGGAGGGTGTCTGGGGGGGAGCGAGGCGTGGGCAGCTGAGGTGAGGGACCCCCAGGTCCCTCGGCAGCTGCCAGCCCAGAGCCAGCAGCTGCCCGGGCTCCTCGGCAGGGCCCATGGGGAGGCCTTTGGCCATTCAGTACAACGAGAGGCAAAAGGGCCACAGAACTGAAATCAGCAGTGCGCATCTGAGCCCAACGAGCGCCAAGGGCTGCAGGAAAGCTGTTCCAGGTGCAGTGGTAAAAAACCCTTCAGCAGCGTCAATGAATGCACAGGGAGACTGTTTAATTTGGGCTAAATGGCTGAGTAGCCTCACGCCAGCTGTGTCTTCAGCTGCCTTCCCCTAGCACAGTTTGGGTTCCTTCTTCGTGACACTGTCACCTTCCAGCTCTCTTGTACCAACAAAGTTAACAGGAACTAGTGCTCTTACTGTGGTTGTTTTAAACAGATTTTAATCTTGTGGGAAAACTGCTGTCTAGTATTACTCCAGCATTCAGTATTGCTCTGCTCTGAAATCTAACTCCACAACTGGGCTCCTGGAAAACTCCCTTTGTCTTTTGCTACTCCAGAGGAGTACAGTAGATCCTTTCCAGGACCCTGGTTGTGCTACACCCAAAGGACATTTCAACAGCCATCCAGCGTTGCATGGGTTTCCTGTAGCAGATTTACACCCCAAGTGTTACTTCCCGAGCTGGTGTTATTTCAGCGAGAGCTGCTCCACAGTGCTAAAACCAGTGCTGTAAAAACTATCGATCTTGGGCCCCGCTCTGCAAAAACACAGTTCTGCTGGGTGTTGCGAACATTTACTTCTTGCTAAGCTCCAGGGAGATGCTTTAAGAGCATATAGCTTAGCAACAACACTGACCTTTTTTTTCCCCTAAGCTCATTGCTTCCTTAGTCAGGTGGCAGCAAAGTCTGTTGTTGCAGTGACTGCCCTGAAATTAAGAGCTAAAACAACAGTGGGAAGAATTCGCACGAGGCACCGCAGCTCCTGAGCTGCATCAGAGCCAGCAGCTTTGATGCCTGTGCTTTCACAGGGCTGACTAAACAGATCGATTAGATCTGCATCAGCCATCCTGCAAGTCATAATTGGAAAATAATATTTTCACAGGATTAGAGCTTCTTGCTTTGAAAATAGGCAGCTTGACTTTGGGTAAAATTTTCCAAGGCACCTATGTGATGCAGAGAGCAGAGCCTGGCTTCAGCTCAGGTCATCAGCAGCTTACCTGACCTCAGAAGGGCGATGCTGGCAGTGGAGAAATGAGAGCTTAGGCTCAGGCTTCACCTCAGGCTGCCCCTCTGAACCTGTTTGCTGGCAGGTTTCCACTGCCATTGCTTTTGCAGGTGTAACTTGTTCTCTGCCTCTTTACCTGTGGTCACTAAGGCCACAAACACAGCCCCATGTGCAGGTTTGTCTGCCATGCGTGTTGTACATCTGTGTGTTCATATCAGACAGGGACAGTCTGACCAGGACTGGCCCCCACCTCTTGGTCACGTTGGGAATGATTTGTGTGAAGGCAGGATGAGCACACCACCGCACGGATACCTGGACAGTGCAGCTGTGCAGGGCAGAGGGAAGCCTTGGGAGCTAAACAAAACCCCATGGCAAAACTGCAGTGTCCTTGCCCAGCTCTGGCTCCCTGGGGAAGCGGGAGAGGTTCCAAGCAGTCTCCATGGAGCTCACTGGCTTCCAGAGGGGCTGCTGGCTGTCACAGGATGCTGCTGGGAGCCAGGAGAGCAGAGCTCACACACCACAGCCACTCTTAGTCAGGCACTCCACACAAAGCAAGGGGCTCCTGTTTTCACCCTGTGAGCTCCTGAGGGGTCACATTCCCATCCCCTCTCAGGGTCTCCCTGTAACCACCCTGCTTCTCCCTCTGCACCAGGAGATGTCACCTCACAACTCAGGCTGATCTGGTAACGCTTTCCTAAGGGCTGCCATATCAGCAGCTTTTCCCAAGTTATCCCTCCCTCCTCCTCCAAAATGAGTCCCACACCTGGGTCCCCTCACGAGCATCTTCTGTTCCCCCAGGATCCCCACAGCTCGAAGACGACACAGCAGGCCCCCTGGCATCACCCAGCATCTCTGTACTGAGGTGAATGCAGGCAGCACCACCACTGGCACCTTGTTTCACATGCCATCAAGAGAGATGGAGGCATAAAATTCCTTGTGGGATGTACATTCCGGGGGTCCCTGCTGCTCAGAGGGTTCCTGGTGGGGACAGGGCAGCAGCATCTGCACTGGGGAAAGGCCACACTGCAGAAACCACCTCGTTGAAGCACATCTCCTGCCTCTGGAGCGCAGGGCTCACTCACGACCCTGCACCGGGCTCTGCTGTCCCCTCGACGCCCATCCCGAGCGCCTCATGCCGTCAGCGGGGTCCCGGTGGGAAGCGCTGCCCTGGATGATGTCCGGCTCAGTTCGTGCCGAGGCTCTGCAGCGCTGCGGGCTCTGAGCCCTTCCACGCGAGTGCCACCGGAGGGAGCCCCAGCAAAGCGAATGGGATGCTCCCGCATCCATCCGAAACAGCGGCTTCCACCCGGGCATCCCCGGAGCCTCCGCAGGCCGGCGATTATTCCGTGTGGGGGTCATGGGAAGCAGCACCTCTGCCGCCAGAAGGGGTCCATCACACACCTCAGGCTGCTTCTTTACTAAACCACAGGGCAGAGCGGTGCACGAAAGCTTTAGAGCCCCCACGGAGCACCTGAGCCACAGCCTCTTCACCCACACTTCCTACCCTCGCCTGGCCCAGGACATCTCCCAGTGGATTTGGGGGAGGTTTGTCTGACCCAGGGAAGGAGCAAGAAGCCTGTTGTGGGTGTGCTGTACCTTGCCTTTCTGCAGGCTGTTATGACTGGGCTCTTTCCCTAAACAGAAAATCCTCTCTAAACGTATTTCAGGGTAAGTCTGACACGATCCCTTTTTCTGTGAATGTGGAGCTATGAGCAGAGTTCAACTGCAGACAGCAAAGGGAATGTGCAGGAGGTTTTTCCCCCTCCTACAACAACTTTCTCTGATACCCCTGCTCTGGTTCTCTGGCAGAAACACTTGCTATTTTTAGATGTAATATTTGCTGATAAAAAAGCTCCACTGTGAGGGTATAGTCCCATGACAGGCTTGAGCTGAACAACTTGGCTGCTACAGAAAAGGAGAAGCCTTCTGTCTTTCTCCTTCTACCCCATCCTTCCTGATTTCCCTCCCTTCCTCCTCCTGCCGTGTGCTCCCATCTGTGCAGTGTGGCTTCATTTCCCTGTCCTGATTGCAAGAGAAAATGATTCAGCTTATTAACTTGGCCATTTGAGCCAGTTCAAGGCGCTCACCATGCAGCCAGGCAAGTGTGGGAGACGGAACAAAATAAGCTCTGGGAGGGGTGGAGGGAAACCTGCCCCTCACACCCAGGCTGAGCTCATGTGAGCCAAGGTCCTGCTGCACCAGGAAAACCACAACCAAATGAAGACAAGTTGAAAATAAACAAAATTATGGGATGGGCATAGCAGATCTGCAAGCTGCTTTCCTATGCAGAGAGCTTGCATGGGCTCGAGGGGCACTGGACAAGTCACTGGAGGAGAGATGTAATAAGAGATTTCCACCAAACTCTGTCCTTTCACTGCCTTGGTGTCCTCTTGGTCCTCTGACTGCCACTAAGTACCTGAGGGCAACAAGCAAGCAATACCTGGAGACTTTTTCCAAGAGTATTCAGAAAGGTCAAAAGACATCAGCTGCTCCCACAAAATGCTCCATCCGAACTACCCAGGACAGCCCAGAGAGGAATTTCCCTCAAAGGATCAGCTGGGTTTGCTTATCAAGTGGACTTTGATTATTTTCCAGCGAATCCTTTTGGCCCTTGGAGTGTGGAGGTGGATCAGGGACAGCCCTGGGGCAGCACTTCAGAAGGCTGGGAGAGGAGGTCTGAGACAGGAGAGCCAGGATTACGCTCACAGGGGCAGACACTGAAAGTAGAACAAAAGAGGTTTTTCTTCTTTTTGTGGTGAACAGGGATGCCGTCCCCCCATGGCCACAGCACAATGATGCTGCCCAATTGCCCACATTTGGGGAAAGCACAGGGGTCAGCACAGAGAGAAGGCAAGGGATGGGGCTCACCTTGAAAAAACACCTTCCTGGTTTTAGAGCTCTCCTGCCAGGCTGGTATCGCTACAGTCTCTACCGACATCTTCTCTTCTGGGCCAGGCTAGCACATATCCTGAACAAAACTTGGAATTCCTGCCTAGCAAGGGGGGCTGGAGGGCTATGAGGAAGCAGAACGGGCAGAAAACAAGTGAATTGCACCCAGATACGGAGAGTATAAACCATGAGGTGGAAAAAAAAATTTAAATTCAAACCTCAGAAGTGGTTCTGGAGGAGCCAGAAGTGAAGCTGCAGCTGTGGGCACCAGATGTTACTTGTGCACTGAGGCACGAAAGAGAGGAGGCCACAAACACACCAGTGCTCACCACTGAGTGCAGAATGCACCCCTTTCTGTCCCCTGCCAGAGCACTCCACGCTCACTGCCAGCTAAGAGGTCCTGCTGCCTCGTGTGTGAGCGAGGAGACTGCATGTGCAGCCTGGTGAACCCTCCATCTGAACCAACACGGCTATCCCTAAATTCTTACCCTGATTCTGCTCATCTCCTGTCCACCTTGATGTTAGGAAATTCACCTGCTCTCTATGTCTTCTCTGTAAAGGGGGGAGGATGGCATTTTTGTCTAGCTTGTAATCTCCTCTGGGCAAGGAGAGAGGGCTTTTTACAAGCAGCAACTGCCATAATGATGGTCTTGACCCCAGACTGCGTAGCGGCTTGCTGGATGACAGTTCTAATCACATCAAATATTGTGTTGAACTTAAAAGCCCTGCAACTTTATTAATTTTCCTGGTTTACAATTGTAAATCTCTCTCTAACAGCGACAGATAATAAATCAGCAGTGTACCTAATCAGGGGTTGGATCTCAAAGCCTCTCCAAGGAAAAGCTTCCCTAAGACACACAAATCCCTCAGCCACGCTCTGCAGTGTCTGCGCTGCTGCTTCTCCAAGGCTCTGACTCAGCATTTCCTCTCCTCTTCCCTGCCACTCACCCAACCCCACGGAGTGTCCCTGGTACCAGACTGGTCCAAAGCAGCCACAACATCAGAGCAGTGCCTTCACAGCACTGAGGGTGCTCAGGGCTCAGCTGAGGGTGACTTGGGGGCCTCAGACAGGGTCTGTTCCCATGTGGCAGAGTCCTTCCCGCCAGTGAATGTTGCCCCAAGAGATGAAACAAAGCCACAGCCAGTCCTCCCACAGACCCATATGGAAGATACGGCTCCAAAGACCTCACCCTTCTCTCTGCTGTGCTGTGCAGCCTTTCCTGGGGTTGCTATAATTAAGGATCTTATCAAAGATCTGCTTATATAACCATGGTGATTAGTGAAGTATAGGCATGCAAGTAGATTAGATGAGGTTACCAGCTACAGCTCTGTTCTAATGTACACGGGCTGCCTTCTCAGATTAATTTTTTGACATTACATCTTAAACTGGTTCTCTTTCCTCACGGCTGTGCCTTGTTCCAAGAGGTGTCAAGCAGAGAGCTGGAAAAATTGTTCAAAGGGCTTGCTGGCTGTGGGTCAGTAATTATCCCTGCATATGCACTGTTAGCAAAATCCCTTGAACCTGAAAAACCAAGTCTTGTGCACTGGCCTGGAACTCCAGGTACCTCTTTAGCACATAGTTCTGGGCACTGGCAACAAGAAAGTGCTATTTTCCAGTGAATGCTTTCAGTACTTCATGTACTGACCCCCTGGATGTGTTTCTGTGTTTGTTTTAATCTTTTTTTCTGTATCCAAGCACTGCTTTCTTTTGCTTCACAACCTTTTTTTTTTTTTTCACCTTTCCTCCTAGCTCTGCCTCTCTCAAAACTGGCTGCTTCCCCCCTCATTTTTCCTCTCAGCCCTTTTATCTCCAAACCAGATCTGAGTGTCACCATTTTGTTCTGGGTTGATACCCAGTGATGACACTGGGCCTTAAGGAGGCAGAGCAAAACAGAGGAGGGGTTGTGGCGGCATTTAACCCAATAGATCTAAGCGAATGTGGCAGGGAGTAACCCGCGTTAAGTCACTAACCTGAGATTTATAGATAGCTATAAAAAAAAGAAACATGGAAAAAGACTGGCTGCTGTTACCATGCCAGGCACAGATCCCTTCCCCTGGCTCACACCACCACACAACCCAGCGTGTTTCAAATACTGAAAACTTATTTTGATTCCCCAGGATAAATGTATTTTGACATACTTTGGCTGGAGGCTTTAACAAAAACATTAAAGCAAAAATCAGTGCAAGTTTGTCGGAAGGAGCAGGGAGCAGTGGGGAGCAGGTGAGCTTTACATCCCTACAGAGCTAAGAACACGGCAGGACATGGAGCAGTGTCAGCAGGACTGTCCCTGTCCCGAGACAGGTCACAGCTCAAAGCAAATCAGGAATTGCAGGAGGTGCCAGGTTGGATGGGGCTTGGAGTGGAACCTGGTCCAGTGGAAGGTGTCTCTGCCCACGGCAGGGGCTTGGAATGAGATGATCTTTAAGGTCCCTTCCAACCCAAACCATTCCATGGTTCTATGAATGGTCCAGCTGGAGCTGTGAGCTCTATAAAGTGTATTTGTTATTGTTTCAGGGAATTGCAAAATATCTGAGATGAATTTTACTTGTCACACACCGAGTCCTCAGTCTTGTTTTCTGAATCAGCAGAATCAGTAAGTTTATTTCCTGGTGTGCTTTCCAGTGATGTACACTATCGGAAACTTCTGCATGCATTGTTACTCCATTGCAAAGATTTCAATTCACTGGGTTCAGACTTGCAGCTTTTGGCCCACAGTTCTGCGAAACTTCCCAAAACAACGATCGGAAAGAAACAGGTTCTACTCTCCACTCTGCTTT